>JANZXR010000003.1:21509353-21533455 GCA_027575705.1 Erythroxylum echinodendron
TAAATTTGATAAATTAAAACTTCGCACTAAACATTTTATCAAAATTACACATTCAAATTCTCAAATTAAAATAAAAATTACAAAAAAACATTTCAAATATCATAAAAGGTATTTTATCGAACACTTTATACGCAATATGTATAATCTCAACCTAACCAACTATTCACGTTTAAAACTTAAAAACATGTTTTTTTTGTAAAATAATACACTAATAAGAGAGTTTACCTCAAATAACGCACGATGAGTAAGACAATAATCGAAACACGATCGGAAAATGCGAGAGAAGGAATCAGAAAACTCTGAACCCTAAGGAAAGAAGAGAAATGAAGGTGCGAGGGAAGGGGAGGGAGTTGGGCGCGACTTATGGCCGCTGGATTACCGACGGAATACAACATTCCGTCGGCAATCTAGGTTTTCAAAATACGCGTCCGCCGACAGTTACCGACGAACAAGATCATTCCGTCAGTAAAAGCGCGGCATTTTTATTATGGTAGAAACTTAAATACCGACGAAAAAGTTATTCCGTCGGCAAACTAGGTTTTGCTGCCGACAGTTAACGATGGAAAATCATCTGCCGTCAGTAACTGTCGTCAAGTGTACCGACGGAATATTAGTTCCGTCGGTAAAATTTGTTCACAAAACAGTTACCGACGGACGTCAGATGTTCCGTCAGTATAGTAGGATTATATCAACGAAGGTTGGATGAAGATGTCGACAATTACCGACAGAAACTTTATGCTGTTGGTGTATCGTTCCCTTCTTATCGACACGACGATGTTTGTAAATAATGTATCGATAGAAAAGATTGTCCGTCGGTATATTACTTCAAGATATGGTGACGGAATATTCGACCGTCGGTAAATGAAAGCTAAATACTGATGGTAGGTTTCCCGTCGGTAAATCGGCGAAGTAATTAAATTGCAGGAACGATTCCCGCATTTTTTCCCGTCACCATGACTTTTGGCATCACTATTTTCTATCGGAGATTTTGCGCGAAAGTTTTTCCTACAGTATTTTTGACGGATGTATTGTCCGTCGGTAAAACATTCTATTTGCCGACAGAATATGTATGTTCCGTTAGTAAGTATCGACGAATTTTTTCTGTCGAAAATATTCCGACGCTATTATGTGATTTTCTTGTAGTGGAAGATGAATGTTGTGTATTAAGTAAAGATGATTGATAAAATGGATGTTAGTGATCTTTAATGCTTGAATAACTTTAGGGAACGATAGATTGATGAACTTCTAATAATCTTGTTCAATTAAGGTGTAAGCCTAAGTTCAATTTAGACATATTTGAATTATGAATTGTGAATGATCTTGATATGTGAATTTAGGAAATATATCTGGAATTGTTATTGAACATAAATTATACATAACACATACATAAGTGCATAAGTGAGTACTTTTGTGATAGGTGCAAAGAAGTAATGTGTAAATGTGTGATTGCCTGTTATAGGGGAGAAAATAGAACGAGCACATCTAGACATTTCCGGGACGTCTAGGCAATAAGCTATCTGGAGTAAACCGTGAGTTAACCTAGATGTGTCAACCTAAGTATATGACTTTTTCTGTTTGAGTTATATATATCATTAATTGACTTAAATGTATTTCACTATGCTTGCATTGCTCTCGTTTAATTTTGACATAATGAATTGTTACTGATTTGATTGCGATAATTCCAGACATTAATTTTCCGAGGAGATCATTATTTGGGACTATATTGGAAGTGGTCATTGTATGTGAATTTGAATGAATAAGTGTTATTTGACACTATTTGTTGAATGCCGGACTTAGATCTGATGAACTGTGAAAATTGAATGTACTTATTAACTGAAAGTGATTGATGATATATTATGTGAACTATGTTACTCCATTACATGATGCATGTTCACATAAAGGAGTTGTGATCGGAGTAGCTAACGTCAACAGAGCTTTAAGCTTAGTTATGCACATTAGAGCCTCAGGCTCAACGATTAATGAGCCCGATATCTACAATAGATACGAGACAGTATTGAAAAGAGCCCGATATCTACAATAGACACGGGACAGTGAAATAGGCACTCGGTCATAACAAAGTTAAAATAGAATGAGTCTCATTTGCTTTTGCATTGGTATCTTTAAATGTGTTCATGATATTGATTGCAAATGAATGTTAAACTATACTTTATTGATATTGAGAAATGCTTATGACTTTGATGGTGATATGAAGAATTGTGATAAATGAGTGTTATGTTCTGAAATGATTTTATGATATTCTTGCATTTCGAATGTACATCTGCAATGAATTAAAAAGTGACTGTATTTTTAAATGCTTCTTTTATTATAATGCAAATTGTAGAATATGAGTTATAGCTCTGAATGAAGCGTTACTTTGATTGAGCTGAATGTTATTCATTGATATATATGTGCTCTGTTTTGAGTGAACACATCGATGATGGTTCACTCACTGGGTTCGCAAAACTCATCAAAATTACAACGTTGATATTCAGGTACTAGAAGGAGACCTTGCTAGTAGAGCAAGCTAACTAAAGTTTAGTACTGTCCATTTTGAATCATGATATGGCTCAAAGGTCTGGTCAACTATCCTATGAGGATTTTAGGTAGAGTACTTTGTATAGTTTTCATTTTATGTGAATCTTTTGTTTAAAACAGTGTGATCACAGATGGTTCATGTAATGTGAATATATGAACGGTTTGTAAAGAAATAACAGTGTAAAACACGCTTTGTTAATGAAATGAGATACGTTGTCTTGTTTTATGATTACTTCTAATGTGTATGATGCCATAGTAAGTGAATGTGACTGCTCTAACATGTCATTCCTGTAGGGTATGTGCTCGAATGTTCTCAAGAATTTTAGGCATATGTGTCCTATGCTAATGGTTTGTTACAAATTTTGGTATCAGAGCATGGTTTGGTATCTTTAGAGACATATAGGAGTCGTTTAATAAGATATTTGGCGAGAAATTTAAATAGTGATAAAACTTTTTATCTATTATAAGTCGTCTACTATAAGGGACTGAGTTGTCGAGTCAGCTGACTTTGAGTCCATACGAGCCAATAGAGAGTCTCCTATGCCTCAGTTTGAGGCAATGCCCTCGAGAGTACCTAAGAAGAGAGAAAGGAGATACGATAAGCCTTGGAAATAGGGAGTAGTAGACTTCTATAGGAATACAGACCCTACTGAGGTAGAGAGCTGGTTAGAGAGTACAAAAAGAGTATTGGACCAAATGGATTATGAATCGAACGAGAGGTTTGATTATGCTGTCTCGTTATTACAAGGTCCAGCTTACCAATGGTGGAAGACTGTTCTTGGTAGTTCAGCTCAACCCTATAGAGGAAATTGAAGGAGTTCCTTGACCACCTTACAGTAGCTTAGTATAAAGTGCGGTTTAATGAGTTGTTGGGGGTATGACATGGATCTGGTCCTGACTGAGACAAATGTAGACGATTTGAAGATGGGTTGAATATGGAAATCAAAACAAAACTGGTGATCACTAATTTAAGTAACTTTGTTTCGTTGAGAGCTGCTTCGATCAAAATTGAACAGATGTTGAAGGATGAAAGAGGTGAGTACAAGCAGGAGTTCAAATGGAAGAGACCTAGTGAATTTCAAGCTAATTCAGGTAGAAAATTCAGCAAACGTCAGAGTAGACTGTCGTGAACACAGTTGAGATCGAGATAGTTAGGATTTAAGACGAGAGGTAGTTTTACCTCTTTTGGTAGAGGCCAGGCATCTAGGGGACCGACATATAGAAGGCAACCATCGCAGATGCCTAGCCGTAGGTACTGCGGGAAGAAACATGGCAGCGAATGTTGGAGGTTAACGGGAGCTTGTTTATATTATGCCTCTCATGAGCATCAACTTAAGGACTGTCTTGCAATTTTTAAGGTCCAGTCTGGAGTGAGAAGGGGCTTAGTGCCTGAGATGACTGACTAGCAAAGTATAGATAGTGGCATGAGATAGAGAGGTAGAGGTAAAGGCAGAACTAGTTCTGCAAGTCCTAGTATTGGGACTAAAGTGCAAAGTAATCAGTTATAGTCCTGACCCAGAATGTTTGCTATTACCAGACAAGAGGTTTAGGACTCCCTAGATGTCACTGCAAGTGTGTTATATGTTTTTGAATTTGAGGCATGTGCATTATTAGACCCTGGGTCAACACATTCATTCATCACCCTGCATCTGGCATCTAAACTGCATTGTGTGAGAGATATAATGAAATGTGGATTAGAGGTTAGTACTCTCGTGGGTAGTATGACAATGATTAATAAGGTATATAAAAGGTGTATAGTTCGGATTAATCGGGTAGAGTTAGAAACTAAATTGATTATATTGTAGTTGAGAGAGATAGACCTTATCTTAAGCACGGATTAGCTCACTATTCACTACTCAGAGGGCATTGATGAACTGTTATACTAAGGAGGTAGTTCTTGAATCCCCTAATCAGCTAAGAGTAGTGTTTCGAGGAGTTAGTCAGGCAGTACCAACCTGACTAATTTCATTCGTGAGTGCTTTGAGATTAATGTGAGGCTTATCTAGCCCACATAGTTGATACTCGAAATGAGCAAACAATTCCTGATATTCCTATTATCAAGGATTTTCCTGATATATTTACTAGTGAATTACAGGGTTTACCCCCAGACAGAGAGACGGAGTTTACCATTGATCTTGTTCTAGGTACCGCTCCTATATCGATTCCTCCATATAGGATGATACCTGTGGAACTTAAAGAGCTCAAGGCCCAATTACATGAGTTATTAGATAAGGGTTTTATTAGACCCAGTGTGTCACCTTGTGGAGCCCTACTATTATTTGTGAAAAAGAAGGATGGAACCTTAAGATTGTATGTTGATTATAGACAATTAAATCGGGTGACAGTGAAAAACAAGTACCCCTTATCGAGGATATATGATCTACTTGATCAATTATGGTGAGCTCAAGTGTTCACTAAATTAGATTTGAGATCTAGATACTATCAATTGAAGATAGATGAAGTGGATATACCAAAGAGTGCATTTAGGACCAGATATGGGCATTTTGAGTTTTTATTAATGCCTTTTGAATTAACAAATGCTCCGGCAGCTTTTATGACCCTAATGAGTAAGGTATTTCAACCTTATCTAGATCATTTTGTGACTGTATTCATTGATGATATTTCGGTGTACTCAAAGAGTAGTGAGGAACATTTCGAGCATCTAAGGCTAGTGTTACAAATAATGAGGGAGAAGAAATTGTATGCCAAGTTCAATAAATGTGAATTCTGGCTAGATCAAGTAGTGTTCTTGGGTTATATAGTGTTTAGACAAGGCATATAAGTGGACCTAAAGAAAGTTTAGGCAGTGATAAAGTGGGAAACTCTGAGGAATGTACCTAAGTTTCAGAGTTTTCTTAGGCCAGCAGGACATTACAGGAGGTTTGTCAAGGGGTTTTTACTTATTTTAGTCCCTTTGACAAAACTTCTAAGGAAGGATGTACCTTTCAGATGGATTGATGAATGACAAAGGAGTTTTGAGGAGTTAAAATATCGTTTGACTACAATATTGGTGTTAGCTATTTCATCTAGATCTGGAGGATATGTTGTGTATATTGATGCCTCATATCAAGGGTTAGGACATGTTTTGATGCAATATGGTAAGGTGATTTCATATGCATCGAGGCAGTTGAGACCGTATGAGTTCAACTACCTAGTTCATGATTGGAATTGGTTGTAGTGGTATTTGTTTTGAAGATTTGGAGACACTATCTGTATGGTGAAATGTTTCAGATACTGATAGATCATAAGAGCTTGAAATATTTGTTGACTCATAAAGAATTGAATATGAGACAGAGAAGATGGATTCAACTACTGAAAGATTATAATTGTACGATTGAATATCATCCTGGTAAAGCTAATGTGGTAGCAGATGCACTAAGTAGAAATTCCAATAACAATATGGCACAAATACAGGCCTCAAGGTTACCAAACCTAGCACAATTGAGGGCATTGAATGTTGAATTGAATTTGGGCCATAATGAAGCATTAGTACCTACATTGAAGCTTAAGCTAATATTGCATGAGAGAATCAGAAAAGCTCAGAGTAAAGATCCAGAATTAGTGAAACTTATTAAGAAGTTGAAATAGGATTCGAATTCTGAGTTTGAGTTAAGAGATGAGACACTATGGTTGAAGCAGAGATTGTGTGAACCTGATGTTGATGATTTAAGAAGAGAGATTCTAGAAGAAGCATATGTAGCAACTTATGCTATGCATCCTAGTACTACCAAGATGTACAGTACGCTAGAACAACATTGCTGGTAGCCAGGGATAAAGAAGCAAGTAGCGGAGTATGTCGCTAAATGTTTGACTTGTCAGCAAATTAAAGCTACGCATCAAGCTCCAGTTGGGAAGTTACAATCATTTCCAATTCCGGAGTGAAAATGGGAGAGAATTACTATAAATTTTATTAGGGAATTACCCAAGACTTCGAGGCAACATGATGCTAGTTGGGTCATTGTTGATAGATTGACAAAATCAGCCTATTTTTTTACTTGTGAGGGAGAATAATTCACTAAATCAATTGGCCCGGAGGTATGTAAATGAGATTGTAAGATTACATGGCGTCCTAGTATCTATTGTGTCTGATTGGGATCCCAGATTTACTTCTAAATTTTGGGGTAGTTTATAGACAGCATTGGGTACAAAGTTGAATTTCAGTACAACAATTCATCCTCAAATAGACAGACTGAGTGAAAGGACTATTAAGACTATTGAGGATATGCTTAAGGCTTGTGTTTTGGAGTTCCAAGGAGCATGGACCAATATGTAGCACTTATCGAATTTGCATATAATAATCATTATCACAGTAGTATCATTATTGCTCCATATGAAGCCTTATAGGGCAAGAAATGTCAGTCACCACTGTATTGGGATGAAGAGGGCTTAAGATCATTGAAGGTCCATAATTAATTCAGGATACTATAGATAAAGTGAAGTTGATTCATAACTGAATTAAGGCAACTCAAGATAGACAAAAGAGTTATGCTGATCAGCATCGGAGAGATATGAAATACCAAGTGGGCAGTAAAGTGTTTCTAAGAGTGTCACCTTGGCGAGGAGTGTTGAGATTTGGTAAAAAAGGTAAGTTGAGCCCTAGATACATTGGTCCATATAGGATTACGACGAAAGTTAGACCATTGGCTTATAGACTAGAATTACCAGAACACATGGCTCAGATTCACAATTTATTTCATGTGAGTGTGCTCAAGAGATATCGATCTAATCCGACGCATATGGTATCAACTCAAGAAGTTTAATTTGTAAGTAATCTGAGTTATATTGAGGAACTTGTAAGATAATTGGCTACCAAAATAAACAGTTGAGAAATTGGATGATTCCATTGGTAAAAGTCCTTTGGAAGAATCATTCGAGAGAAGAGGCTATATGGGAAACTGAAAAGAATATGAGGAGATAATACCCCTACTTATTTGACCAATCAAGTAAGAATTTCGAGGATGAAATTTCTTAAGGGGGAGAAATATAATATCCGGTCTCTGAAACTTGATTAGGGTTAGAATCCTAGATCAAGCATTGCATATACATGTATAACATTCACATTAATACACAAATTGTATTTTGGTACACATTACAAAGATATTATATGCACTCAATTGACTAATTCTGGGGTATGAAAGATTTTAAATAAGTCTGATGTGATTACAAGATTGTGTGTTATTTATGTCTAGAATTTTTTTGGATGGATTAAAATTAGTGAATTGGGAATTTATTGTTACAATTGGGTGATTGATGGAGTGTTATATGCATCTAATCTAGGAAAAATGTTAAATGGTAAGACCAATTGATACATAGAAATTTAGGTTGGTTAGGCCTATGAAATGGTGACATGTCGCATTGGAAATAAGTGGCAAATGGCTCGCTAATTAGGTGACAAATGGATAGAATCAATGAGTGACAAATGGTGGTCTAGTTGAGTGACAAATGGACCAAACATTAAGTGACAATTGGTAGTTGAAGGATGAGACGTATGACTTGGATCTTAGTATGACAAGTGTCATGGCAAGTGTCCATATTCTCTCCACACACCTACACCCATGATTTTTCCCACACTTGAAATACTATTTTGCTTTTTTTCTTATTACATTTACCCTCTCTACCTCCCTTACCACCGACTCACACACATAACCCTAGAACTTTGAGTGTTGCCCAAAATCCTACACCTAGCCACTCCAAAATCTAGTTGTCTTCATCTTGTTCTTAGAATATACCTTATCCTTGCTTACTTGAAGAGATAGTTAGCTTGAAGATTAAGGAGTTTCTGAGTTAAAAAAGTAAGTAACATGTTGTTCTTTATGGTTTGCTTTGATAGTAAGATTTTGGTGATTGTTTAAGGATGGATTAGTTGTTATAATGGTGTTTAAGGTGTGCTGGAATATGTTAGTTGTAGAGTTTCTACTGAACAGGCATCATTATTTTAGCCATATCTTGATCTTTAGATATCCAAATGGGATTATTTTTAATACAGATTAAACTAGAGACATATGGATACAATTTTCATGACTGAATCTAATTTGAAATCTATCCTTAAAAGTCTTGAAATTTGGCTTAAAGTTGAGAATTATATTCTGTCAAGATATGAGAATAGACTTTAGTATTTTAATTATAACTTGCAAGATACTGAACCAAAATGCACGAAATTTATGTCACTAAAAACTTAATACATATAGGAACATTTGTTTAGAAGAAAGTTTTGCCTAAATACCTCATTTTTTAGGTCCTAATGGTCATAAAAAAATGACCTGAAAATATAGTTGGAAAAACTGGAAAATGGGAATGCCTAACAAAGCAAGAAAGTTTCTGCCAACAAATCTCACGTCCGTGTGAAATTGTCCACGATCGTGGGAATTAGTTAAACATCAAATATGCTTATTTTAGGTATGGTTTGGAACAACAAATGGTTAGGGCTTGAATGAAGCTTGAATTGAACCTAGAATGATGCTTGAACAAGTAAATAAATGAATGATATTTTTAAGATGATGAATGAGGATATAAATTTAAGAATGAATTGTTACACTTTAGGTGTTCAAATTTATAAAATTGGTGATGATATAAGAATGAAAGGGATCCTATGATGGCTAAAGTGATTCAAGAAGATGAATGTTGTGTATTAAGCAAAGATGATTGATAAAATGGATGTTGGTGATCTCTAATGATTAAATAACTTTAGTGAATGACAGAATGATGAACTTAGAATAATTTTGTTCAATTGTAGTGTAAACCTAAGTTCAATTTAGACATATTTGAGTTATGAAATGTGAATGATCTTGAGATGTGAATTTAGGAAATATATCCGAAATTGTCATTGAACATACATCATACATAACCCATACATATGTGCATAAGTGAGTACTTTTATGATAGGTGCAAAGAAGTAATGTGTAAATGTGTGATTACCTACTATAGGGGAGTAAATAGATCGAGCACATTCAGACATTGCCGGGACATCTAGGTAATAAGCTATCTGGAGTAAGCCGTGAGTTAACCTAGATGTGTCAACCCAAGTATATGTGTCCTTTTTTCTGTTTGAGTTATATGTATCATGAATTGACTTAGATCTATCTCACTTTGCTTAAATTGCTCTTATTTAATTTTGACATAATGGATTATTACTAGTTTGATTACGATAATTCCAGACATTAATTGTCCAAGGGGATCATTATTTAGGACTGTATTGGAAGTGCTCATTGTATATGAATTTGACTGAATAAGTGTTATTTGACACTATTTGTTGAATGTTGGACTTAGATTCGAAGAACTGTGAAAATTGAATGTGCTTATTGACTGAAAGTGATTGATGATATATTATGTGAACATGTTACTCCATTACATGATGCAAGTTCACATAAAGGAATTGTGATTGAAGTAGCCAGCTTGAAAAGAGCTTTAAGCTCAGTTATGCACATCAGAGCCTTAGGCTCAATGATTAATAAGCTCAGTATCCACAACGGATACGAGGCAGTACTAAAAAGAGCCCGGTATCCACAACAGACACAGGAGAGTGAAATAGACACTCAGTCACAACAAATTTAAAATGGAATGGGTCTCATTTGCTTTTGCATTTGTATCTTTAAATGTGTTCATGATATTGATTGCAAATGAATGTTGAACCATGCTGTGTTAATATTGAGAAATGCCTATGAGTTTGATGGTGATATGGAGAATTGTGATAAATGAGTGTTATGTTCTAAAATGATTTTATAACATTCTTATATTCAGAATGTACTTCTGGAATGAATTAAAAAGTGATTGTATTTCTAAATGCTTCTTTTATTATGATGCAAATTGTAGAATATGAGTTATAGCTCTGAATGAAATGTTACTTTGATTGAGCTGAATGTTATTCATTGATATATATGTGCTCCATTTTAAGTGAACACATCGATGATGGTTCACTCACTGAGTTTACAAAACTCATCAAAATTGCAACATTAATTTTCAGGTACTAGGAGGAGACCTTGCTAGTAGAGTAAGCTAACTAAAGTTTAGTACTGTCCATTTTGAATCAAGATATGGCTCAAAGGTCTGGTCAGCTGTCATATGAGGATTTTAGATAGAGTACTTTATATAGTTTTCATTTTATTTAAATCTTTTGTTTAAAACAATTTGATCACAGATGGTTTATGTAATGTGAATATATGAACGATTTATAATGAAATAACAGTATAAAACATGTTTTGTTAATGAAATGAGGTAATTTATTTTGTTTTATGATTACTTCTGATGTGTATGATGCCATAGTAAGTGCATGTGACGGCTCTAACACACCACTCCCAAAGGGTACGTGCTCGGATATTCTTAAGAATTTTGGGCATGTGGCCTATGGTAGTGGTGTTTTACAGTATATCTACCATCACTTTTAATCCTTCTAAATAGTAAACCTATGTAATTGTTCAAAGGTGAAAGAGGGCCTAGATGAGGGGGTACTCTACCCCCTTATCTATTCCTAATTTGTATAGTGGTTCTATTCCAAATCATTGCTTACAACAATACACAAGTCTCATATTTTAAATACTATAAAATGTGCAACAGGCTTAAACTATTCAATTTGACATTTGCAGATGAACCATAACTACTTCACAAGGAAGATGTTCCCCTTATTTCAATCTTAATGAAGTTCATCAATCAGTTTAGCAATAAGATAAGGATTGAGATCAATTTTGATAAGAGCTTTATAATATTTTCTAGGGATGCTATGTCTCTTAAGAAGGAGCTTGAAAATATTTTTCAAGTAAAAATAGTAAATCCACCTTTTACTTACCTAGGAGTTCTAAATATAGCCTCAAGGACATCTTACAAAGATTGCAATCCTCTATTTGAGCAGAATGAGAAGAAACTTAGGAAATGGCATAATCAATAGCTAACTTATGTAGGTAAAGTTTCATTGATTAAAACAGTGTTGTGTAACATCTACAATTATTGGATTTCTCACCTATTCGTTTTAATAATATGGCTAAGGATATAAAAAAAATGTTGAGGAAATTTCTATGCAATAGAGATCTCTACAAAGCAATAGGGTTAAAGTGTTCTGGAAGGAATTGTGTTACACAAAGGTATAAGGTGGATTATAACTAAACTCTATACACTTAACTAGTAAAGTCCTTATAGCTAAAAGACTATGGAAACTTTTGATTGATAATGAGAACTTATAGGTGCAGTGGGTCTATAATAAACATCTAGAAGGACAAAACTTTTCAGAAGTAAAGGGCAGTCCCAATTCTTCCTAGACCTGGCAAAACATATTGAAAACTAGAGAGGTACTATCTCCATGTTTCTAATGCATCATAGGATATGGAAGAAACACCTTAATGTGGTTTGTAACTAGTCTACAGAGGGTCCTTTATACCTGTATCCTAATTTGGTCCATCTAAGGCATATGTTAAAGCTAAGAGCTAAAGTTAGTTAATAGCTGACTAGCAATGGTGCATCAGGCAAAGGGGATTTTATAAGTTAATAAAAGTTGTACCAAGATATAGGTTAAGAGTTGATACTAAAGATAGAGTCATTGGGACTCTCTATAATTCAGGCAAATTCACCAACCTTTCAATTAGAAGTCATGCAATCTAGCTAAATGTAAATTGGAATAAATTGATATGGCTCCCAACAAACTATCACAGATATGGAACCACAACTTAATTAGCCCTTAAAGATAGATTACCTACAATGGATAGAGTCAAATGCTCCTCTCCAATTAACCCTTTACACATACTACATTCTAGTGTGTAAGAAACAAGAGAGCACTTATTCTTCTAATGATGATCATAAATACCTTATAAAATAGGATTAAATCATTATGTAATGTTCAAGGAATAGGAAACACTTTGGATTAGATAGTGAACCAACTTTTAAATAAAAAAAGCAAAAAAACTGATATCCAACTCCTAAAGGTAGCATTTTATGCAACCATATATGAGGGCTGGTAGGACAAAAATAGGAGGAAATCCAAACATGAACAAATAGAAGCCTCAAACTTTCAAAGACTTACCTTTAACAGTATTTTGCTATATTAAATATAATAATGCTCCAAATATGATGAAGATTATATAGCATATTATGTAGACGTCTCTTTTCCTTGACTGACACATAATCTTCGTGAAAGAATTACTAATCATTGATAATCCTAATTCAGTACAAGCCATTCGATCCATTTAAATCAAACTAAATTATTTCAAAGAGTTAATAGCAATGATTTTTTAAAAATAGAAATTGACTTGATTTGTAAAACAAAAAATATATATATAGTTTAGGTTTTAGTTTTAGGATAATCCAAACCAAATGAAACCAACACGATTTTGTCTACTTCGTTTTGAGTCTTCTAATATTCTTCTTTATTTCACATTTTTAGTGCAGCCATTCTTATTTGAATGAATATTAAAGTTTAAATTACTAATTTTAACATTTCAATTTTAATATTTTTATTTCTATTGGGTAAATATTTTTAATAAAATGGATTAAATGCTTGTCAATAGTGTGGTATAAAATATTTAACATTTTTTGAGAAATGAAATAATCCATTAAAACGATAATGTTATACTATACATGGCATTATACAAAACTACATTTCAAAAAGCTCAGCACCACCCCAGCGGCAAAACACCATGATTACATTATGCCTTATGTAAGGCCATTACCACTTAGCTAAACATAGAGAACTACTTATTAACTAATGGAATTATTAATTTTCATGATAAAATCCAAAATTTTCACTATACTTAAACAATTTAGTTGAAATTTTTTAATACATTTTTTAAATATTATAATTTTTATTGCGATTCTAACCTTTATGTACATATATTCATTATAAAAATGTTATTTTATTAAAGTTAACACATACTTTATTATTTTTAATAAAAATTATGAATGAAAGTTGTTAAACTAATCCAACCCACACACCAAATTTATATGAATTGGTTTAGTTTAAATTAAAATTTTAAATAATTGGGTTTGATTTAAATAAAAAAAACTACTATATGAATGGATTGGTTTAAAATATTAATAGAATCAACCCAAATCACCTATTATCCACTCCTAATCCTAAGATCCTCCATCATATAACGATCTAACTATTAAAATTTAACTAAAAAACATAGATAATATGCAAATTTATTATAATAAGAAATTAAATAAGTAATACGTCATTTCGTATATTATAATTTATTGACGAAACGATGCTGTAAATTTATGGTAAAATCAACGGTATGATGTTGAAAAAAAAGTAATTAAGATGTGAAGTCAACTATGTTGTATAAAATATTAAACAAATCCAAAAGTATCACTAAAACGTATTAATATATTGGGCTTGTGTCATCAAATAATTATTCATAGTAGCGAGAAATTGTTATTACATTGACTGATAATTAGGATGACCATTGAAATAAAGATATAATTGTTAATTTTATCTACTACATTATGCACAAATGTTTTTAAAGTGACAGAAAGCCTAATATTGTGAGTCCAACAACACAACATATTCAATTAAATAATTATTGGTTCCCTAAAGAAGTTGATGTAAATTATATTTCTCGTTAGTTAGAGCTTCTTAAGTTAATTTAATATTCCAAGATGTTCCATGTAAACACACTAAGGTGTCCATATATGAGCTCTCCATGATGACGACCCGATTTGATACTTGGAAATAAAAAACATAATGTTAGATGAAACAACAGCGCAAGAATTGTTTAATTAATGCAAATCATAGATTTTCGTGTATATCAGGCCATTGCATTGGCGCACAACCAAACAGCAAGGCGGAGCCTTAGCCTTAGCCTTAGCCTTAGCCGACTTTGTCTTTTCGAAATTATTTAGTGCGTAAATGTTATGGGAACTGTAAATCAAAATGTCAGAAGATGAAGAAATACTGGGAGAGTTGAAGTTGGGTATATGCAAATGAAATTTTCTGTGCCACTTTCCTTACTTTAATTCTGTGTGGTTGAGATCAAATGACACAGAATTAAAGTAGAGAAAGTGGCACAGAGGACAAAGTCTGGGCATATGTCATGTGTCATGGTTCTTATTTTCGTATATGCCTACAAAAGGTAGCCCCGTTTGACACTTAAAAAAATGTAGTATCAGCAGTTGGATAACTTGATTAATTTTATGAATCCTTGTGCCCAAAGAAGCTGTAGCACGTGTAGGACTTGATTCATTCATGAAATCATTGCTCCCAATGTTACTGTAGCACTAACTAAATTAATCCATTGAATCATAGCTCCCAAAGTTGACTTAATTAGCACATTAAAACTTAATTAAGAATCCGTACTCTAAAAGTTGATGTAGCACAATAGAACATATTTAGTGTATTATTAATGATGACTATATGGAGATCAAGAAATACGATGAATGGATTGAATGAACTGAGGCTATTCAACATAATTTGAAATGCTGCAAGACAGGCATAGCTTTTGTAATCAAGAGACTAGGTTAGTAGTTGGTCTATGCTCAAATTTTCATTTGGATGAGATAAAGACTTACGAGAAAGTGAGGGTCGGCGCTTCATATTATGGCAATTTAACGTTTTATAGGCTTTAAATAAAGTAAAAAAGTCTAAAAATTGACAAGATATAAACTTTTAAAAGCATATTTTTATTATTAAAAGGATTATCTTAAGTCTATGATAATGACAAGATTGAAGAATCTAATGAGTTATATTAATTTTTAACATTAAAATTCGAACAACAGCTCAAAATAGTCGAATGAAAAAATACATAAAGAAAAAAACATTGAGAGGAATTATTTCATTTTATTCTTTCCGATCTTTGCCCAGGTCAGGCTTAGATATAATTAAGATATATTTTTAAGATTGTTCGTCAAAGATAATCAGCTCTTTCTATCTATAAATTGGTAAGCTCGGCCACGATATTGCACAAACTAGATATCACATAAATTAGAAGACAGAAGAGATTCAAGTTGAGTAAGTGATGAATCTTGAAAGTCCATGTAGCGAGGGCGCTCACGTTCTGGTAATACCATATCCAGGATGCGGTCACTTTCTTCCACATATTGACCTAGTCCACCAACTAGCCCTCCGTGGCCTACAAATCACCGTGATAGTCACCCCCAAGAACCTTTCATTCCTCAACTCTCTTCTATCTCTTCACCCTTCCATCGAAACCTTAGTCCTTCCTTTCCCATCTCACCCGTCTCTGCCTCCAGGCGTCGAGAATTTGCAAGAGCTTCCTGCAGAGAAGTACTTTGAGCATTTGTCCGACGCCATGAGTGAATTCTATGAACCAGTAGTCCAGTGGTTTAAGAACCACCCTAAGCCACCTGTGGCTATCATTCCTGACGTTTACCTATCTTCTTGGACGCATCGGCTTGCAACGCACTTTAACATCAAACTTATCGGATTTGTAGTTCTCAATGCCAACTCTTTTCTTCAATTCTCAGAGTATGAAACCTTGTCTGAGTACCCCTTCTATGATAATGTATATCGTGAAACTCGTCGGTCCTGGGGACTTATTTTCAACTCATTCACGGAACTTGAAAAAGAGAAATTGGAAGCGATCAAAGCCAAATACTTGGGACACGACAAAGTATGGGCTGTAGGTCCTTTGCCCCCAATCTTGTCTACCCCAAGGAGCAAGTTTGAGAGAGGCGGGCCTAGTTCTATACGTTCGGAAGACGTACTGGCATGGCTGGACACGTGTGAACTGGACAGGTCAGTAGTTTACGTGGGATTTGGAAGTCAAATAACGCTGAACAAGCGACAAATGGAGGCCCTAGCTAATGCTTTGGATTATAGTGGAGCTCGCTTTATTTGGGTTGTTAAAGATCCAATGAAGGTTGTGGAAAGGGGAGAAGTTCATGATCAAAGCGTGGTGCCAGCGGGTTTTGAAGATCGCATCGCCGGGAGGGGCCTCGTGATTAAAGGATGGGCTCCACAGGCTCTGATTCTACACCACCGAGCCGTTGGTTGCTACCTGACTCATTGTGGGTGGAACTCGGTGCTTGAGGGTCTCGTTGGGGGGGTTCTATTACTTGCATGGCCTATGCAAGTTGATCACTTTGTCAACACGCAGATCTTCGTAGACCAGCTTAATGCTGCTATACGAGTGTGTGAGGGTATTGATACAGTTCCTGATTCTCACAAACTCTCTGAAATCATAAAACAGTCTGTGACTGCGAACTGCCCTCAGAGGATCCAAGCTATGAAATTACGCCAAAAGGCCTTAAAAGCCATAAAAGAAGGTGGAAGTTCTTTTGATGCTTTGGATGACTTGGCTGCAGAAATATCCATCCTGAGCATCAAAGAGGATACAAATCAAATGTGGGAATAGAACCTTTGTGCTTGTTTTCTCTCCAGTCACATTATTCATGAATATCTTGCTAAAGTCTACAAGTTCTTGTCATTGACTAAGAAAATCCTACACGAACGTCGTTGCGAGCTTCCATTACGTACCTTCAGAGCTAAGAATTGCCAGTCCTTATGTCAGGATTGTGAAAGAGAATACTAAGAGTTGGATTTTTTTTCATATTGGTCATAAATTATTGCTTATACTCTCTTGAGATTGGGTAAGACATTTGCTATACTAATTCTAATAAGAAAAATATGAGTGAAAATAGCTCCGAAAAGTCCTCAAGAACAAATAAAATATAAACTTTGTGAATTACTAACCAAAATATGTATGTTTCAAGACAGTGTAAAAGAAGAAAGAGCAATCTAATTATTTCAAAAAAATTTAAAGTACAGGATTTTGGCAAAAAGATGTTTAAAGCAAACAAAAGCTAATTTAATCAGTTCGACTTACCCAACTGAAACAATTAAGGAAAAGTGAAATAATACAGTTGATCACGACGTCTTTTTTATTTATTTTTCCTTTTCATATATTTTATAGCCATGCCACCAATTTCCTCTTTTTTTTTTTTTTTTCCCCTTATGGCCCATAAGCATCTCTAACCAGTTACTAACAAATGTCTGTATTTCAGTGTCACATCTCGTTTTCGTTGAGGTATATGAACTATGAAGAGTAGTGATGGGCTACTTCAACTATCTAGTTCTGGAGAAACAAAATTAATTATATTATTCAAAATGTCAATTATATATTTTTATAACAAAAATAGATATTTATCTGCATAATTCATGGGTCCTGTAAAATATTAATGTATTTTAACGTTACAAATTCATATTACCTGTATAATTCATGAATCACCTAACAAATTAGTTTTCTGAAAAAAAAAAAGTTAACCGTGGAATTCAGCATGAAAAAAATTATAACGCCATATTTATTTTAGCAATTAATTAAACAGAGAAAAGTAATATGGAAAAATATGATCTGCTGCTTTTGATACTCGAAGTGTTTATCGTTCTAGCATGTGAACTTTTGGTAGTAGGTTGAACTTCTGTTTTGACTCCAAAAGAAAATTCTTGTTGCGCTTATACTGAAATTTTTTTTTGTGGAAGGTACAGAAGGATTTCCTTCTTAAGCTTAATTTGCGTTCAACAAACTGAGATATACCGCTTCAACTTCGTCAAATCTAATTTAACATGTTATGCCTTGACCCTTTTATCATTCTAATTTTCTATTTGAATATGATTTTATTAAAGTTTTTATACTAGGAACTAAAATATTAAAATGTATTTTAATAAATGCCGTCTCCTTTCTTATAATATGATATAATCATATAATTATGTATGTTTTCCTTGGATATCACCCATTCCAAGTCCATCATTATTTCCTTATAAATAATTTGACAATTTTCTTTCATGAAGATAATACATTAAATATCTTTTAAAATTTTGCATATTCAAATTATAAAAGAATGGACAACTCATATTATTAAATTAATCCTAACCACCTAAACTAAGCCAAATTTATGTAAATTTGTTTGGTTTGGTTTAAATGTTTAAATAATTAAGTTTGGTTTAAATAAAAGAAACTACTATATCAATAAAAGCTAAACCAAATCACCTATTGCTCTCCCCTAATCATCTTTCTAAATAAAATAATGGCCAATGCAAGAGATAGGTTAGAAAGAGAAAGCTTCTCCCTTTCTCCCTTTTGATCACCCTTGTTGATACTTCGTTTTTTTTTTTTGGCCTTCACCCTTCAAACTACCTTCTTTTACTCCTTGACCTTCTTCTCGGAGTCATATTAGGAGTAGTGGCTGTTGAACTTCTTTCTAACAAGGTGTATATTTGGTTTTTCCAACTCTTCATATGCTTTGACTTATCATTCAGGAAAAATTATTTTTTTGTTTCAAAGTCTCCTTGATCCATTTTTCCTCCTTTCATGGCTTTACATGAATAGTCTATATATATTGGGCAAAGTTTAAAGCAGGAGATTCCACCTTTGCCCTACAAAACATGTTCCTCTTCGCTCCTAGCTATAACTACTATAAGCTTGATTAACCCTTAATCCAAATGCCTATAACCTCTTTAAGCCCAACTCTATAAACAACCCTATCTAGCAACTCATAGAAGCCTCTAAACCTTCTCTTGCCTAAAAATATGTTTTATGAGATTCTTTTAGCACAAAGCTTCACTTTTCCACACTAATGTTTAGAGATAGTGTGGTTGTCGTATCTTCCCTATGGAAGTCCTCAAACAAGGTACACGCTCTCACACTTCAACAATGGTGGGATTCTTCCTTAAGAAAAGGTCAACCTTTCCAATTTGGGACAGTGGGTACAAAATCAGTGGACAGCTCAAGGACTCTAACAGGCAATGCTAGACATGGTCTTCCTCTTCCTTTTCCTCCTCCTCTTCAAGTTCTTGAATAACAGCTTAGTGCAAGACATCACTGAGGAGGTTGATGGAATCTAAATAATATACCAATCTTTCTACAAATATGGAATCCAAGAGTTAAGTTGGAGGATATTCAACATTAATAGGGGCTATTATAGGTGAATTTCCACAACACCCCCTCAAATATTGGTCACTAATGGCTTAAGTTATTTAGCAAACTACGTCAGAAAGCCATTGTTCATATACAAGGTGACATTTACTAAGTGTAGAGTGGGCAACACACGCATTTGTGTCAGATTATGCATAAAATAAGAGCTCTTTAAGGAGATCCCTCTAATAAGATCAGGGGGAAAGGATTAGCTGATAGAGGATAAAATCAAGGTCTTTTACTAATGAAAACTCCCTCACCTAGTAGGAGAAGGCTTGGTAGGAAGGTTCTTTCCAAGGGGCATTAAGAGGAGCTGACAAACTTTCCAAAGTGTAAGAGACTTGAATGAATTTGAATGAACTAGACAAGGAAGATGATAACAACAGAGCCTCATCACCCCAAGGTGAAATGCTAGAGATCTAATTAGAGCAAGTTGAGGTAAATTCACAGGGAAAAAGATTCTTGTTGAGAAAATCCAAACACCAAACAATAGTAAGCCTGATTTTGAAATTACTTAAAAAAGAGATAGAGGTCTCGTCTCGTTGCTGCAAAAAGAGCTTTAGGCAATCATATGTTTGTAACATTTTAAAAATGTATTGCTAAAAATTAATATAACGTAACAGTTTTTAAAGTGTCGTCTTTACTAATATGAAAAGGCAATGATAATAATAATTTGTTGCTACATATAAGAAAAGGCAACAAAATTAAAAATAGGTTGCAATAAAGTCTTATATATGCAACATATAGAATTATTGTTATAGTTCCAGTTACCTATTTACTAAAGGGTATTTACTAATGTTACATATTAATTTATATAGCTATTTACTACCATATATTTAAAATACAAAATTTGCTATTTACTAATAATTATTCATAATATATCTAGCTAAATTAAAATACCCACTAATTTCTATTTAGTAAAATTAAAAAATATGAGTCGATACTAGGAGAAGAGCACGACATAGAGGTGGATAGCGAGGAAGACTAGAGACTCCAAACCCTTCTTCTTTGCGTTTGCTACCATTCGTGGTACGTGTGATTGCTAGTTTTATTGGGTATTGCATTATGTAGATTAATTTAAAGTATATCTTCAAATTTTTACATAGCAAGGTTTATCATAAATAACAACAATTAAGTATTATAATTTTAATCATATTATATATATAACAACAACTTTATGCATTATTTTAGGGATAAAAAGGGGACTTATAATATTATGCATAAAAACCTTTAAAATTGCATAATATTATACATCGAATGTTCAATTTAGCACTTCTAACTAGGTAAATTTTTTTGAAAAATTAAAAATTGATTTTATTAGATAATAGTGAAGGACAGTAAGTCTGCTTGGAGAATAAGCTTACTCCCTTACTTCAAAAGTGTGACAAAATGACAACACAATAAGAAAATAAAGCAAATACACTTAGACGATGAAATGAACCAAACAAAAATCTTGAATGACAGCGTATCAAAAGGACAGTCAGACAAGCTTGGATGACAACATATCAAACAAAAGTTCTCGATAAGAAAAAAGCGTGAAACGACGACGTAGCATTAAGCCCCCCTCCCTCTGCATATCGATGCTTAAAGTTTTTCCTTATTAGGTTTGGAAGATTCAGAGTTGATTGACGTTGCTACTCGTAACCATCTAGCTATAGGTGAGAAAATTCTATCTCGATGCATCTTACATTACTTAAGCTTCCTTTAACAAATTGTTCCATGATTTTTAGGATCAAATTTAAGCTTGAGGATCTCGAAAAAGAGCTCCATGCAGGATCAAGTTTATCTAAGTAAGAGCCAATTTTATGTTTATGACTTTGTTTATTTATAACATTGTTTACTTTAACACTTTTAAATTTTCACCTATTTTTTGGATAAAGTTATTTAACGATGAAGGTCTTCGATAGATGAAGTTGAGCCTTTACTATCCATGCCCTTATATAGGCCATCGACAGGTGAAGTACACAAGTGTAATTTATTTGGTTAATTAGTTAAAGGTTATTTTCTCATTTTGTTTTCGACCCGTCTCTTCTCTCATTAGACCTTCAAATTTTAGTTGATAATTATAAAATGTTTTTGAACATTCTTTTAGTGTTTTTGTAACTACATAAGATGTTGAGAAACCCTTTATTCTTCAATAAGCTCTGGTACTATTACTCATAGGATAGTGGCTTTGTACTTTCCTCATTTGGCTTCCTAATCTGTTTCACATCTCTAATCAATGTTACCCCTTAGTGCTTCAACTCCAACAATGCAAGTTGAGTTTTTTAAGAAAGGCAAGACTTCATCTTTTGAGTTGGATCTTTGATCACATACAACCAGATGAAAAAGAAGAAAAAGAAGAAAGAAGAAAACTTTTGTTACTCCATATTTAATTTTCCCATTGATTTTAAATGTGAAAAATGATGAAATTATTTAGATGAAAACTTGAGTAAAAATTAGTTCCTTGCTTATGTGTTGAATATGCTACCTGATTTTATCTATAATGATTATATTGATGAAGTCAAATTTTCTCTCATCATGATTGAGTTTCTTAGCCTAACATTCATATATTTATTTACTCTTATTGTCTTTAAGAAAGATATATTATATAAGGCTTTTGCCTATTCCTATTTATTAGTTGACAGTGAGGTTAGCTATGATTTGGTGATAAGAATGGTCTTACTTTGTTTTTTAGTTGGAATTGTTGGTAGCTAAGAATCTTATCGAGAAAAATTTAAATGGAACATCAAATCCTTATGCTATCATTACTTATGGTTCAAAAAAGATATTCAAGTTAGTTCATCCATTTTTGTATACTTTTATTAGCACTTGAACATGCAATTGATGTGATAATGGAACTTTTAAGGTTTGGGAGGATCACCATTTTAAAAAAATGATATCTAGAATTTGATCTAACATCTACCCTTTAGAGAAATAACTAATGGCACAATCATTGTGCTCTGGCTGGTGCTAGTGATCATTGGTTTAATCACTAACCCCATTTTGGCTTATATTATCTGGTAGAGTCTATTGTTTCCGAATGGTGAACTTAGTTTGAATCCAGGATTATGTGATACTAGTTCAAGTATTTCGGAGCCAAGGATGGAACTACGGTATAGGAGACTCTAGCATATTCTTTGACACTATATGGGAATGCTTCCTTTAGTGACACTAGAATTCTAACATATTTTAAAATTTTAAGTGATTGATGTGCTATTTTTTTTTTTTGCAAGTCAACTTCTTGATAACACCTTTTATATCAATTTAAGTTGTTCCACTCGATAATTTGTCTCTGTTGCTATGACAGATCAATGGTACCTAGTTTAAGAAATCCTGTGCAGGGAGAAGAATTCAAATTTTCTTCTAACGAGCTTACTGTTCAGGTAAACATAATAACTTTCTATATTTACATTTTGTAGTTAACATTATATGGCACATGTTAGAAAGTACATCAAGGCAGTTTAGATTTTCTGTGAAATCATTATTTATTACCCACTGTTATTAAAGGTCCTACTATTGTAATGTTTTCCTAGTTTTTGTGGCTTGTCGAAGTATGATACAAACTCTTGTTTATAGTTAGTATTTCATCCTTTAGATATGTCAACCTGTTTATAAGCATAATAGTTTTACAATTCTAATCTACTTGCTTCTTTCTTTCTTTTTTTATAGGATGGTGATGATTAGGAGTGGATAAGAAGGTACTTGATGAAGGATTTTAGAGTGCCCATACATATTGGTTTTGTTTAGTATTTTAGATTAATTCACTTATATTCCATATAAAATGGAGGAATATATTGTAGATGAATATTTTAGCTAGTGAGTTTTGCTTTGTATTTTGAATATGTTTAAAGATTGAATTTTACAAGTCCTTATGGACTATATATCATACATAAATGCAGTTTTTGTTGTTGTTTATATTTGATAGTAAATATATAATTAAGGCGTACATTAATATCTATATGTTGCTTTTAATGTATATATGAATGTTGCCTACGTAACGACAAGAGTTTAATTTTACGTCAAATAATATTAGTAATGAAAGAATAAAATTTTGTTTTTATTGTTATAAAGTTTTGCCTAAAAAGATTCACTTTGTTGCCTTTTAAAGACTTAAAGTATTAAAATATCTATTTAACATTGTTGTTATATTTTAAAACTAATGGTTGCCTTAGCCAAAACTTAAAACAACTTTTTTTTGTTGCCTAATCAAAAAAATTTGTTGCCTTATACATATAGCAATGCCACTTTATTTAATGATAGGAATTATGTTGCCTTAATAAAAAAGAAATGATAATCGTACTTATAGTTACTCTTTTGTTTGTTACCTAAAGTACTTTTTGCCATAGTGTCTACACACCCCTCTAATCCTTGAAGGTTACACTTGATGATTTTACCATTATGGATAGATGTAAGTTAGGTCGTAATGCTAAGAAGAAATCAAAATAACTTCCTTAACATTGATATTTTAGCCTAGAACAAAATAAGGTTGAATGATCCTAGGAAGCATTTACTAATGGCTCTATATTAAAAACTTGAAGCTATTGATATCTGGGCTACCAGAAACTAAAATAAGATCACACACTTATTCTAAAATCAGATTCCTTATAAAGGACTAGAGCATTATCACATATCATTATCATCACCATTTAGGGCATATATGTAAGGGTAAGTCGCCTTGTTCATTGTGTAAGGCGCCTTATGCCTTTACGATACTGACAAGTCGCCTTGTATATGC
>JANZXR010000003.1:21533555-21564796 GCA_027575705.1 Erythroxylum echinodendron
TATATATTAAAGACATTTAACACCTAACTTCCACAATTTCAGCCATTAACCATTCACACAATCAAGCATATGCAAACCAAATGAGAAAAAAATAGAAAAATCATGAAAATAATACACATTACACAAACATTTGGAGACATATATACAAGCAACATGCAATGAGTCATATATCCAAGCTACATGTAATGCAAATGCAATTGCATACCACTGCCCTTTATGTAAATGACATATTTTCCTCAATATGTGAAGGTGATATTCAATGGGACAACTAAAAACATAACATAAATAGTAAACACAAATTAAATAAATAATTAATGCACATTACACAAACCAGTGCTAGGTTTAAAGTCACTAACAGGAATTCTTCATCATACTTAGATTACTTTAGGGGGGAGAGGGAAAGAACTTCCTAATCATGAGGCAAATGTCCTTTAAAATAAGGCTGACACTAATAGCCATTGATCTTGAATTTCTCACCTTTTTCATTAGTTAACTCCAGTGCACCATGTGAGAAAATTTTAATGACTAGAAATGGGTCACTCCATCTTGATTTTAGCTTACCAAGAAATAGTCAAAGGCAAAAGTTGAACAATAAGACCATATTTGACCTCAAACTCCTTCTTTTTCAAATGAGCATCATACCATTCATTGGTTTGTTCCTTATACAGTTTGGCATTCTCATAGGCCTGCATTCTTAACTCCCTCAATTCGTTCAGCTAAAGCAATCTTCTCTCACCGACTGCTTTTAAATTCAAGTTGAACATTTTGATTGCCTAGTACACCTTGTTCTTTAACTCCACTAGTAAATTACAAGCCCGGCTATAAAATAATCGGTAGAGTGTGGTGCCAATGGTTATTTTGAAGGTTGTCCGATAAGCCCAAACTACATCATCTATCTTGGTTGCCCAATCTTTTCTCGAATTGTTAACAATCTTCTCTAAGATATTTTTTAGCTCTTTATTCACCACTTTTACTTTCCCACTTGTCTGGTGGTGGTAAGGTGTTGCGACTCGATGTTGCACCCATATCTTTTTAATAGAGCCTAAAATGGTTTATTATAGAAATGTACACCTCTGTCACTAATTATGACCCTTAGCACTCCAAACTTGTTAAATATTTGCTTGATAAATCTTTGAACTACTCAACCATCATTTGTTAGAGTTGCCATAATCTCAATCCATTTTGATACATAGTCAACACCCACTAGGATATAAGTATTTTTGAATAAGGAAAAAAATAGACCCATAAAGTCTAGCTCTAAAACATTAACGATTTCAACCTATAGGATTGTGGACAGTGGCATCTCATCTATTTTTGAAATGTTCCTAACCCTCTGGCATCTGTCACAACTTTTCACAAAGTCCTACACGCCAACACTCTTCCGATTGTCTTATTAGGCCCATATTATCATGCATACAATTAACTATAATAAGGAGTTAAAATAACATAAAATTAATTATCTGGAATGCATTGCCTAATTAATCCATCAGCACAACTTTTGTACAAAATTGGTTCCTCCAATATATATTGCGCACAATCATATAAAAATCTCTTTCTTTCATTTCTACTTGTGGGTGCAATTTCCCTCCTTCTAACCTTGACAGGTGATCAGCTACTTTTTTTACTCCTTTTTTAATTTTTGATCTCAATATCAAATTATTATATGAGTAGGATCCACCAGATCAATCAAGGATTTGCATCCTTCTTATCAAAAAGATACCTCAATGCTACATGATTTGTAAACACAACAACCTTTGAACTCAATAAGTAAACACAAAACTTGTCACATGCAAAAACTACAACTAGTAGTTTTTTTTCTGTGGTTGAAGTTGAGGTCCTTTTAAACTCCTGTTAGCATAGTAGATGGCATGTAACTTTTTGTCCTTATGCTTCCCCAATACATATCCAATTGCATAGTCATTGGCTTCACACATCAATTCAAATGATAAACTCTAACTTGACGGCTATAAAATATGTGTTGATGTTAATGCATCCTTTAACTATCAAAAGAAAGTAAACAATCATTATTAAGAACAAAAGGTGCATCTTTTATTAATAAATGAGTAAGAGGTTTGGAAATTAATGAAAAATCTTTGTAAGTAATCAGTAGAATTTGCCCCCTCGGACATTGCTTGGTTGTGGAAGCTTATCAATGACTTCGATCTTTGCTTTATCCACTTCAATACCATTACACGATATCTTATATCCCAACACAACTCCTTACTGAACCATGAAGTGGCATTTCTCCTAGTTTGAGACTAAATGTGACTTTTAACATTATTGGAGAACTTTGTCTAAATTTGTTAAACATTGCTCGAAAGAATCTCCAAATACTGAAAAATCATCCATAAGTACTTCTAGAAAATCCTCATTCAAATCTGTAAAAGATCATGCATTACAAAGTCTAAATGGCATTCATCAGTCCACAAAAGTGGCATATAGGCATATAAAAGTTGTCTTTTCTTGATCATCTAGATACATAAATACCTTATTGTAGCCAAAGTACCTGATGGCTCTTTAAGGTCAGTCAAGCAGTATGCCTTAGACTCAAATTATCTGGTTTAAGAATTTTCATCCTTAAGTTTCCTTCACACTTTGGTTAGATATAAAAGATAAATTGTAAAATTTTGACAAGATGGAGTATCTTAATATGCCTAATAGGTTCACTTTTTGTTTGAGAATTGAGGAAAGCAACGATCTTCTATTCTTACCAATGTAAATTTGTCTCTTAACACTTGGAGATCTTTACTACATAAATACTACATTATACATGCTCCAGGTGATTGGAATTCCATCAAAGTTTGGTATACTACCATTAAACATCCTTACAACACAATCAAGTGGTGCTTTTGCCTAGCTCCATCCCTTCTTGTCAAATCCATTTGGGATGAGAGGAATGCTTGCATTTTCCAGAACAAAAGTCAAACAACAAAGCAATTCAACAGTAGAAATCTTCTAAAAATCATAGTTTATATTTGTCTGTACCAATTCAAATATCTTAGCCTTGAGTATTGTACTAGAATTTGGAACGCATAATTTGCAACTCTCTCTAATTTTGAAGACCCTTTTTTATGATATGCCCTTATTATAAACTCTTATATAACTCTTTGTAGCTTTTTGTACATTTTGATTGCCTTTAATGAACAAATTTATTTCCTTTTTCTCAAAAAAAAGTTGAAAGAACCTTGAGCATATTGAGAGAAGCTTGATAGAAATAATAAAAAAATAATCTCAATTCCTTTTTTTATAATGACTTAGACTTAGAATTAAAAACTACTATGGTCAAATATCAAACCTTAAAGGATTTAGCTGCTTCTAACTCAAATTAAAAGCCCTTATGTATTGAGTTTCTCAAGTTATAAGTTATTTTTAATTGAAATCAAGACTACTACATTCATTGCCTAACTTCTAGGGTTTTTGAAGTAAATATCTACATAAACACTTGAATGAGTTCCACGTACTTAGTATAAAGCCATAAGGGATAACGAAAGATCATATTAAGTTGGGAGATTTTCCTTTATCTCTAGGAGCTTCTACTAAAGATTTATTGTACCACCTACCATTAGGTTTAATCAATTTGTAGAATGTTATGCAAAATACGTTTCTACAAAACTATTTCCTTACATCCTTAGCTATAAACATAAGAAAAGAAGTGTATATCATAAGGTAGTATAGTGGAGAGACTCTTTATAAGTACTAAGAGCGCTTTAATAAGCTTGTGTAATTTATCCACACCACTATAATAGCAATAAACTCTTAACTAATACTTATAAAAAAGGGTTACCTCTAATGGAGAAAAATATGGTATATGTTATAAAGGGAGGAGCATTCACAAATAAAATCTTTAAAGCTGCCAGTTTTTTCATTTTGAATATAGCTACAATTCCTTTATTAGCCAAAATTATCTAACCTCATCTCTCTTTTTAGATAAATGGTTGTAGGAATGTACAAGAGGTAAATTCTTATGAAATATAAGCTACTATAAGGCAACTAATCGATATATGTTCAACACTTCAAAAAGGAGAAACTAAGCAAGCCAATGCAACTGGTAATTTTATCGGACCATAAAGGTAATATGATTCCTTATCTAACATAAACAACCTAATTTGGAGTGTAATCATCCTCACTTTCGCTATGGTAATAGACAAGTAAGACCAAAATTTATGTAGAGGAGGTAGTAAGGATTCTAACTCAAACAATAGGTCCTTTAAAGCTAAAATTTGAAATATTTTTTAAACAAAATTTTAAATCATTTATATTGAATACCACACAGTTCTAAGAAGAAAAACGATCCAATATTGAGATTTTCTGACAATATAAAAGATATATTATTTATAATTTAAAGAATCAAGTAAGATAATTGGCAATTGTGATAAATCATTTAAAAGCTCAAATTTGGGGAAGTTTCAATCCTAAATTATTTTCAATCAAAAGTAAAATGTCATTGTAATAATGATAAGAAGCAATAAGGAAGTTTTGGGGAAAAAAAGAAAAGAAATTTCAGCCCCTAGTGTAAAATGAAAAGGTTACAAAGAAAGAAGAGACAACAATTAAATCCAAATATAAGTTCATTCTTTTTTTGATTACTTCCTCTTTTGTAGCAAGTTAGCAAAGACAAATTAAGAGGAAAAGGATAAGGAAATTCTAAGAGATTTAGTAGATTGGACGTTAAAATACAATTGCTAGATGTAATAAAAAAAAGTTCCCCAAGTATAATAAAAAAAATTTCCCCAAGTATGCTAAATTTGTAAAGAATTATGCACTAATAAGATAAAACTTAGAAGGCAATAAGAAGATAAGAATGGGTCAAAATATTTCAGTAGTCTTCCAATGGAAACTTCCACTTAAATGCAAGGATTATATGTTGATAATTATTCCTTTCAAGATAGGTAAAAGTATAATTTAGAGAGTTATTATAGATTTAGGAGCTTCCACTATTGTTAAGCCATAATCCATATGTTCCTTTTAGATGTAGGGCCATTTAAAGAAATAGATGTTATTATCTAACTACTTACTCATATTAATATGTACCATAAAGGGGTGGTAGAACATGTTCTATTGCAAGCTAATAAGCCAATATTTTCAAGCACTTTTTACATTTCGGATATAAAAGATGACTTGTCACCTAACCTTACACTGATTATGTTGGGGAGACAATTCCTTAAGATAGTTTATATTAACATATATGTATATAATGATACCCTTAAAATGGAGTTTGATGGTGAATTAATTTGGTTTAATATTTTTAGCATCATCAAACTACTAATAATGTTAATTTTATAAGTGTTATTAATATTATTAATCTTATTAATTTTATAGGTAATGAGGTTTTCGAGATGGAAGATAAGGATGAAATAGAGGTAGTCTTCAACTAATGTATTGAGTTGGAGAAGATGAAAAAAAAAGGAAGTAGTGAAGAAATAAAGGAGACTATGGAAACTTTACACTCCTATAACTTAATGAAAATAAATTTTCTTTCATAAAAACTACGTAAGAGTCACATAAAAGTATCACCTTCCAATTTTAGACCCCTATCTTAGGGTTTAAACCATTACTAACAATTTAACATATAGTCAAGAAGAGTTGCTAGTTTAAAGGTTAGGAGATTGAAAGGAGGCAACTGGTTAGACTATATCTGATATCAAATGAATTGTCCTTCCATATGCATGCATAAATTTTCCCTTGAAGAAGGTGTAAAACTAATAAGCAAAACACAATAAAAGTTGAATAACCTGATGAAAAATATGGTAACAAGAAAGATGTGTTTTTTCCCTTCAAATTTATTCTTTTACACCTAGTTTATGCCTATATGAACTCATTATTGTTATATATTAATTTAAGATACATCTAAAGATGTTTAGAGTAAAATGAAGATATTTAGGCAATTATGAATTACATCAATAGTGTTACTTGCTTTGGAAAATCTCCCTGATGTAATTTATAAGATGTTATCTTAGAGGTAAACTTTGCTAAGAATTAGAGGTATTTACAAGGAAAAGTATGAAGAGAAAAACAATTATTGACTTAAAAAATCCTAACACTCAACCATTTTCTAGCTTGTGTTTTTCTTGAATAGCCCAAAAATAAATACACAGTTTGATATATGAGACGAACGGGGAAATAAGTTTATAAGAGATACACAACTTGGGACATGCCCATGTCTTATTTTATATACCTTTAGGAAAAATAAAGATACATATCCTAGAACACAAATGTGTCAATCCTTATGTTAATCTTTAGGAAAAGAGACTAAAAAATATACAGTTTAGGAAATGAGTGTTTCAATATTTGTGTCTATTATTAGGGGGAAAAAAAAGATACACAGAATGAGACATAGTCATGTCCTATATCATGTTGATGGTAAGGTTAAGTGGGTCACCCTATTTAAAGAGTTAAAAAACTCTATTTTTTGGAGTTAGTTTTCATATTACATCTTTATAGGGTTTAGAGAATAGGTAATTGTCTTTCTTTTCTTTCCTTTTACACTATTTTCCAATGTCTATGGACAAGCATGGCTAATCTCTTACACTTAGTCAAAGGAAACGGGTATCTTGGGATGCATTAAACCGTTAGATTTGATTTTTTTGTTCAAATTATATATCAAATGTCATATATTCTTCTATGATTATTTTTGTATGATTGCTTTACTTAATTGTTAAAAGACCTACTAGTTTATTTTTAATTGAATCTATAATTATAATAGATATTAAATTTGTGATTGTTTGATCCCTATAATGTATAAAGAAACTAGGTTTTAGTGAATTTTTGCAATAAAGTTTTCATATCCTAAGGATAAAAATGACTAAATTGAATGCAAACACTTGTTTTATGTTATTATACTTTACTGATCTTTCTAGTTATTTAAGTAGCTACTAAATTGAATTTATAATGTTAAGCAAGGTTTCTTCATAAGGTTAATCATATTATTATTCTGTCTAATTAAGTACAATTAAGAAAAGGAAGGAATTAATTCCAACAATGCAAGTTCTTTCAAACTAGTGGTACAAGAAAGTGAAGGCATCCTCCAGGAGAGCAAGCGAGAGTAGCATCCTCCATGAGACCCACCTCCAGATTTGACATTGTTTAGGAGACCCACCTCCAAACTTAAAAACAATTGACATCCCAATGGCGAGAACGGAAGTGACGCGAGACCCACTTCTAGATTTGAAGAACAAATAAGATCCAGTATGAAAAGCAAGCGAACGTGACGAGAACGGAAGCAGTGGTACCATAGTGACCATCTGAAGAGCAAGCGAGAAGCGTGATAATAGGAAACAAACAAAAACGAGAGACCCTGTCCTTTAGGAGCAAAGTGAGCATTGAGTGTCACTATCCACACTACTAAATCAGCTCCAAATAATTAAGACCCAAGTGAGCTTCAGTAAAGCTAAGACCTAGATCTCCTTACTAAGACCCGCGCAAGCTCCATGGCAACGGATGGGCCACCTTCACCCTTGTCTATAGAAGATTTCCTTGCACTCACCTGAGAGGTTTGTCAATAGTATGCATCTAGAAAAGGGGTAAGTTCTCCAACTTCAGATCCCCATAAACCTTCCCCTAATACTGGTGCTTGGATAAAGAAAATTCAATTACATGAGCCTAAGATACATTTGAAATACTACTCGGATGCTATGAAAGATGTTGTCATCAATTAACCGATTGAATTGCTGCAAGATGAACAAAGGGCTTGGTCTACTACCTTTTTTGGTTCTTTCTAGAATAAGAGACCAGTATTTCCAATCATCAAAGCCTAGGCAACTGCACTATAGGTAAGAAAGGTTTGGAAACAAACTTTACTCATGGATGATGACATTGTTCTGTTCAAATTTGTTATTAATAGTAATTTAAATAAAATACTAAAAATGGGACCATGGAATATTGAGGAAAACCTATGTTTCTTTAGAAGTGAAAACCTAGGATAACATTTGACAAGGAATGTGTGGAATTTTTTCCTATATGGTATAGTTTCATAATTTGCCCCTAGAATTTTGGACAATGGAAGGATTGAGTTTTTTAGGCTCTTTAGGAAAGCCTCTTTATATGGATTCTCAAATATCCAGAATAAAGCAGATTAGGTATGCAAAAATATGTGTGGAGGTCAAAAGGAATGCTATACTACCTAATTATTTACTAATTCTCAAGTTGGGTGAAACATAGGAGACTGAAAAATCTGAAATTAAGGTGACATATCCTTAGAATCCTATAATTCAACCAAAAAATGGGTTCCTACAGGAAATCTTTTTCAAATTGGATCGCAAAATGAATTGTTGGGGGTTGAATCTTCTATAGTGGATAATGATAAGGCTGTGGGTGTCAAATTGTTATTAATGAGAATCTAAGTAACTCAGCAATAGCTCCAAATACTGAAGATGGGAAGCCTAATATAGCATCTAAACACACCTCTCTGTTTAAGGAACTTGATAACTAGGAAGATATAACCTTTACCCAAAATTTACAATCAGCAGAAGAAGAGCTAGACAATGAATCTGGCTTATTGGATAATGATCCAACAAGTAAATTGTTGCTAAGACAACCAGAGAAAGATAGACCTGTTGAGTTAGCAAAAAGGTTTCATGAGTATTCTGCTAATCCTAAAAGAAGATCAACAAGATGGAAAACTAAAAAGAAGGGGTATTCCTCTTAAATGATCACTCTCATATAGAATACAAGAGGGTTAAATAACCCTCTCAAACAGTCCACGATAAGAGAGTTGGTAATGGATAGGAAGCCAATTCTGGTAGGCTTCCTTAGGAAAAATTAAAAGCTCCACATATTCAAAATAGGTTGTCGTTTTTGGGTGTTTAAAAGAAGATAATTGCTAATTATATGCATCAATACACTGGTTGGATTATCTAATTTTCAAAACAGATGGGGGTGACTCATTGATGTCTAGTGAAGTTCAAGGTGGCTCAAGCAGAGAATCTAGTAAATTGAATAAAAGCTACTTTTATTGCCAACAACTAATAACAGACACTTGGCCAAGTTGATTTGCTATAATCAATTAATGTACTCTATTTTGTGATTTCTACTTTTGTAGCTAAATTAAGTGACTCATTGTAATGATGTTTTCTAGCTTTTGCTAATATTAATTCAACTCCTTTTATTTTTCAAAAAAATGCAAGTTCTTTTAATGCATTTAAACCCTAATATGTAATCCCTGGTCAAACCAAATGTAGGTTGTTCCAAATCATCAACACACAAATGAATATATGATATAATCATTATCTTCAATTAAATAAACATTAAGAACACTCGAAGATATTTCTCAATTATAAAAAATTAACTCATAAATAAAATAGAATCAGTTAACAAAAAAAGATAATAAATAAGGATTGGATGCTATGATTCTATGCAATGACCCTTGAGGTATCTAAGGTATCATCTTGATTAATTATCTAATATGGTTTTTAAGTTCAACTTGAAGCCTCATGATTTTGCTTTCAAGACTTATTTTTTAATATGTACTTTTAAATTATCTATTTTAAGCTCAATTTCTTCTCCTATTACTATTGTTCATAAAATCCAAATGGAGGTTGCCTTTGGACTACTTAATTACTCTATGAAAAATGTAAGAGATTCCTCCGCCGTAGATTATAGGTATTAACTATAGGGGGTATTATTTCGTCGGGTACTCCTCATATAATCCACTTGCTCAATCATCAGGCTTCCAATATGGCATTCATTTCATATATGTCCTTCCCTATATATCTCATGGCATAATTCTTACACTTGACTTATTAGAGTGCTCATACTTTTAAGTTTATTTATTAAAGCCTACACTTGACCTTCCAATCAAGTGATAGCTTCCATATTATGTACACCTACTTACTTGTTCGTGCTCAACCCACTAGCCTAACACAAATAGTTATTAATGCCATTTTGTTGTTAAAGGTGGCTTATAGAGTTTTTTTTTAAAAGTTTCCTACTAACTATTACATTGATTGTCAACTTTATTATATAGGTCAGATCATTATAGCAATTTTGAATCTACATCCATTTTAAAATGCCACAATGAAGGCATTTCCTTAGGATATCCTTGAATATATCCCGTGCTTTATCAAGTTTTCATTTTAAATTAAATTTAGGCAAATATATCGCTTCTAAGCTTTGTAGTCATTAAAAAAATGTAATTTACAAGGAACTTCTCGGCTAGGTTGTCCAATATTATGATTGAAGTTGTAAGTAGTGACTTCAACCACTATTTTGCTTAATCCCTAAATAAGAATGGGAATAGTATAAGTCTAATTGCATAATTAATTACTTCATTTATGTTAAAAGAATCACGTATATCCAAAATTTTGGTGATATGTGCATTGGAATCTTTATTCGGCAACCCATCAAACTATATGTATTACTATAATATCTAGATGATGTTTTGTAACACCCACATACCTCCTAGAACGATATATAGATACAACACAAAATAGAACTAAAACATGTCAAACAATCTCTTACATGCATTTCTGAAAACTCAAGCAAACAAGTATTATAAACCATTAGGCCATATTGTATAATTAAAACATATCAAACATATAGTACTATTCCCAAAGCATGTCATACAAATAATAGTCAACCTGTATGAAGGTTAATATAAACATTAAATAGAACACAAATTACAATATGTCTCGTTACATAGAAAAACAAATTAAACTAAAATATATATATACATCTTCCAAAAACAAAAACACATGCTTCTTTGGCCACAGTGATTGTCCTTATCCCAGTCTTTATACCTTTTATCTAAACCTACACAGGGAAAATCCACCGTGCTAAGCATATAGCTTAGTGAGGAATAACTAAACATGATACATAATGGTAATTGTCTCTAACAGACATATGATATTGATATATACAAATCACATCACATATAGAAGCGCAATCCAAACAATATATACCTCAGAACAGAATATACCAAAATAGGATATATTGGCTTCAAAGCCATACTTACAATTATCAGAATAGAAAATCATGATTTCGGAACAGAACTTGTCTATGTCAAATCTATTTTTGGTTATATCAAAACAAAACTTAATTATAACTGAACTGTGCATGTAACATAATACAAAACAAGTTAACATGCTAATCCTTTTTACAGAAGTGGGTAATGGGACCGGAACAGAAGATACCATGTTTGGTATCTAAACCGAAAGAGACTTAAGTCTCTGAAACAGAAGACACAGAAGTGTCTAAAATCAGAAGACACCGGAGTGTCTGGCACAGAAGACACCTTAATGTCTAATTACAGAAGCAGCTGCTAACCCTTCTTGGCATGCCTATTTACCCATGACTAGGACTCAATAGTTTTAAAACAAACCATTTTAGATTTTAGAATTTTGTGCCAACCTTATCAAAACAAACAAGTGCAATTATACATCAATAAAAATGTTGAGTCATCAAACATTATGCATATGCACACAATTAGCAAGCATTTCCAATACAATCCCAACTATAAAACTCCTTAGACAACTGATGGTCTGATATTGTCACGATATTATAGTATAAATTCCCAATTGAAAATCAATCATATCTAATTCATAACATATAAGCTTTAAAAGCTCATTCATTCATAATCACACCAAGCAATTCAACATTATGCTCATCATTAATAAATCCTATATCTTTTATATTATCAAATCCATTTATAAACCATAACTCCAACACCCTATTCTCCATTAATCTAACATCACCTAGTTCATTATTAATCTCTCTTAAGTCTAATAATACCATTGTTAAAGTCCTAAGCGCACATATATATCAACAATCACACAACCAAGATTAGTTCAGATTTCTTAGGATAGATTTTGGGTCAGATTTGTATGGCTATTTTGACATAAAAAGATGTTTCTGGGCAATATGTTCTTCTAACCAAAAGTTCCTTTATGTATTATGATTCTAATGACAGACTATTCTCAAACAACGATAGAATCAAAATTCAACTTTAAACCAAATTTCACCATCCTTCGGGACAGAACCAAAATTCTAGTCCTTCATGAAAGTTGTAGGCATATGTATGGAGTTTAATCCACAATGAAAATCACCCCATTTAGATACCTAAAGGTCAAGTTATAGCCTAAATACCGATGGCTATTCAGTGAAATCCGTTCAGTAAAATCAGTACAATTCATTCACATCTTACATCTTACATCTTCAACACCCTTACTCTAACATTCATCCTTTTCACTACACTTCCACCTTAGTCATGCCTCATTTACACATCAATTTCATGTCCAGACCTTAACTCATCAACAAATCCATACATATTCTATCCAATAAAGCATCAAAATAATTCATATGATAACATGCAATCAAGATTAGTATTCCCATACCTTCTTTAACACAATTTCCTACTTCAATGAGCAAGCCACCCTAGCCTTTTAAGAAAATATCACAACTCTAAGATTAAGATGACCAAGAGGACAGAAACATAGAAAGTGGCAGGATCTGGCTTCCTTAACAAAGTAGCATGAAAATATGTCAAGTGAAGATGATGATCCAAAAAGCACGAAAAAATCCCCAAGAGGTGTGAGTGAGTGAGAGAGTTGGTGGTGAGAGAAAGAAAATTAAGCAATACAAAAAACTTCAACAGAACCTTGTATCCTCCAATGCTAGGTGTCACAAAATGGTAATAGCATATGGCTTCATGCATGTTTTCCACTTGTCTCATTTAGGAGCTGCCACTCATCCACACAATATGCTACCATTTGTTAGCAAGAAATTAGTCTACATATAAACCATCAATAAGCTGTATTGATTTAGGTTGAATTTGTAAAAGTTGTCTTCATACAAGTTGTAGCTTATCCTCTTAGCTTTCTAACGGTATAAAGTTTGTAATTTTTAAACATCGGAATCAAAAGACATGGTACTTACAAGTTTGAGTGTCACATTAGAAGTCATATTGGATGTCACCCTCGTCCTTGTACACAAGGGTGACAAACTTATCGCCCTTTAAATGTCACCCTCGTGCACTGGTTTTGTAAAAAATCACTTCAATCTTAAGTTTTAAGTACTTTTACGCCTTCTTTTCACTAAATCTTCACCTAAACCTTATTTAAAGTATCCATGATGTATTTTCCGAGACCCTGGGCTCAACATTAATATTTTAAGTCTCTATGATGACAATTTAATTCCAATTCTCTAAGTATGATTCATTAAAAACATAATTAAGTCATATGAAATTCTCAATCATATCACAATTTTAAAATCTATTCATGTACTTACATGAACTGTAACATTTCATCTAGGGTACAATTTAGGGCCTTACATGTTTAGTTTAATTTGAAGATAGTTTACAGTGATCATGATTCTTGTAATACTCAATTGCATTCCCTTAAGTGATGGTTCTATGTATTCCAGCATAGTTTTATGCTCCTCCATTGTGTTAAGGTGTACGTCTTAGGATGTTGACTTTTTTATTTTCTAAGCACCCAATGAGGGGTTTTATCGATCTCTAAATCTTTTTTCAGTAAGTTTGGTTATTTAGAAATTTTTCATACACCAACATTACAATTGAAATCAAAATAAACCATGCACCAAAAGTGAAAGAATATAAATTAAAACAAAAAATGAAAATAAATTACTAAATTAATGGTGTTTGAGACTCCCAGACATCAATTACTTCCTTAAAATAGTGCTACAAACGTGGTGAGTTATTTCCTACTACTTAATGTTTCTTTGCTATAAAATATTACTCATAATCTAAGTCAATTACAGTTTGGCCCAGGGCAGAAAGCCCAAAGTCAGCGAAGATAGGGCTTTGAGTTTTTTTCCATAAAATTGAGCCTCGAGCTAGGCCAGGCTTGGGAGACAAACGATATTGTTTTAAGTAAAATGACATTTTTTCTTATTTTTAATCTAAAAAATTTTAAAAAATTTATGCTAAGCCAGGCTTCAGGTTATCGGGGGCCCGAATTTGAACCCAATCGGGCCTCAGACCAGCCCAACTCAGATCATTATCATCCCTAATCAACTACTCCTATCATTTGGTAATAATATAGTAATGAATAAAGTATTAATCGCACGAGAAAGTGTTATAAGACTAGTAAACTATTCTACTATAATCTAGCTAAATAATTAAATATAGTGATTGTTAATTGGAAATTAAAAATAACACACACACACACACATACACACACACACACACACACACACACACACACACACACACACACATATATATATATATAGCTACATTAAAGATAAACCAAAACACTAAAATCAAATCTTAGCACTAAATAAAAAGATGAAAGCAAGATGTAATAAACATTTAGATAAAAGTTCCCCTATTATCAACCTTATAATGATGATTCAATTTATTAAAAGGTTTTATAATCAGGATTGTTGAAATTTTCTAAGATCTTAAATCTATTCACAAACATCCCTATTACACTAGGACTAAAGAGAACAAATTAAGATCTATGAAATTTTATGAAAGATTTTATCCTAACACTAGAAGAATCATAAAGTTTGTATTTAACACACTATTCAACTCTTAATATCTAGGCCATAATCTCTATCCACTTATAGATTCTTTCTAATCATCCACGCACAAATAGATCTAATCTAACTAATATTTCAAATTAACATTGAAAGTAAGAAAATCCAAAGATAGTTATCATATATGAAACTTCAACTTACAAAAAAAATCGAATCAATATTGACAAAGATAATAGCTAGTTTTCCCTCTTATCCAGACATATTAAATAATTATCATATTATCATATTATTCAACCTAACATGAACAATCAACATAACAAGGAAATAAAAATTAGAAAGTATATGGATGATCTTGATTTGTGATAATGATTCGCCTAAATTAAGATGAAACTTGAGATTCTGTATTTAAAAATATTCTCCCAATCTCTCGTTAGGTTCTTTTTCTTCTCTCAATAGCTAACCTTAATAAAAGAGAAATGACAAAAGTTTTTTGAAACTAGGAATTTTAGATGTATTTATAGGAAATTATGGTGGTAAACACAATTCACGATATGGTTATATCACAAGTTGTGTTTATCACTGTTTCTTATCTTAAAGATTACATAAATACAAGCATGCATGTTTTCAGCTCTATTTCTATCTCTTTTAGACGATGGGCACTGACATTGCTAACAGTAATTTGCATTATTTCTGAATTCTAAATTCTATGTAATTACACAGGTATAGACGTGCTTGTTTCAATGACCATGTTTCCTTAACTTCGTGCAATATAACCTCTATCCAACTGTGTATTTGACTGTATTTTGAACTCCCCATTTTTAAGAAGAGTATGGGTTGGAATATGGGCGTATACTTGATAAGTACTAATTAGGTTTTCAGCATGAACTTGAGAACATTTGGCTTATGTTTGGATTATTTCTATGGGATTTAATACTTAATATGGTCTATATTTTGTTTACAAGCCTTAATTTGGGGCAGTTTGTAATCAAATTGGAAGTTTTAAAGTGATTGATAGAAACAAGTTAAATATAGGCCAATAATCAAAACATAGGTCAAATACAAACGCATATTTCACATGGTATAAGCTACCAAAAAATTTAGCTTCTTTGATAACTTACCGCATGAACGAAGGTGAACAATATATGTTAAGGGGCTTAAGACTTGTGTCACCAAAATGACTCTTACTTCTCACAACCGGAATGGCAATAAGTTGACTCATAGGTCTTAAATTTATGCATTTTTAATGGACCGATCTACTGGTTAGACTCGGATTTAAACCGACTCCAAACTCAACTATTGTAAACAAAATGACATGGTCTTTTTAAAAGAGCTAGATCTCAAATAGGCCTACCTAGGCAGCCTAAGCTCTAACTCAATTAAAAAAAGACATTTACCCTTTTAATTTTCAAAAAATGACAGCTATCTCAGGGCGACTCATTGTCATCCTTATACAAAGGATGCTAGTGATTAAAAAAATGAAAAACCACCATTATATATATATATATATAGTAGTAGTAATACATCTCCATTTACTATGGTTGATGCCCTGCTAAGTACTACTAGAGAATTTACACACAAAATAATGAAACAACATAATTCCCAAAACAGACGAAGATAGAAATAGATCAAATATTACGTATCATATAAAGATGTTATCCAATCAAATTTTGATACAACAAATTTGGTACACAATCAATTGAGAAAGGGGGGAAAAAAAAAAGAATGCGAGGATCTGTTACAAATGTAATTAAGTTCGTCGTGACAACGCCAATATGGAAGGCATTGGATACATTTAACGGTCTCAAAAAATGACATGAAATGGGTGTTGCGAAGATACTTCCAAGTATATCATTAAGTTTTCTTCCCCACATATGCATGAAATGTGACAGCCAGAACGCAGCAACATCCAATGACAGCCCACAAAATCCACGACAGCTATGTACTTGTATCTAATGACAAATTCAGAGGACTTGTCAAATGAAGAACTCTACAAAATCTGGGGCACTAGACGTCATCCCATCATTGCCAGCATCTATGCTGTGTTTGGTAATCTACAGAAATGGGAATCTGATGAAAATTTACATACATTTCATTCTGTCGCTTGACTAAAACTATTTCGTTTCTCCTGTATCCTATGGCGATATAACTTAGCTATGGCTCTCCTCTCACAATCCTGCAATGTTAATTAGAAAACATCATTCAACTTTGAATTCAAGTTCATAGCCAAAAGAAAGAAGCGGAGAGCTATTTGCAAGGACAATTTTCTTTAGAAAGTTTTTTTCCGCTATTTTGGTTAAAATCACTCATATGATTGATAGATCAGTCCAATTCCTCACCTTAAACATATTGAGATAAAATGGTTTGGCAGGATTCATCCGTCTCAATTTCTGATATGTATAAGCAAAACTCAGCTGATCACGAGATGTAAAACGGTCAACCTCATTAAACCATAGACAGGAGAATAGGTTTGATGTTGGAGTATGTGCTCTCACAATTAAAGAACCTTCTGGCACATCTGAAGAGATGAAAAAAACATTTACAGTTGGAAGGTAGAGGAAAAAGGAAACCATTATTCAATTGTTAAACATAAGTAATTTGGATTGTAAAAGATCTTACTGCTGGGAAGAAGCCTGTTGGGGTCCGAGGCGTTGAATCTGTTTAGGCCATCAGCCTTGTAGAAGGCAAATTGTTGATCAATGACTGTATGATTATATTTGTTCAGTCTTTTATTTTGAGCAACTTCTTCCCACACACAATGGCGATCATAGTGATTAGAAATGGCATATTCATGACCTTTCCTCCACAAAAGGTATTCAAGAATTATTAGAGGGTCCCGTTGAAGACGTAATTTGCTGTCCAACCAGATAGAGTACCTGAAAAGTATATTCAAGTGTGGAGGGCTTAAGGCATGCCAGAGTATTTTGCATCAGATTTCCACCTAGCTTCTCTAAGCCATTATGCTGAAGAAATGTTCTGTTGAAGTCTAGTGACTCCAAATATACAGGAGGACAAGGCGCATGTATACATACTCTTTGCATAAAAGGAAAAGGAAGCAAACAGGCAAAGATGCAAAAACAAAAATACATAGACTATGCACACTGACTGACAGACCAAAATTTTCAAGCATCCATGACGTGAAAAGAAAACGCCAACACGTCTGCATGAGTACATGCTATTTCTGCTACATGAAATAAAATGAAAGAATATTAAAAAAAAAATCTCCATCGCTCTGTTTTCTTCAAGCAGAAATTGCAGTTGAGTTACCGCCTGTAATGTCCTCAGGACTCTCATAAGGCACATTCAAAGGAAAATTAACAACCGAGGAACAAAGGCAAAAGGCTTAGGAAAAATGTGAAAATACTTGATTACTCTATTGCGTTGTGGTCTCTCTATTGAAGGGGAAAGCTTATGAGGAAAAGACTTTTGCTGTTATTGGGGATTACCTAAAACTTGAGATTGGAATACTCTGCTTCAGTAAGTTGATTTTTATTTTGATATTTATTGCCAAAGTCAAAAACCATCTCGACAAACACAAAAAACCTCTAACAAATGAAAGAAAAAAGAAACCACAATGACAAGGATGAATATACCACTAAACATTCAAAAATCACAATAACAATAAAAATCAATACCAAGTCCAATCTCACCGTGCAGATGGGAAAAGTCGGTGTGGCAACAATTTTGGTATCTTGCCCACTCTTCGCATGTCAGGATAAGGTAGATTCTTCACCACTACAATCTTCCATAAACCAATAAAACCTCCTCGATCTGGCATTTGACCTTCTGAAGAAAGTGTTTGCAAAGTGACCTCATCCATAAACATAACAAAGCAAACGTTCTTCCTAGACAAACGAGTGACCTGAAAGAAAAAAGACAGCATGATCAAAATGTGTCACAAGCACAACACCAGATCCCAATAACATTTCCAAGAAAAACACAGAGAGAAAGATCATAAAATATCAGAGTTAATGTGTGAATAGATAGAGAAGAAAATATAGGCAGTACTATAAAAAGTAACTAAAGAATTTATCATAGAATGTCCGACACAATGGAAGAGTATGTACAGAAGAGAAGATTGGTAGTACCATCTAAGAGGGTATTCCCAAGTGATAGAGCTCAAATGATGAATTCTAAAAAGAAAATTTCATATCTTTAAGAATGTTATTTTAGCCCTCATATGGGCTTTCTTGTATAGTTAATTAATTATCTAGCTTACCTTTGTTACAACGAAGAAACAATAAAAGGGAAAATTATGACTTTAAGAAGAAACAATAAAAGGAAAAGTTACGGCTTTAAGGTCTTGTCTTATGGGCTTACCTGTGGTCAGTTTGTATTGGATACAATCCATGATACATTTAAGTCACCTCATTGGATGTTAGTTATTAGACGTTTGACACCAGGATGTGGGCTCAGAAACTTGAAAGTAAGAAGACCAAGTTACCATATTAATGAAGCCAAGATCTTGATTGAGTATCAGAAGTTGTAATCTTAACACAACCAGCGGCTTTACATGTCAATTATCAAAAAACTTTACAGGAATACTTAGATTTGAACCCATCAATCACAAAGCAAAGTGAAAAAATTTTGGGATTTTCCCTATGTGAAGTGCGAGTGATTCTGCTTCAGAGGCTAGAATCCTTGAAGTTCAGTTCAGTTGCATAATCTTCCTTGGAAAATACATCAAATTTTACCTCAAACTGTCAACTTATATTCTTAACATGATCCTCGGATCAATACCGTTCACAACTGCTGGTCCTCTTATCCTCTTTATGCATGCTGTTTACATTTTTGGTCACTTATGAATCATGTTCTCATCCAAAAATAACTTCATTTACAACCCAATTGTTTCAATAGAAACTAACCAAATCATGTTCTCCATTAAACTGCAGCTGTTTCAGCTATCATTACTTTGCTCCTATAGAAAATTTGGCTGTTCTACACCAGCAATAAGACAGAAGAGATTTGGACCAAAAGAAAAGTTTCAAGATATCCTTAGCATAACTAATTTGTATACCAAATATTGTCAGGTTCGTACATGTGAAAAGCCAGTTTTATAACAATCTAAGACAATTGGAGCAGCATACAACAAAATACAAACTCCATTCAAAAAAGATGTCAAAACTAAAAACAATGACGGAGAGAAAGAATGCAAACCAGCACATGCACAGCATAGACAATAGACTAATTCTAACAAATGGACATAGCAACAATGGTCAGGAATAAAGAAAAAAAAAGCAAGGCATCTAAAACCAGAAAGGCATCAAGGCCATCAACTGCAGTATCCATTTTACTTCCTTTAAGATTATGCTAGTAAGTTTCGACTCTGAAACTGTTCACTAAACGACAACTTAGAATAGAGTAGTCTTTGAGCATTCATGTGTGCATATGCATGCAGGATGGCACCTCTCTAATGTCAGAGTCAATTGACACGGCTCACATATTGAGTTGGAATGTATTACTTCTTTTACGTAGATAGTATTTAAGCCCATTAATTAAGTACTATTACAATATTATTTAAATAAATTTAACCATTAGATTTTCTATTCCAATAAAACAACATACTTAACCCAAAATAAAAATAAAAACCAAATATATCCTACTAAAAATTTCAAATTTTCATACGTTCTACTGTTGGTTTGGTTAAAATTCTAATTACAAGTCAAACTGGCTATTCACATCAGAGGTGAATTAACACCACATCCCCAAATTAAAAGTGTAACAGAAAAAAAGTTGGTACAAAATCCACATTACCGTTTTACCAGTAGGTGACCTTAGGCGATCCGAATTTCCAAAAATGCAAGAGACTACAGCAATGTGGCATCTACTGATATAATTTAAGTCATCTTCAGCCAAATCAAATCCTGTACTTTGGGATCCTTCAGGACCTCTGACAAAACCGCAATGCATTTTTTGATCATGTACCAAGAATGTTTCTTCTCGATCCTGCAAGCTCTGGTGACCAGCAAATCTGGGTTTCCATTGTTCTTGTCCATTAGGCTTCTCCATTTCAATATACTGCAAAGAAAACCTAGCAAATTTTCGATTTTCAAAGGGTTCCACAAGCTGTGCAGTGGAGTTTAAGAACTTCATCTCACAAGAAGAGCCTGAGCAATTTGGGAGAAAAAGTCAGGAAAAACAAGTAAAGGAAACAAAAAGCCAGAAATTGCTGTAAACTGATAAGCAAATGGATGGAAACACTGAATTTTATCAGATTTCAGCAATGGAAAATGCAGAAACAGTAAGCGCCGAAGCTCCCCAACCAGGTAATGGCCCCTCAAGCTCAAGAGCTGAGACAACAGAAAAATAAAAATTCTCCTCCTACTGTACTGCTCGATTCCCTTACATAATCTTCCCTTCCCAAGATTTGTTTCTCTCTCCTCTAACAAACTCACCACTAACCGCTATTCTCTTTTACTGCTGACTCATCATTCCCTGAGTCACTAATTCTCTGCCCCTTCTTAGTCTTTCTCCTGGAATAAGTCAACATGTGTTTGTGGCCCGTGTCCTGTTCTTTTCTCCTATTTCTTCTGGAATAAGTCAAAATGGGTTTATGGCCCGTATAGCTATCATAAACTATGGAGGTCGTAAAGAAAACTATTTGATATTCGTGACAAAAGAAATTACAAACTCACCCTGATGCATCAACCTTGCATTTCACAGCATATCACATCTATAGATGTAGGTATCGGCAAGTGAATAGATGTTCAATCTAGAAGATAAATGAAGTGTCTCATGGAAGCAAAAACTAAATTCTTAGACTACTAAACATTTCAAGAATTAATATAACTTATTACTCCATTTACTTTGGAAAAAAGACATTCAAGCTAAAATTCATGCAACTAAAGTCATTTTGGCTCCGACAGTTCAATAAATGAAGTCATTTAACTACCAAGAATATATCTTAAAGTAAACAAACAAAATCCATAGTTTTAAAGCACTTGGCTTCTCCACATGACTACTGTGAGAAAGAACAGCATCCCGCATGTCAAGCTTTTTAGACCTTCTGCACAAACAATGAGCAATCACAAAATTCACATGGCTCAAAACCATGCCTGCTCTCTTTTCTCCCTCTACTGCCCCCTTGCTATTTCTCTCTCCTGTTCTTTTCTTTTCATGTGTCTTTCCACAAGCCTTAAAGATTACCACACACCACGTATACAGACATATACCACAAACATATTTGGACCACCCCAATACTATATCTTAGGAACCATAATTTTGGTGTCTTATCATTGTACTCAAGTTTAGTGTTGGAGGGTAATAATAATAGTTGAATTAGGCTTGTCAAGATTTGTCAGAGAACCAATGACTATAAGTCATTGCATAGCAGGACAATTTTACACCATAACTAAGATAGATTTTCATGTCACAATTGTATAATCCTTAACTTCATAAATTCATCTTCTTTCTACAGTGTTGAACACATCAATAGTATACGCTTTTTCTTATTTCTACATTAAGCAAACACATCACTAGTATGCACTTTCTCTTATTTATATATTAAGCTATCAACTTCAGAGTTACAAATTATTTGGATGATGGTATTGTGAGAGTTAATGTTTTCTTGGAAACCAAAAGCTGAACTAGGTTGACATTGTTGATCCAGTAACAAATTCTTTCGCTAATAAGTTCTAAGCTAGGTGACATTGTTAGGTTGAATAAATCATGTTCCTCTTATCCAAGTACCAATTTGTACTTTAGTTGCGTTGTAGTGGAGTAGTTAAGGCTGATCAATTTTTTATAACGGAGGTACTTGTTACTTGTTACACAAAACAAGTTTTAATCAAGGAATGAGGACGATCTTATCCTTTATAACTAAAGTTTTGTTCTTATCAGCTCTCTGCTACATCTGTTGTGGAGTTACTGCAATCATATTTTGTGTTTTTTGCTTCTTGAAATAGAAAGCCAGCAGTTTTTGCACACTTCTTCCTCCCATTCGTTTATGACCAAATCAACATAGAATCATAGGTGCTAGAATTTGCACCTATGGACATGGTAACAGAGCTTTACATAATCTTTAAGGGCTTATAAGATTGACTGGTAGAAGATTAGCATAACTTTTCCTAATCCACTAGTTTTTCAACTCCAACTATTTCCAAGGGAGAAAACTATGATGTTTTGGTGGTCAAAATAAGAAAAATAAAATTTTAATTCACAATTTTAGGCAAATTAACAAAACTAGTCCAAGCTCCATTTTTTAGCACTTTAATACTTGGAACCCTCACTTTGTATCAGATATGACATTAGTCATCATTGGAGACCATCATTAATTTAGCTAACATTACATACCACATGAACAATGTTTTTAATTCTTAAGAAACGTGGAATTGCCAAAGAGAAAAGAAGTTTTTGAAAAAGAAGAAAATTTCATTATTAACAAATTTACCCCTATTATTATGTAAATCGAGGCTCAATGAATGAAAACATATATGTCATTTTTTCAAAACTTGCATTATTTCATCAACGATAATAGGATTATGAAAAATGAAATCAAAAAAAATAAAAGCCATAAAGCTTCGAAGCTTCGAACCTCATTGCTTTGGTGAGATTATACTAATTTTTTATATAGTTGTAGTTATGCACGTGTTGGCGAATTAACATGGATGTAAGCATCATTTGAAGACTTCTATGGATTTTTTTAGGAAATTTTTGTGTTGTCTGGATGCCTTTTTAATGATGAAAGCTAGGTTCATATAGCAGCTTCTACTAGAGTCTTAATTGAATTCATTTGTCTCTGTTGTCATTTGTTTTTGGGTTCTTTTCATGAGTTATGAGATTGTTGGGACAAATTGAGGGGAAGTGAATAGACAAGATAAGAAACTAATTGTTTATTTATTATTTTCATTAATTCTTTTGTTCGTGGGCGATGGATACATCTAGAGCTTTAAAGACGAGCATAATTATGAATAAAACTCCTAAAACCTCATCTAATGTTTTAAGAACTTTTCTTTTTGTTCTTTTGTTAATTTCATGTGGCATGTCACATCAACCACCTTAATGGTAGTTTCCAACAAGTACTAACTTTGGACTATATTCGATACAAAGCTAGAATTCATGTATCAAAGAGCAAAAATTAGAGTTTCAACTAGTTTTGACAATTGCCCAAAAGCTTTTGATCATTAGGAAGTAGTAGAATCAAGAAGAGAACCAGCTCCCTACAACATAATCTAACAACCTATAAATGGAAGAATCACCAGAGAGAAATAATTTTAGGACCTTGCCTACAAGTCATATTTTAGCGAGGTTCTTTAGTGCAAGATCAAGACCTGTGACACAAGTCAAGAAGCATGGATAAGATCAAGGTGGAAATCCAAGGAAGTGACAGAAACAAGCAAATTCAAGTACTCAAACTTGCAAATGAGTTTGAAGTACACATGATGCTGAAGTTTTCAAAAAGCATACAAACAGATTGATGAAAGTTGAGGATCAACTTACGCTGCTTATATAAGACTTGGTAGACATGATAATTGTACCAAGTTTCTTATGAGTGTCCAAGAGAAGTTTAACCCAAAAATCTCAGCCCTATAAGAGTCCAAAATCTTGTCATAAGATGTCTTCAACAAAATTTAAAAGTCTTCGAAAGCTCAATAGTAAAACAAGGTTTAAGTCTAAGTTAAGTTCAAGCAAAAGAAAGTAGTAGTTTTGGGGAAGGAAAGAAATAAGCTGGTGAGAAAATAGCAAGAGAAAATAACCAACAGCAGCAGTGACAAGACAAGGAAGCTTTCCTTCTGCACAAACTACAAGCAAGACAGCCACACCCACCAGATTGGAAGTCTAGGGGTTGTAACCAAACAGGTATGCCGAAAAGGATTGCAGAACAAAGGGAAAGAGCAAGCTTAACAAGCTAAAGTGATTGGAATAGAAAAACATATTACAGAGAAGTTCATTGCCATTGCAGATTTAAGTAGTTGGCAACAGCAAGCATACATGGCCAAGCTATCTTCAAGGAGTTGGACAGAATCCCTGTCGCTAAAGTAAGAAAGTTGGCTTTGTAATCGTTTACCAATCTCACAAGACCTATTTAGCTACTAATTGATTTCATTTTGTTTTGTTTGTGCCGGAACTCAATTAGAACCTCTTTACTGTTGAACAACTTATAGAGAAAAACTATTCATTGTAATCTGAAAAGAATACTTGCACTATTCTTAATTCCTTTAGATGTGAAGTTATGACAGTAGACATGATGGGAAGACTATTTTCAATCAGCTGGAAACAGAAAGCTAAATACATTCATTTTGCTTATGTTGATTTATCATCCTTATAGAATAAAAGGCCGTTATTTTAGTTAGTCAGCATTGAAGAATATGACAATAAGACGATTGTTTATGATCTACTAAGCACTGCAGAAACTTCAAGTGTCTGTGATTCTAGTCAGTATGGCACAAGAAATGGCTTCTGAAGATATCTAATGTCCTTCCACTTCTTAACTCACATATGTCTGCAATTTGTACTATTTTATGAGCATTTACATACTTGTAGACGAGTTAATTAACCTTCACCCAACATCATCCTCAATTTTCATCACCATCTCAATCAATGTTAACCTAGTAATGATGTTGAATAGTCTTGAAATGCTAACAAAATCATAAAGTAGTTGGTGATTAATCAGTATAAATGTACAATCAAGCATGAACCAGCATAAAATGAAATTACAAGAAAATAAAAGCTCTATCTAGACAAAAAGATGCATAAACATAAGCCAAAACAGAATATGTAAGTCAAAACTGTATGTACGCCCACCTTAAAGAATAATTGTTGAAGTTTAATAAATTAGTACAATAACAGACCCAAGAATCTAGCTGAAAATAAAAGGAAATAATAATCAGCAAAGACGCCACCTATAGATGAGAAATCATACCATGAATAAATAAGCATAATCAATCAAAATAGTAAACAGAACACTTAAGTTTAGATTAGGAGACCAACACCCAATTTTTCTCCTGGAAAATTTTTAGCCCACGATGAGGGTCCACACCAAGCAAAGCCTAGTAATATAATGCACATGTCACCAACACCTATACAAATGCCCCCATGCTCACAATATAAGTTTACAAGGATAGTTAAAGGTCTTCCACTAGCAGTTTTCAACCACCTTCAAATTTTAAAGAATAAGCCTAGATTTCAAATTGCACTTCTATAGTGTTAACAGAGCAAGCATAATTCAACCATGTATTAAGAACATATGCAAAAGAAAATCTAGATACATGAAAATCATGTGTATATAATTTCTTATTTCTCTTCGTGTGGAGAAGTTCAAAATTATGAATTAACTACAGAGCAACAAGACTTGCAAACAGCACATTGTTAACACAAGCATCAGAATATAGTCATCAAAAAAATCTCATAGAAATTTAAAATGAAAAAAAAAAGATATTGGAGGAAAGGCACTTCACACAAAGATATAGGCAAAAATGAGGCAAAAGTTTAACTACAAAAACCATTAGACTTCATGCTCATCACGATGTTTGTCACTTAATATGAGTATATTCAACAAAATCCAGTTCAACAACCTAGAATCTTATCATTTGGCATGTTTTGGTCTTATCATTTTATGGAAAACATAAATTAGATAAAACCACTAACAATCATAAGAATTAAAAAATCAGTACATCTTGTTTACACCAGATATTCCTATTGGCGTTTTAATCTTTTTGCCAAATACCAGCAACCAAAACCAACCATTTTTGTAATTAAGGCCAGGCGTCATCAGTAACATGAAGCTTGACAACTTAAAATGTCCAATGCATTCCATCATTTGCACGTTGTAAATGGGAACGACCACAATTACACATAAGACATGTATACAATGCAATAGGAACATTTTCTTTCTTGGTTGGTGATATTCAGTTACATGTAATACATGCACATCCATATATTCGCATGAGAAATAATAACACAAGCGAAAACATCACCTGAAAATTTTCGGCGTCTCCGTTTCCTTCCAAAATCTGGCCGCGATTTACTTGATGACAGACCACCAATGGTGCCAGCATATGGCAAGTTAGTATCAGTGGCATGCAAATGGGAATCTAAAATGGAATTCTTCTTCATGAAATTCATGGACACATGCCCATTACCCTTGGCAGTACTTTGATCCTTAAAATGAGCATCAAAGAAATTATTAGACTCATTACCATCACCATCATTATCGTCATAATCCTGAGATGTTCCTCCACCAGAGTTTTCACCATTGTCATGCTTAGAATCACCACGTCCTTCCAAATGAGGATCATGAGAATCTATACCATCATCATAATCATTATCACTATCAACTTCTTCATTCTGTTGGACATCATTCTCATCCTCAATAAGATTATATTTAACTCCACCTTGATTTGCCAGCTGGCCAACATTTTGCAAAGAGGCCTCATACTCCTTTTCATACCTTTTTAATTCTTTACGCCCGTCCTCGTTGTACAAGCCAACTCCTCTCCGACTCAAATCCTCAAACTTATCATCTTGAAAGGTCTTCCCCTTAGCAGTCTTCACTTTTGCAACCTGAATATGAGCACTGTCAGTGGATTCATCCCTAGTATGGTCCATTTCATCCCCATTGTAATCTTCATCTCTTCTCCTATCGTCCCGATCCCAATACCTAGAATCTCTACCATGAGCTACAGAGCCCTTGCCAAACCCAACAACTTTGAATGTATCAGTCCTTGTAACATTGGTTAGAAAATCAAGATCATTGCTCATAACAATGTCGTTATCATCATCGTCACCAGGAACCTGATGCTCATCTCTTCCTGCGCCAAAGCCTATGTAATATGCACTAGTCAACACTAAAATATATTCACAGATCATCATTGTCTATTGCTGTACTAACTAGTTTACGCCAGATATCTATCTTTTCTCTTTGCCCACTTTTTCCAAACTTTCTCAACAACCAAGCAGAATATTAAATAATAAAAAAAGAAAGTAGTTGACCAACCTCTATTATCAGTGGACAGGTAATAGTAAGCCAAGACAGTCGCAGAGAACACAAGGCACAGAATGAGAATGACGGAGCCGATCGAGAACCCAGATCGCCCCTTGTCGGATCGACCTGAACGGCGTGACCGATTCGGCTTCTGGTGCGACGAGGAGGAGGGTCGTATTCCGACAGAGACGTGATCCGATGTGCCGTTGGTAAAATGGAGGCCCGATTGGCGGTACTGAGCCATTCTCCCAATTCACTTACTCCCTCGCTCTCCAATAAGCAAACGCATTCCTAATGATATATCTCGCACTTTACCCGACACTTTGAAATCGCTATATTTATTATATATCTACAACGCGGAGGGGAATGGGTGGTTTTAGAGTGCGAGATCAGATATTCTTTCAGATTATTTATTTATTCATATGGTTGATTTGAAGAGGGAATTTTATAGTTGATTTGTTTTGAAGGCATCCTCGGCCGATGATAGACCCGCCTCTCCTATGAATACGAAACGCGCCACCCGACCCGATCCCCCCCTTTTTTTTTGGGGGGGGTGTTGTGGGGTTAGATTTCGCGGTACGCTTGTGTTAATTAAAGGAGAATTGGGTTAGTAGTGTCTATTATGAGAAAGAAACTCAGAACCATTGAAGCAACACGAGCCTAATATCGGTTTGTGTTTGTACCTATTACCTATTGGTCAAAATTTTAGAGTTTTCTTAAGATGAAAACGAGAGGGATAAGAGAGACACGTCTGGGAGGACTAGAGATCAAATGGAAGCCAATTAAAATAAACTGTGATTAGGAAGAGAGCAACCTTGGAAAAAAGGAAAAAGCTCATCAAGGTTGAGCAAGAATATCAAGATTTTAAGATCTACTAGAATGATTTCTTATCTCTCGGATTCTTTCTTGTTTATCATTTTTTTTTCTTTTTTTGAGTATGGACTAAATTAAGATATAGATCTAGATGGACTGAACCTTGTCCTATTTATTTTAAATAGATTCTTTAATCTAATGTAAGATTCTAATTTTCTTGAGAATTATTTATATGTACCTATCGGGTTGAATTGAAGTAGTGTACGCAGAAGATTCAATATTGAATTTCACATAGGGGAGGTTTAGAAATCATACATATAAATAAATCAAATCATGAATAATGAGAGTTATATAGAACCATGGAGATAGGGCACATAAATCTTTGAGGTTAAAGTCAAATATATCAAAGAAATTCATAAGATAAATTAATATGGTCTTAGGGTTTTGATTAAAAAGAAATTTTTGCTAATTAACTTAAAGATTGAGGCTATATGTCTTAAGAAAGCATATAGTTATAACTTTAAAATTTTTATCGATCTAAGGAACTAGGATTAATTATTAATCATGATAAATTCATGTATAGAAACAATTCTAAGGAGATTCTTCGTCTGGATCTGGTTTATCTATCAGTTGTTTATTCTTGTTTATTACTTTGATTTAGTAATTCTTATTTGTTATTTTAGTTTATTTAATAATATCTTTAAATAATAAGAAAACAATTAGTAGTAGTTATAGTCCTTGAGAGATTGACACTCAGAACTCACTAAAACTACACCATAGAAATTGATAGGTGCATTTACTTTAGTGATTTCTTTTAATATTTTTTTGTGTTTCAAGAAATATATAATCATTTATCAAGTTTTTGGAGTTGTTTTTAGGGACTAGAATATTATATAGGAAAACTTTAATTTTATTGATATAATAATTTTCCTTTTCTTTTTGTGTTATTTATTAAGAAAATTTTTTTCCTAATCATATATTTGTTTTAAATTTTAGAACACTATAAATTATGAGAATATAACTACCAAACACCATGGCATAATAAAGAGGACAACGTACTATAGGGGATTTTATTGCATCATCTCTTACGGGAGCATTGAAAGCTTGGAACATGACGTATAATAATAAGCATATATCAACTTAACTAGCATTGGTGATGCTTTGTGATACTTATAGTAGGGAACTAATACGAATATTAAGAACACTCACACTCTAATCATGAATGTGTTAAGAGACTTAAAATATGTGAAAACTGACTGAGAAGGTTTATTTTACAGGGAATTAGCCTCAAAATAGCATATATAGTAACATATATAATCTGGTATGAAGAAACCATTATACCTTTTCATTGAGCAATCAAGCTCAACTCGAATTTCAACAACAATAAGAACAACAACTATTGAAGATGAATCTTGAGGTGCTTATAATGAAATTCATTATTATATCTTAGGCTCACTTTGAGAGTGTTGAAAAGTCTCTTTAAATCAACAGGTCTCCATTCATAACATAAAAAATCATTTTAGATAGCTTTCTAAACTTTGCTATAAAGGGTAGCCAGATACTTTGCCTAGTAAAACTGAGCCAAATATAAAGGGGCAAGCAACTTTTAGAAGTATAAAGGAATTGATAGTTAAAGAATCAAAGAAAAAAAAGGGAAGGAAAAAACTATCATGCAAGAGGAGAAGGAAGAAAAGAATGCTAAAGAGGAGGGTCTAAAGAAGGAAGTGATTACGGAGGATAAGTTAAATATTCCATACCCGAGCTAGCTTTTACATGTTTTTTTTTAGCTTTAAACTTTTCTTACAGATGTCAAAGTATATCAAATACTTAAAAGATCTTATTTCTAATAAGAAACAACTCAAGGAGTTATCGATGGTGACTTTAAATGAACAGTAGTCATCCATACTACAAAACAAGCTATCGCTTGAGATCAAAGATCCAAGGATTTTTATTATTCCTTGTATTATTAGTAGCTTATTATTTAAAACATTGGAGAGTTTAGGAGCTTAAATTGATTTGATGACGTATCCCTATTCTACTGGAACGTATGTACTATGAGGAAGGTAATGAGCCTTAGATTATGAAGGAGAGTGAATTCAATCTTTTAATTGTGGATCTTTATAGGTGTAGATTATATTATGTTTTCCTAGGTGTTTAAGTGTTTCTTAGATGATGACCGTTGTATATGTTTAGAATTATGTTATTGTTAACATTTGTATGTACTCTAAGTGGACTAGTTGGTTAATGCATTATCTAAAAGAAGTATGGGAAGCCTTCCGAGTAGCATGGAAGTAAATCCAAGATAAGTAATTTAAGGATATCACACTTTGAAGTAGGAAAGAGCTAGAAGAATCAGTAGAAAAACAAGATAAGCCCACCTTGAAAAGAAGAAGAAAAATGGTGAAGAAAAAAATGAGGATCCTCCCTATGTTCCTCCTACTCCATATCCACACAAAAAAAAAACCATTCTCATAAAGACTACACAAGAATAAATTGGATACACAATTTGTAATGTTTGAGGAAAAGCAAAAGAAATTGCAAATTACCTTGCCATTTATGGAAGCTTTGGAGAACGTACCTCAGTATGTGAAATTTCTCAAAGAATTCTTATTAAACAAGAAAACTTAAAATGATAATCAAACGGTCTCGATGACAAAATGCTACAGCTCTACAATTAGTAACCACATGCCCCAAAAGTTCAAAGATTTAGGGAGTTTTACTATACCTTGTGTAGTTGGTAATTTAGAATTTTCTAAATGCTTGTGTGACCTAGGTAAAAGTACTAATCTTATGCCTTTATTAATTTTCAGGAAATTGGGGTTGGGAGATGTGAAGTTAACTTGCATGTTTATTAAATTAACGGATCAATCGATAAAGAAACTGTTTAGTGTAGTAGAGGATGTGCCCATATAAGTGGACAAGTTTATAATTCCTGTAGATTTCGTCATGTTAGACTTTAAAGAGGATCAATGTAACATCTCGTTAGTTGACCTAAGATAAAAATGGTGTTTATTAGAGATTAATGAGAAATTAGGAAGCACAATTCATGCTCATGCATTATTGTATGTTCACACAT
>JANZXR010000003.1:21564896-21603295 GCA_027575705.1 Erythroxylum echinodendron
CCTAGACGGTCTCACTTAATTACTTGTTTGTTTAAATTCTGTTTCGAAATGATTGAATGAATGAGGCTTGATTGTTGTTTCCGAACAATGAAGGTCCAATGACTGTGATATTGGATTGTGATATTGAAGTGCTGCTTGTATGGGAATGTGCAGAACTATGTGCTTTATAACATGATTGATTGTGTTGATTGTGTACTGGATTTTCGGACAATATTTGTTCGAGGCGTTTTGATGCATGAAAATGATATTGGAAGTGCTGATTGAATATGAATGCATCTGCCTAAATGATTATCTGATTCTCAACTAAAAAGTTGAATGCCGGACCTAGTCCGATGACTACTGCTATTGTGACTGTTACTGTAACTAATACTGTGACTGATATACTGTTATATTACATGCTAATGAAAATGATTGAATTTGATAACTAAACTGTGGCATGCACTTCATCATTTCGATGCATGTAATATTAAGGAGTTGTGACTGGTGTTGCTATTGATACTGTTATTGATAAGAGCTTTATGCTCCGGCATATGTGGTTCGAGCCTGTGGCTCATTGTGATCATTGAATCACAAACTGACTGACTGAGCCCGATAATTCGGGATACTGTAAAAGCACACATTCACAACAATATAAAAATGAATGTGAGTCTCATACATATTGCATCCGCATATAAACTGATTCCATTGAATGAGTTGCAAAGCTATGTGAATGTCGTTATATAATCTAACTGTTTAACTAAGAAATGATTTATCTGTGCTAGTATTTGATACTTGTCAAGTGGCTTGAACTGTGTGATTACCTATTATGATTGATCTTGTTTTATGACATGAGTGAACCATCGAGGATGGTTACTCTGCTGAGTTCGCAAAACTCATCAAAATTGTAACGTTGATTTTTAGGTTCGAGAGTGAGACGACCTAGCTTCTAAGACTCTGTAGAAGCATATTGTGTGCAACTATCATTGTCAGATTTGGCTCAGAGGTCGGTCAGCTGAGATTTTCATGTTTATTGTATTTGGTGTGTACTTAGTTGTTTAAGCTTATAGGATGATGTTATAATCCTGGGATGGTATTGTGTTGTATGAAACAATGTAAATCATGGTTTGATATAGTGTGATAACATTATGGGTTTTTAAAATCTGTGATTAATGATTTAATGTATGATGCCATGTTATGCACAGTGAAGGTGAGATAGTTAACATGTCATTTCTGACAGGCATGTACACGTGTATCTGATAGACACACGTGCATATGTCAGTTGGGAATGGGATGTTACAATCAAAATTGTCCATTAATTCTTGGTAGACCCGTTTTGAGCATTGGAAGAGCTTTAATAGATTTCCATGAAGGCAAACTTATTGTTGAGCAGGTTTTACAATTTATAAAACTCTCAATAACTGCAAATGCATAGGTCGTGCTTTGTAGTATTGAAGGATCGATCCCACGAGGAGGGTGCTAGCCTAATCCTAAGTCGTCTAAAGCTTAGAGAAAAGAATAAAAAGAAATAAACACTGCATAAGTGAACACCAAAAGTAAATACTGGAAATTGATTCAAGAATTGTTAAGTGGAAAATTCAACAAGACAGAATCAAACTGTGCAGTTACACAAGTCACAATGGAAATCCATCAAGAGGGTTAATCAAGTTATGAGAGAGGGGATTTTACCTACCATTAATGCTAATCTAATCATTTATGTGTTTACAGGATATCAATTCTAGATGGTAGTAAGGTTGATTACTCTCTCTTGAGTTATAACCATTAAATCCTAAATTGTAAACCCTGATCAAATTATGGAACTTGCAATCTCTCAATTTACAAATGACCCAAAATTCTAATTAGTTTTAAAGCTCTCTAATAAACAATCGGGTCTCACACAAGATCTCTATCCATGAAATTACTGACTAGATTGATTAAGTGGTCAATTAGATCGCCTAACTCTCATTAATCCGATCTAATCATTTTTATCTGGCTCACCCTTTCAGTTTGTTACGCAAATATATTAATCAATTACAACACCCAAACCAATAAACACAAAATAACTAAATCAACATTAACTTAAATTGAAATCCTAAAGGAGAGTTTAGAACATTATCAACAACCCGAAATCAATTTCCATACAATTCATCTCAACTTTATACATTTAAATGAAAAATGAAATGAAGAGAAAATGGAACTTAGGTTGGACAATCGAGAACATTAGGATACCAATTGATCTGGGGAGTAGTGGCGTTGGGATCCACTTCTTCTTCCTCCTTCCTCCTCTTTTTCTTCTCTCTCTCTCTTCTTTTTCTCCCTTTTAGAGTTTCTAAGAGTGGCTAAATGTAAAGCTTCTTCTTTTTGTTCTTGTTGTTCTATTTATATTCTTTTGTGTTTAGGGCTGAAATAGGATTTTTTCAGAGTCCGAAGGTCCCAAAAATTCTCTCAAAACGTAAAATTTGGAAGTGGCTACACATCTGGCAAATGCAGGCCACGAACGTTGATCGTGGCCTATTCAGGCCTTTCTATCATGATTGTGACCTATAGGTCACAACTAGCCCCAATTTGCTCCGAAACTCCTCCGTTCTTCGATCTTTACCCTGAAACACTAACAAATACATCAAGGTATCTCAAAAACATCATATTTAAGCTCAAAGGATTATTCTAACCCATAAAACACTTAAAACACAAATAAATCACAAACTAACACAATTTTACCCTGAACACATACTAAACAATCGAATAAACGGCTAAGCACATATTAAACTATACCTTAAAATACGATGCATTTCACACCTATCAACATTCCCATACTTAAATTTTTTCTTGTCCTTAAGTAAATAAAAACAAAAAACAACACAAAACACAAAACACACAATAATTTAACTCTAAATACAATCATTAACGTTGTTCCAAATTATTAATATGTGAAATCTGCGTCTAAGCACCTTGGATTCAATATACAACTAATCAAAATTTTAATGTTAAGTCTATTCATCCCTATCACTTGCACACATACATTGATAATCATTCAGTCAAAACAAGAGACTAGTTATTCCTCAGTAGGCTTTCATGAAAAATCAAGCTACCAACAAGTTTGGTAGGTTTTTATCTAAAAACATTCTTTTTGTTGGTTTTTCTTTAAGGACATAAACCTAGTCTTCTACATGGAGGCAAATATTTGTGATGAATGCTTATTCGATTACTCAACTAAGTTATGTTGTTATTAAGTTACTTGGTTGGAATGTCATTATAGCCTTTTTTATACGAAGGCATACATTTATGATGCGTATCGATGAGGTTACTCAGCTACATCACATTCTCAACTGGTTATTAGCTCTATTCATAACCTGAAGGCTAGTGGAATAGTTATTTTAGTTGTAATTATACAACTTTTTTTAACACAAAATTTTGCCTACCTTATTGCTTTAGCTAATCATTCTCATGAAAATGTACTAATAATGCCACTTATTTGATAGGCCTAAAATTATAAATGAGTATAGCAAATTCCTAGGGTGAATTGAATAACATCATATCCTAATTAACCAACATATTTAGCCTTAAGTAACTTATGTCACTAATTTCACAAGCTAATAATTCTTCGCAACCTGAAAGACTACGTTTAAGGCCATTTCTATCCCGTTAAGTCCTAGCTATTGATGCATCCACACAATTCACATCATACAACCTTTAAAAACTATCATACAATATGCAAAATTCACACTTAAGTTAAAAACACACAACCTTCCCCACGTTTGAACAACACATTGTCCTCAATGTGAAAAAGGTACACGAGCACACCAGGAGAAAATAAAACATAATATACAAAAAAATAAGAAGAAAATACTAACAAAAATGAAAAGAAAATTGTTAAAACATGAAACCGTTTATGGTGATAGAGGTGGTGATGGCGATAGTGTTGAGACCAAATCCACTTGACATCCAGAGTGTTTCCCTATCTTACAAGTGATTCAAGAGAGTAAAAGAATTAGTAATCTAAATCATTCCAAATCATTCAAAACTTATTTTAGAATTTAAAAGAATTCTAACTACATAATAATTTAAATCTAACTACTAAACATGCTAATTTAGGTCATTAGCTTAACCTTGCATCCTTTGAAGCTCAGCCCAGATCAATTATAAGTGGCTTGCTTCCACCCTTCTCATTCAACATTAATTTTGTAGCCTGTGAGTAAGCTACAAATTGCAAAATGATTAGAAGGACAATATTGATAAAGTTGAGAAAACCAATTAATTTCAGTAATGTCCTTTTCACTAACAAACTGTCAATAAAATAGGAAATAACGAAAGTTCCTGAATCTTCTATTAAGTCTAGCAGTTTGTTTGGTAAAAGAGTGAGCTACTCTTGTCCTTCCTTAGTCACTCCCTTTTCTTCTTCTTCTTTTGCTTCACGAGCAGAGACTTTTATAGCTTCTTCAAACTCGATGTTGTCATATGTTCTTCATCCTTGTGATCCTTTAAAGATTCGACATAATCAACTCTTATGAATGGTAATCTCGAAGGGTAATGCGGATGAGGAACATAAGAAAGGCCCTTATTCTTTTCTTCATCCTTTTTCTGCTTCTTTTGGTCTTCTACAGAGTGAGTTTCAACTGGTCTATCTATTAGTTCTCCTAACTCTTTCCCGCTCCTAAGTGTGATAGCCTTAACTTGCTCTCTTGGATAAACTTTTGTGTTGGTCAAAAGAATTCCCACAGTTTTTGTAGATAACACATTAGCAAGTTGTTCCACTTGAACCTCCAGGCTGAGAATATAAGAGGCATTAGTCCTTGTTACTTAGTCAATTTGCTCTTCTAATCTCTTCTAGGCCTCATCTATACTTATGAGCTTGTCCATATTCTTGTCCAGTTTGGAATCATAGTCATTGTATTTATCCTGTAGATATCCATGTGACCATTGATTTCTAAACTAAATCTTAGTATTATTATACCAATGAAAATTTGGTGGTTATGCCACCCCGACTGGTATGTGCTAGAATAAGGATTATTATCTCCCTGACCAATTTGTGCTTCATTAAAGTTGAATTGCTCTACATTGTTATTTTCCCCTAAGAAGCAATCAGCTACAATATAGTTCTCTTGTCCACATGACTTATATTTGCTATACATTGTTATGACTGGAGAGGAAGAGGTGGCTTTCAAGCTATTCAATTGCTTATTTAGGTTGTTAATCTTATCCTGCAATGTTGTCAATGAATTTATAGCAACAATAATTCCTCCTAGGTCCCAAAAGGTTGGCTACTTTCAACTTCGTTTTGATGTTCAATGACAACTAGTGTATGCTATATCTTCTAACAAATTATGTGCTGCTTCAACTATTTTCCTCATGAATGATTCTCTAGTAGCTGCGTCTATGGTGCTCCTTCTGGGTGGATTAACTCCAGTGTAGAAGGTTTGCAATAAGAATTTATTGGTTAGGTTATGATAAGGACAACTCATTTACAACTCCTTATACCGCTCTCACGCTTCATATAAAGACTCCCTGTCATTTTGCTGAAAACTGATAATTTACTTTATTAGTTTTGTTGTCTTGTTTAGAGGGAAATACTTATCTAGGAAAACTTACACCAACTGCTCCCAAGTTGTGATATTGGATGGGTAAAGAGAATTTAGCCAGGCTTTGGCTCAATCCCTAATTGTAAAGGGAAAGACCCCTATCCTAACAGCATCCTCCGACATCCCAATATATCAGAAGGTGTTGTAAATTTCCAAGAAATTAGGTAAACAAGCATCAGGATCCTCATTGGCTAACTCGTAGAATTGCACATTATTTGGCAACATGTTTAGCAGTGATGGTTTGATCTCGATCGTATTCGCTTGCACCAATGGTCGTATATTCCCTTGATGATGGGCATGGAGCTGTGGCCTCATGATGTCCATAAGGGTTCGTCACTCTCCATGATGTATTTCCTCTACCATCGTTCTTTCTATCTCTTTTTAACGTTCAACTCTTTAGATTCCCCATTGTTGTGTGGTGATATCTAAGTTGATGTGGCATCTACTTTATGCCCAGCCCTTTTTTTAACAAAAGAAGGTGAAAAAAAACCTTAGACTATAAGAATTAAACTAATCTACGCCTCCCCGGTAATGGTGCCAAAAACTTATTAAGCAAGTTTTATGATTTATAAAACCCTCAACAACTGCAAACGCACGGGTTGTACTTTGCATTATTGAAGGATCGATCCTAAGAAGAGGGTACTAGCCTAATCCTAAGTTATCTAAGGCTCAAAGAAAAGAATAAAAAGAAATAAACACTGAACAAGTGAACACTGAAAGTAAATACTAGAAATTGATTCAAGAATTGTTAAGCGGAAAATTTAACAAGACAGAATCAAACTGAGTAGTCACACAGGTCATAATGGAAATCCATCAAGAGAGTTAATCAAGTTATGAGAAAGGAGATTTTACCTATCATTAATGCTGATCTAACCATTTATATATTTACAAGATGTCGGTTCTAGACGGTCGTATGGTTGATTACCCTATCTCGAGTTATAACCATTAAACCCTAAATTGTAAACCCTAATTGAATTATGGAACATGCAATCTTTCAATTCACAAATTACCCAAAATTGTAATTAGTTCTAAAGCTCTCTAATAAAAAATCAGGTCTTGCACGAGATCTCTCTTTATGAAATTACCGATTATTTTGATTAAGTGGTCAATTAGATTGCCTAACTCTCATTAATCCGATCTAATCATTTTTATCCAGCTCGCCGTCTCAATTTGTTACTGAAATATGCAAATACATTATCAATCACAGCACCCAAACCAATAAACACAAAAATAACTAAATCAACATTAACTCAAAGTGAAATCCCAAAGGAGAGTTTAGAATATTATCAACAAACCGAAATCCATTGCCATACAATCCATCTCAACTTTATTCATTTAAATGAAAAAGGAAATGAAGAGAAAATCGAACTTAGGTTGAACAATCAGGAAGGCAGCAACGTCGAGATACCACCTGATATGAGGAATAGCAGCGTCAAGATCCACTTCTTCTTCCTCCTTCCTCTTCTTGTTCTCTCTCTTTCTTCTTTTTATCCCTTTTTAGGGTTTCCTAGAGTGGCTAAATGTAAAGCTCCTTCTTTTTGTTCTTGTTGTTTTATTTATGTTCTTTTGTGTTTAGGGTTGAATTAGGATTTTTTGGAGTCTGAAAGGTCCAAAAAATCCCTTTAAACGTAAAATTTGGAAGTGGATGTGCATCTACTCGAAGAAGGCCATGATCGTGGCCTATGTCAGGCCTTTTTGTCACGATCGTGGCCTATGCAATTAGCCCCAATTTGCTCCGAAACTCCTCCGTTCTTTGATCTTTACCCTGAAACACTGATAAACACATCAAGGTACCTTAAAAACATCATATTTAAGCTCAAAGGATTGTTCTAACACTTAAAACACTTAAAAGATAAATAATCACAAACTAACACAATTCTATCCTGAACATATACTAAACAATCGAATAAATGACTAAACATATATAAAACTATACCCTAAAATACGATGCACTTCACACCTATTGCTTATCCTTCAAATTGGTGATGAATAAGTAAAATTCAATATGAATAAGGTATTAAAGAATTCAAAGGAGGTAGCTTGTTTATGAGAATTGATGTAATTGAATCCTTAAATGAAGAAGAAGAATTCAAAGGAGGTAGCTTGTTTATGAGAATTGATGTAGTTGAATCCTCAAATGAAGAAGAAGAGGAGATGAGGGTGAATGAGAAAGAAAAAGAGCAGTTCACCTTCTTACAGGACAAACTGATGGATTCAACTGAAGATTTAGGGAGTTTCATCATTCCCTGTGTTATTGACAGTTTACTACCGAAAAGGGAATTACTGAACTTACTTAGTTTTCTTACTTATATCAATTATGTCCTTCTTATTATATTGCAACATGTAGCTTATTTATAGGTTACTAAATTGAAATTCGGTGAAATCGGTAAAAACAAGCCACTCATAATAGACCCAGGTTGAGCATAAATGTGAGAATACTTTAAGCTAATGACATTAAATAAGCACTATTTGGGAGGCAACCTAAGAATTATGATATTTTTAATTTTTAATTTATTTTATTGGTACTTTGTTATTTTTTATTTTTATGTTTATTTTGTATAGAGTGAACTGCTAAAATTTTATGGCATAGAGTGTCTCCAAATTCCATCAGCCATACCATTACAACTGAAGCACCATAAGTATTCTTGCTCTAATTTTTCCTTATTATTGTTTATTTGTATTCATACTGTTTGTTTCTCACATTAAGAACAATGTGTTGTTCAAGTGTGAGGATGTATATGCAATTGCATATCAATTATAAGTGAATTTTGCATTTATATCATTTGTGTGTGAATTATGCATTTGCATTGTGTATGTTTATGTGTCAATGACAAGAATTGAATGGAATTAACTTATTTTGAACATGGTCATTTAAATTGTAAAGGCATACTAACTTGTGAATTTTATGTTTTAAGTGTCTTTAGGATGAATATGTATGTTAATTAAGATATGGAACCTATTATTTCAATTTATGACTTTTGTTTGTATACATCTATAACTATAGTCAATTGAATTGGTTAGCATTATTAGTACCATTTCATGTGAGTGATTGATTAAAAATAAATGAGATAGGCTAAGAATGAAAATAAATAAATAAATAAAATAAAATTTGTATTCCTGCGGCCCTTTTTAAGAAAATTAGGTTAAGAATAGAGCTAGCAACCAGTTGAGAGTTATGACATAGCTGAGTAACCGATGGCATTCATGACAAAACATTATCTCCATATCAAAATGCTAGAATGACACTCCATCTAAGTTAAATAAACAATGTGACCGACTTCAGTAACTAGGGAAAATTTATGACAATGTATTTGCTTTCACGTCAAAAGACTAGGTTATCGTTAAAGAAAATATATAAAAAAATTTTGTGTTATAATAAATGATACCTACTGATCTTTTATAAATAGTAAGAATTCTAATGAAGAGTTACTTAGTGATAGTTTGCCTTTTTGATTGATTAATAATAATAAATGCTTGCTTACAAGTGCCATAAGTGTATGAATATGATGTTAAAATTTTGATTGATATGTACGTTCAAATCAATGCATTTAAAAATGGAAAGACTAAGTTAGTACGTTGGCACTTTTTGAGTGATTGATGTTTAAGGTTAAGATTTTTCCATAAGATACGATGTCATTGTAACATTATTATGCCATTGCATGATTATGTGTTTGTGTATTTTTTTGTTTTTTGTTTGTGTTTGTAGTTTTGCTTGAGGAAAAACAAAGATTTAAGTATGGGGATGTTGATAGGTGTAGATCACAATATGTTTTTCTAAGTGTTTAAATGTGCTTTTAAGTATTTCTTATATGATTATCATTTGTATAGGCTTAGAATTATGTTATTTTTAGTGTTTTAAGTGTTTGTTTAGTTCAAAGTAAGAATTTGATCTTAATTGTATGTTTCAAAAGGTGTTTGATGTGTTTGTGTGTGTTTGGAAACATGAAACTGAAGAATGGAGAATATTTTAGGGGTATGTATGGTGCAAGATTGTGTATGGTGAAGATGAATGGGACTCTAGCAGGTGCCAATTTTTTTTTTAATGTTATGAGGGTTTGGGGCTATTCTTGGAAACGAAAAAAGTGGGGAAACCCTAAACACAACCTTAGAACCCTAGATCACTATTAAAGAACATGAAAAACACCAAAAAGAGGAAAAAACCAACACATCAAAGTAGATCAAAGTAGAGAGATCAAAGAAGTGCTTCAAGAAATTATAGCAATCCATATTAAGGCTTCAAACAATTTATAGTCTTTTCCCTTTATTTTCTTCATATTCTTTGATCTGTCATTAGATTTCTATAATTTATAACATGTTTATGGATTTCTAAATCTAACTTAGGAATTACTTTATGAACCTTATTTATTTTTTATTTCAATATATCTGTGAATTTATTTGATAATTTATGTGCATATACTTGATAATAAATTAAGAGAGTGAATCAAGTCATTAGTGTTGATGTGTTCAATGAGAGTTGGCAGCTTAATAGACCCATAATTATCAAATTGATGAACAATTGAAGAGAGATCTTAATTATGAAATTAAATATCTATAAGACTGCTAAGTTATGAGTAGTTTTTTGAATTGAGAGATTACAAATCTATAAATATCGAATTTAGTTAGGGTTACTTGATCAAATCTTAAGGGAGAGTAATTAAAACTCTGAGATATCTTGGATCAAACATAAAATGAATAACAAGATTTAGGGAAACAAAATAAGGATAGAAAGTTCCTAGGTATTCAACTTTGATTAATCTCAATTTTATTAGCAGCTCAATTATTTCATGACTTACTTGTTTGTTTTATTATTTGTTTTAATTTTAGTTATTTATTTAATTCAAATCAATTCTTAGTATCTTAGACAAAGTTCCATTCAAGTTTTTTAGGTGTCTAATAATCCTCGTGGGAATATTACCTTTGATAGTACAAGGTACAATCTGTATGCTTACAGTATCAGAATTTTTATTATTATATAAAACTTGCTCAACACCAATAATTTAGGTATGTTCATTTCAATTTGATTTGTTTAGCAATAGTTTTAGAATGTATTTGTTTCTATTTAGTGTTCTATACTTTTGTTTTGAGTTATAGTTTTCAGATCTATGGATTGAAGTCTATTCTAATTTTTTTCTAACTATTTTCTCATGTCAATTCTTATTAGTACCATTCAAATCTTGCAAGATTACAAGCAAAAAAGTACCCAATACGAGTTCGTGTTTGCTCCATCTTGAATAACACCCAAATATGCAAAAAGAGTATAAAGCAACATTAAGGAACACAGTACCAATATGACATTATATCTTTATATTTCCTACATATTCTTAAGTGCCTGATACTAATGCATAACTTTCTAAAAAGTGTTAACCAATATAAAATATAGGTGTAACACAGTAGTGTGTAGCTTCTGATATGTAATTTTATGTTTTAAACTATAAGTGTATGTTGTAGCTATAGTTAGCATTAACAAGTACGGGTCGATTCCATGGGGACAAAAATCACTAATATTTATCATCTTTATATTATTTAGCCTAAACAATTATGGTGTTTAAGATTAATCAAATGTAAAATTAAAAAATAACCTAAAACAGATCAACACAATTAACTAACTAGAGCAAAGATTAAACTAAGAAACAATCAAAGAAAACAATAATATCTAGACTTCGAATCCCTCTAAGATTTCTAATGCAATCCTGATTGCACTATTCAACTTAATATATAGTTTATTAGATCATGTAAATCCCTATCTTAAGTTAATATCTTTCTTAAGAATATTAATACTAACCCCTTAGTTAATTAACTGAAATTTCTTTCATGTTAAAGCCCATAAGATTGCGTTAATCGAATTGTGAACTTCACTATTAGGTTTGACCCTAATCCAGAAGATTTATGTTAACCAGTCTTTAGGTAACTCCTTTCAATTATCATAAATCTATTCATACAAAAGGATTTCTTAATATTAATTGCATAAAATCATATATGAAATAATATGCTAGCAATATTAATGCAATAATAATTAAGAATATATAATTGAATGTCAACGAAACTAAATAATGAATTAAGTTAAAATAAAATCACTGTAAGGACTGAAAATATTTTAGCTTATAATTATAACATTAAGACTAAAGGAAAAATAGAAAACTAAAAGAACCATAATGAAATCACTTTTAATTTTCATGAAATCCACTTTAGATTGATATAAATCCACCCCAAATATGTTTTCAGTTTTTGTTCTTAATTCGCTCTATCATTCTAGGACATTAATTTATTTTTTCTTCAGTCTCCTATGAACCCCTTCTGACTTTCCTCATTTTTATTTGTTTTTATCCATTTATAGCTCGAATTTATAGTTTCTATAATGGATATAGTCACTTAAATGACTGTATGCATTGCCATGTCCTTTAATCATACTTTAATCTTCAAACATTGTGAAGAAACAAGGTCTCAAAGAGCTACAGCACACGGTTGTGTAGACTAACACAAGCACCCATATGGCCATGTAGACTTAAAATAGGTAACCACTAAAATAGCTCTAATTCTTTCTTGTTTTGTCTCAATTTTTCCCTAATTCTTCTCTTTCTTATTTGTGAAGGTTAATAAGATCTAAAACTACAATAGAAAAATAAATACCACAAATAATAAGAAATTCTCAAATAAAAAAGCAAAATGCATTAAATATAAGATTAAAAATATAGTTTATTTAGCATTTATCAAACTTCCCCACACTTAATAATTTGTTTGTCCTTAAGTAAACCAATTTCATTAGTCTTAACTTAATAAGAAACGACTTCGAAAAATAATTGGACAAAGAGGACATCCATCAAGATTCTCCATTATTCATTCAATTACAAAGTTCATTGAATTGTTACGCATTTAGTTACTTGCATCAAATTATAAATTAATCCAATTCAATCTGTAATTATTCAAATTTTGACTCAATTCTCACCATTCCACTTAATGCATAAAGTGAACATATGTAAGAAAATGATAAAACCTTTCAACACTTTCATACCCCTTATTAAAGAAAAAACCCTAAATTTAAACATTTTAAGAGCATTTAGAAGCTTGTTTGAAAAGTAGCATAGCCTTTTGATGCGAGAGTAAACATCATATCATAAATTCCCCTAGTTACTCAACTAAGTCACTATCTCAAATGGCTATTAGCATAACTCTTGAATGTTGACCATTTTATGGTACTAAGTCAGTGGAGTGAAATTATTTATGCTCATTTATCATGTACTATTATTTTTCTTTCCTTCTTTTATATATGGTGGAATAAAAATGCCCACAAAGAATTCACATTTAACTTAACATATATACAAATTATACATAAAGTATCATAATGCAAATCAAATATCCATTCTCAAAATAAATGAACTAAATGGAAATCAAATTAATCATCAAAAATTATAACTATTTGCCTAAACAAATTAAATCACAGTCATAACTAGATTTATAATGATTCTTCTTGATCAATGTCCTCTTAAAAAAAAATCCCCAAACTATTCTTTGTTAAGATAATTATACAAAATTTACAAGCTTGACTATTAAAGGACTTTCAAATGGGCTTACAAAAAAAATCTCTTTAATGGAATCCCTGAAATCTACGATCATCACTGAAGTCAAGGAGCTGATATTGCTGAAAAACTTTAACTAGAAGTATAGTTCGAACATATTATCTTCTCTGAACGTCTAAAGTAATGCCTAATTAATTATAATGAATTAATTATAATATAATTAATTAATTATATATTAGTTAATTATTAATTACAATATTTTAATTATAATATAATTAATTAATTAGTAATATTATTTTAATTAATTATAGAATAATAATTATTAATTACAATATTTTAATTAATGAATGAATTGTATTTTGATTAATTATAGTACAATTAATTAATTATAATGTAATTGATTAATTAATAATATTATTTTAATTAAATTATATTATAACTAATTATATTTTAATTAAGTAATTGTATTTAATTAATTAGTATTAAAAATATTTTTTTAAAAAATCACTATTAAAAAATAATTTTCTACTAAATAAAAGATATAGAAAATTCTTCAAAAGTAAAATATTATCGTCCCTATAATAATACACAGTAACTAACGACTCATTTTTCATTAATTAGACATCAACTCTTCCCCAATCCCAAGCACTTTTTACCGGAGCTAAATGGTAAACCGGAAGCTAATAAATGAAGTATTGTCCCCACCGAGTTCTGTTGCAAATTACAAGTGGGCTTGAGTTGGGTACTTGGGTTTTGTTGACTCTCTGTTTTTCTATATTTTATGTTAACTTTGTAAAGCGAAGATAAAAGAGAGAACAAAAACAAAAAGAACTGTTAGTAATGATTTTGGATTGGGGTTGACAGAGGAAGAGACGCTTACAGCAGGCTGAAGAGTCGGGCTGAAGAGTCCTCTACCTTACCTCAACGTCACCTCCTTACACAATTACACCCCTTTTTTCCTTTCAGATAGCTCCTCTCTCCCTCTCTCTCTCCAACACATATACTTTCTGTAAGTTTGTACATACATTTGAATCATATCTTTCTAGTTGTTGTACCTATCATAAGCATACACAAACCATATCTCAGATCTCTCCTCGCTTTTGTTTCAGGTGAGCTTTAATATTCATCTTGTTTTCTCCTGTTCTTGGCTGTTTTTGTGATTTTAACCAATTTTTCTATGAATTTGTTCGTTTCTCATAAAGATTTCTGCTTTGCTCTTGATTTTGGTTTGTGGATTCTTCAGTTTTGTAGCTCATTAAGAAACTTGGACCGGGTTTGCTGCATACTGAACTTTCACCCCTACCCCCTCTTTGTTGTTCACTGACATCTACCAATTTGTAGCTTGACTGCTTACTTGATTTGCAGTATTTGTTACTTGGGGTTAATGGGTTGGAGCTCTATTGGTGATCGAAATTGGTATTATTCACATTTTTAAGTAGCAAGCGAATGTGGTAATGCTAAATCCTGCAAGAAGCTGATAAAGGGTGACTTCAGCTCCTGAGAGTTATTCGATAGAAAGTTTTCATTTTACAGTGGCTTCTTAGAAGAACATCCTGAATTTTGCATGGAATTTTGAATTGAGAGTTATTCGATAGAAAGTTTTCATTTTACAGTGGCTTCTTAGAAGAACTTCCTGAATTTTGCATGGAAATTTGAGACAAACTGTAAGTTACGATTCATTGTCACCAGCACGATGGGGGGGCTTTGCTCGAGGAGCTCGACTGTGGATAATGCTCCCAGCAGAGGCTTTCCTCATGTTAATGGTTATAACGACAATTCTGGTCTGATTTATCAATCCCGTGAACTGAAAATAAACTGCAATGTGGCTTCATCTCCTGTTGAGGTGAGTGTGGAAAGTAAGCAAATAAGAGAACCCTGCTCATGTCAAGATATGAATGTGGATCCACTAGCTACAAGGATGGATGCTACTGATGATGGTATTCCTCGCTTGTCAAGGGCTTCATCAAATAAATCTAGATCAACTAGGTCTAAACAGGCAGCTGTTGCAAAGGTAATTCTAAATGATGTATTGCTTACTCGATGTGTAGTTGGTCATGTTTCATGGAGCTGTTTTTATTTAAATTTAAAATTTTATATCAACTTTTGATTTTGGGATATGTAATCCCTATTTGCAATATTTTCTTGATTTGTATTTTGGTAATTATCTTTATGTTAATGCATCCTTGAGTAGATATTAATTTTTGGATTGAGGAAATCATCCCTTGCAAATTATTGGGTTTGTTAGAATGAGGATATTGAAAAGCCGCGGTCAAGTGAAGGCAACGAATTTATCTTTAAGTGGACAAATACTCAAAATGTTGAAATCTATATGTACATCGTGGAAAGATGTAGTTGGCGAATCATTTCAAGTTGCGAAAGGAGAATTGATCTCAACATATCAAAATCCTATTGGAGTGGATTCTTGTGGACACTTGTTTAGTTTAAGTTGTTGTTTTTGGTCTTTACATTTGTTAAAATCATGATGCTTTCTCTATCTTTTCTGTTTTATGTATGCTAAATCTATTTTGCATGGAGTTTATGTGCTTTATACACATATTATAACGAATGTTTACGAGGACAAGATTATTCTTATTTTGTATTAAGAGGTTGCAATGAGATAACTTCATTATAATAATATATATTTTATTTTGTACGTATCTTTGTGGTGAGTTAAATAGTGTGTTGAAAAGTTCTATAGATTCGCTGGCTGCCCTTTTTATTGTGAATTAGTATCACTTTAATGCCTAAGCATTGAGATTTAAATGGCAGTTTGCTGCTAAAAGGTTCTTGAACTGTGATAGGAAATACTATAGAGACTGTATTATTTATGTATGTAAGACAGACAATCCGGAGCAAGCTCCCCTCTTGGAAAAATATCCAGGCCAAACAATCCTTCACAATTCAGAACTTCAGTCTAAATAGTGTGTTGAAAAGTTATATAGATTCACAAGTTGCCCTTTTTATTGTGAATTAGTATCACTTTAATGCCTAAACATTGAGATTTTAACGGCAGTTTGTTGCTAAAAGGTTCTTGAACTGTGATAGGAAATACTGTAGCTACTATATTATTTACGTATGTAAGATAGACAATCCGGAGCAAGCTCCCCTCCTGGAAAAATATGCAGGCCAAACAATCCTTCACAATTCAGAACTTCAGTCTAAATAGTGTGTTGAAAAGTTCTATAGATTTACTAGGTGCCGTTTTTATTGTGAATTAGTATCACTTTAATGCCTAAACATTGAGATTTAAATGGCAGTTTGTTGCTAAAAGGTTCTTGAACTGTGATAGGAAATACTATAGAGACTTTATTATTTACGTATGTAAGATAGATCCTTCTCGAACGCAGCATACAACTCTCCGTTGTACTGCACTCTCCAAGAGGATTTCTCTGTGAGTTATCCCTTGACTAGATCATATACAAACCATATCAAAAAATTAGGAAAAATGGACAGCTACTTAAATTGTTTCTTATTATTGGACATTTTTGAAAATATATATTAAAGTCAACACTTTGATAACATATTTATGAATATTGAATTTATAACACTAGTTACAAGTATATGCAAAGAAATATATAGAAAATATTAATCTATGCAAGTTGCTTGTATGTTTTATCATATTAGCTGAATTAGTTATTTTATATGAAAATTTTATTTATACATTTTTTTTACCTTGTAGGTACAAAAAATATTTTTCAGTGTGAATCAGCTAATATTGTTTAGTAATTGCGAAGTCAAACGCAACTCCTTTTTTGATTTTCCTAAGCGTTATGTGAGGTGGTGGGACTTTGGTAGAAGCTATTGTTTATTAGACTGTGGCATTACTAATTGGCCTTGAAATTCTAGATTATATTAGATATCACTTAAATGAAATTGTTGGATCATCTTCAAGTTCTCATTAGGATTGCAAGTTAATGTCCCTACAAGAATAGATCCTTCCAAGTTTAAACCTCCTAAACACGATTGACTTGCCATAGGAAACAATTGTTTGATGGGAGAAGGTTACCCTGCATGTTGTAGCTCGTGTGGACTAGTCCTATTATAAACCCAAAATGGGAAAAATTATGATCTTATGATTTGCATGTCTGTGTTATATAATCTTTTTGATGCTTCAGTAAATACTGGAGTAATAAGATGTTATTCTATACCAAGTTCTAAAACTTCACATTTTTGAGACCTCAAAATTATTTTTGATAGTCATAGGTGATAGAAATTTGTCATGTTTGGTGGGTTCAGTCCATTTTGTTATGCAAATTGGTTATATTAAAAAATGATTTTTTTCGTAATTTTTCTCATTGTAGGTTACTGAAGTGAGCACAATGCTTGGTAGAGCCAGTACTGCCGGCTTTGGAAAGGCTGTAGAAGTATTGGACACGCTTGGTAGCAGCATGACAAATTTAAATCTTAGCGGTGGTTTTACTTCAGGAGTAACAACAAAAGGGATTAAAATTTCAATTTTGGCTTTTGAAGTTGCAAACACAATTGTTAAAGGTGCCAATCTAATGCAGTCTCTTTCAAAGGAAAATATTACATATTTAAAAGAGGTAGTGCTTCAATCAGAAGGGGTGCAAAGTTTAATTTCAAGAGATATGGATGAGCTCTTGAGAATTTCCGCAGTTGATAAGAGGTAGTTCTTGCATATATTTCTTAAAAAGTTATGTCTTTTCATTTTACTTATGTAGGTTTGTTGTAGATCATTTATTGCATGGATGATAGTGATAAACGTGCTACATATTATATATAGAGTTGAGCTGAAAGTTTTTAATGGAGAGGTGGTACGATTTGGTAATCGATGCAAGGATCCCCAGTGGCACAACTTGGATCGCTACTTTGAAAAGTGAGTCCTATGTCATCTCATGATTTGTAATATCTTTTTTATTTTTCCGTTGTAATATCCTAAGGTTTAATTTTCTCATTTATACTTCATGATTTTTTAGATTGGGTGGAGAAGTAACTCCCGAAAAGCAGTTGATGGAAGAAGCAAAAACTGACATGCAAGACTTAATGAATTTGGTTCAATATACGGCTGTAAGTATTTAAATGTGAATTATCCTTCATTTGTTGCTTTTAATTTTCAACGTGCATTTCCATGTCTCACTGCCATCAATGTTCAATGTGTTGCAATTGTGTAAAGTTATTCTGTATGTTTGATGGAAAGTATCTAGTTATACAAAAGACCTTGAACGAAATCATATACATTTGAATTGAGAGGCATATTAGATGGGACCAAAAGCAAGCGGGAGAGGTAGTAGTAGTTATGTCTTGACATAGACCAACTAGCGCTAGATGCTTGACTTTTTGTGTTGGAAAGTGATTTTTAACCAATTTTTTTGTGGCATCTCTATTGTTGCTATTAAAATTACATTTGCATGATTGCTGTTTCTTCTTGTACTTTAGTTGTTTAAAGTGAAAAAGATTTTGATTGTGATGAAATATTGTAAAGATAAGTGAGGAGTAAGCATCTTTATAGGCTAGTGAAAGCTTAAAAGGATGTTGACGTAATTGTTTCTAGCACCTAAAACTTTTGGTTACACCTTCATTAACAATTCTCTGGAGAACTAAAGACCTTGATCTAGTGATGTGGAGTGAAATTTTTATTGTGTTTGGAACAAGTATCTTGTTAGTCTTAAACTTTCAACTTTTTATGATCTTTTAATCTTTTTGTCTTTTTGTGAACAGTTGAGTCCTAAAGTTAATTCAAAGGAAACAAACTGGTGAAATGTTAGGAATCCATTTTAAATTAGTTTTGCCCTATTGATTGTCTATAAATTGCTCCTAATCCTTTTGTAGTCCCATTTCTCGCTTCAGTTTTAATTAGGTTATTCCAAACTGTTGGTTTTCTTAGGCAAATTTCTCCATTATGTTGGATGTTGAAAAAAGAAAACATAATTAAAGAGGTGTTTTGGTAAGACTTTTAATTGTCCTCCTTTTTGGAGTTACATACTAGTCCACTAAGCAATTTACGTTCTTTATTAAATTTTACTTTCTATTTTTTATTTTACTTGTGTGCCTTGAGTGAGAATTACAATAGAGACCATAAATAATTTTACAACATGCCCACGAGCTTCACCTGTTTAATTTAAATAAGGGTTAATTACAAACAAAATCCTAAACTTTTCACAATTTCTTAATTATAGCCAAAACCTCAAAAAGTGATAATTAAATACCTAAACTTTCAAATTTTCTCAAATATAGCTCGGTGTTAGGACGTGCTAAGCCATGTCAGACGTGTTTATTTGGAAGATGCCAAGTGTTATGGATTTATAGGTGATAATATTGTAAATTTTAATTAATTATTATTAACTAAAACAATTTAAAGATGAAAAGAATTCCAAACCCCAACCTATATGTTTGTGGCCATCCATCGCTGAAGTAAGCCATTAACAAATGGGTTAGGGTAATGACTAAGTTTGCATAAATATATCACGAGTATATCATCGTAGACCACGAAAGTAGTTTACAATTGTGTGGATTATGGCGATTTGGTTAGTTGTGCTTACGCTAACCAATTAAGAATACTCTCTCTCTTTATTGTCCAACCTCATTTTCTTAGCAATTCTTGGTAAATTGAGAAACGAACAGAGACTTCAAAGGAAAATGATTTAAAAAAGTTTAGTGAATAAGTGAGTGGGTGATAAGCGTAGAAACTCGAAATTGATCTTGAAGCATTCCAAACTTTTTAGGTATAAACTCCAACTGCCCATTTCAGAGCTTTATATTTCATTTCTTATTGCTTTGTGAGGGAGAGTGATGGTTTCAGACCCTTGTCAACTCGAATCTCTATCAGAGATGGGTTGTGTGAGCTCGAAGTAGATAGTTTTAGTGATGTTGGCTGTTGAACAGTCATGCAAGCTCAACTCGGGTTTGAATGATATCGGGTCAGAGTTTGAGAAGAGTAATTGTGGAAATATTGACAAAAACAACAACAAGAAGATGAAAAAGAAGAAAAAGCGAGAGCTTAGTTGGGGAAGCGAGTTGAGTGACTCGGGAAGTGCGAGTTCGAACGGCGACTTGTTGAGCTTTAGCTTGAGGAATTTACATTAGTATTTAGAGGATGAACGGGTTGTCTTCAATTGGCCTGCTTGGCTCAATGCCGTAGCTGTCACGGCCATTCAAGGATGGATTCCTCATAAAGCTGATGCTTACAATAAATTGGAGAAGGTTGTTGAATGCATTCTTTATCAAATATCCTTAAGAAAAATAATGATTAATATCAATGAGTGGCCACAAACAGATGGACTAGGGATAGGAATTTTTTCATCTTTCAATTGTTTTAATTAACAATAATTAATGACAATTTACAAAATTATGACATATAAATCCATAGCACTTGGCATCCTGCGTTTCACTAAACACGTTTGATGTGGTTTACCATATCAACTTCGTTAGTGGAGACACTAAATTCGAGCTATATTTGAGAAAAATGAAAGCTCGGGTATTAAATTGTCACTTTTTAAAGTTTGGGCTATAATTGAAAATTTGTGAAAATTTTGAGATTTTTTTGTAATTAACCCTTTAATTAATCATATTAGACTATTTGATTAACTTCAATATTTCTACTTATCCTCATTTCTTACATATCATTATAAGGAAGAAGTTTGGTAAGAACGCAATCTTGAATGTTTGTTGTTAAAGAAAAGACATTCAAACAATTTGATAAAACACATGGATAAATTGTAAATAGGGGTTGCTAAAAAATTTAATCTATAATTGGATATTAAAATATGGACATTGAAATAAAGGATAGGTCTAGGAATTACTCCTAGGGTTTGTATAAAAAACTAGGAATTGAAACAAACAAAATTATTGAAATCACACCAATAGGTTTCTAAAACTCTCTTGTGGATGTTATGATTCACTTGTAAGTGTGTAAGAATCACTCAGAGAGATAAGTTTTACACTTGATAAGCAAGTTTACTCTTCTTTTTGCTTGAATGTTGAATAGTAATGGCAAAAATGGCTTGAGTTGACAAAGCTTCGGGTTGGGCTCGGGCTCGGGCTCGGGCTCGGGCTCAGGCTCAGGCTGCCATGTGAATAAAAAAATTATGAACACCTAATTTCTCTTCTTCCTCTCCTTATCACTTATTGCCACCATAGTTTCACAAGACTTTAAATCACTTTCTCTTCCCCCTCTCCCAATGTTAGATTTCCAACTGGAATCAATTTAATAGTCATTAGATAGAAAGAAAGCACCAGGCTTTTCACCAAAATCAGAATTTTTAATAATCTATGTCATATAGCTTAGTGATTTATTCCTGAGCTATCAGTTCAAATTGTCGATAAAATGACAATTTCACAAACTGATTGCTATGGTACTGGAAATAAGTGAAAGGCCGAAACATTTTTGGGATGATTGGTATGACCTAACTTTACTAGTTATCTCTACTTCTCTACTAGAAAACTCTCATTCTACAACTACATAGCAACTTCAGTGCTGGATACATGCATTTGATGGCTCATTAGCAAGTAAAACAAGAGTTAGACAGAGTTCTAACATTAGGTGGTGGAGAACAGGAACAAGAGCAAAAAGCTATATCCATATCATCTTTATTAACACCTTGCTTATGATTCCACATTGAAGTCATTTTGGTTAGCAACTAAAAAGAGTATAAAAGCTGCATCATACTATACACTCAAGTTTATCTAAAACTATTGGAGAGCTAATAAAATCATAAAGCAAATCAACCTTCACTAAGCCACATTGTTAGGGAAAATATTTTGTATTAGAATATAAAAACCACAAATGTAAAGGGAAGGGCTTATTGTTCATAGTCAACATAATTCGTATTCTCATTTAACTTGTATGGCATTGCCTCAAAGAATATCTTGACTAATATCTTCTTTGTGTCAGTCTATAATTTAATGAAAATACAAAAAAATTGCATCAGACACTAATAATGACATACGTGTTTTGTATTATAATACTTGCTTTTATTTCCCCTCGGTTAAAGTAAAAGCAAACAAAAACCATGAAACTAGAAAAACTACACTATAATAATAAGATATTTGTTTATATATATTTGGTGTTGGAAGAGGGGAAAGAAAAAAGTGCTTTCAACTTTTGTTATGATGGCAAGAAGTGTTGAGGAGAGGAAGAAGAGAAAATTAGGTATTTTAATGTTTGTTTTCTATTTAAAAATTATAATTTCCTGGTGTGGAAATTAAAGTCCACATGTCATTCACATGACGATGATGCTAGTTGACGTGGACGTTAGGCTAACTTTGCAGAAGATTAAAAGTTTGAATTATTTGTTGTTACTTTTTGAATTTTGGGCTAGAATTACAGAATTCTATAAAGTACTTTTTTTTGTAATTAACCCAATTTTAATGCATAAAATATTTTCAAAAATAGTTATGATGTCTAAAAAATAAAATATTTTTATGTTAATTTCGATAAATGGAGTTATTGTATCAAATTTGAAATATTTTTGTTTTAATCATTATAGGACACTAAATCTTAATTATCTAAAAATTGAGGAATTATTTTATAATTTTTAAAATAATCCAAAATAGTATTTAGCATTGATGAGTATTAGTATTGTACAGTACTAGTACCAAACTAGTACAAGTTATATTTCCAACTTTATTTGAAACTCAATCTCTATATTAAATGCTCATGGCTACTTTCATCTTGTAAGCATGGTTTTTGTTTTTATTTTTTAATTTTAATATATATGTTTAATTTGTTTTCCAAGTTCTTCATTTTTATCCGTTAGCATCTATCTGTTTTAAATATATAACATAGGCATGTAGATTTAATTTAGGCATAATAAACAAATAAAATAAAATAGTGGTATAGTTATTGAGACCTATCCTTATTTTTAAAATTTCAAATAAAATTATTTAATTTATTTCTATTTTTATAACATATGAAAAATTTTTAGTTTCCTATTTTATTTTTAAATCTAATTTTATTATTAATTAAATAAAAATTATTTGACTATTAAATATTATTGGCTAATAAGAATTAGAATTAATATAATTTAATTATTGAACTTGTTAATTATAATGTCTCTAAAAGAATTTCACGAGTTGTACCTTTTAAAAGAGAAATTTTATAATGAGAGATTGAATTTTACTGATTGAAAATTGAGGGACTATTTTCTAATTTTAAAATTTGTTATCCCATATTGACTAATATTAGTACTATATCGTACGAGTTTCGGTACGATATTTGCAACTTTGCTACTAAGGTCAAAATAAAAATTGAAATATCCTTTTCAATTAACAAAAGATAAATGAGTCTTTTTCTACCTCTACTTGATTTTATTCTCCAAAATTTGACCAGTGACTATCAATCATTGTCAAACATGTCTTTTTCCATTCCTTTGGATACTTCCTTTTTCTAAATTGATCTTCATAAACTTAATTTCTATGTCTATCTTTTGAACTTACTCTTCCGTTGACACGTCAAATTTGCTTGTTTGTCATGTGTAACACTATGTCTATAATGCTAACATAAAATTTCCTCAACTATTGTGACAGGTTTCTACTCCATCAATTCATCCTGATTATTCATCTTGTCACATTCATCTGATATAGACTAAACCTTTCTTAGCAAAAGCCTTTGCTCGTAGCTTGCTCCAAAACCACAGCACTTGTTGGTTAACCTCTTCAGCTTCCTCTTTACTTGTTTTAGCAAGCTTTTCAAGTGTCTTGCAGAGCTGTGCGGGTATTTCAACTTTCTGTCCAGTTTTTTCAGTTTGTTGTTTAGGTGTTTCTACTTCTTGTTTAGTTGTTTCAGCTTGTCGTTTTTTCATCTTTCCCATTGGTTTGCTGTATTCTTTTTTATGGGAGTTGTCAATTGTTGAAGATGCGCCTCAATGTTTTCCATCCTCTCCAAAATTCGTAAGATTAGTTAATCCCTCCCTTGCTCATTGAATAATCCCTTAGACATCCTTCCACTATGTGTCACTGGTGTTGGGACAACTATCAATCCTCTGTATGCCCTTTGCTTTGCATGGACATTATTGGACCTAAGCTCTACAACTAAATTGGTGTGAGACGGATAGAAGACATTGTAACAATTTGATAAAAACATGTCTAAACTGAAAATAGGGGCACTTGAAATATTGAATTTAGGGCTGGAAATTAGAAAAATAAGGGAATGGGATAAAGGCTCAAGAATTAAAAATCACACCAAAGAATTGAAATAAACAAAATTGTTTGAATCAGACCAATAGTTTTCTAGAGCTTACTTATAGACTTTAGGAATGACTCCCAAGTATTTAAGAATCATTCTCAGAAAAGTTATAACACTTTAGATAATAATTCTTTTCTTCTTATTATTTTAATATTAAATCTTGAAATCCTAATCCTAATGGAATAAGAAACCTAATGAACTTCCAAAATAAGAACATCATCATATTTAATAAGGATTCTTATTATTCCTTAACGAACTTAATCTCTACAATGAGGAGGACAACATAAAAAATAGAAATATTTTCCTTTTCTAGCTATAATAGAACTGTGGAATTAGAACTTTGGTGAAGTAATTATATTATCAATTGTATGCTTTCAATAGATTCTAAACTTTACTATTTTCCTTGTTTGGATTTATTGGCCCTAGCTGTTAAATGCTACAATTTAGTAGAATTTACTGTTGATTTTGGATGGTTGATGTGATTTACTGACACTGATTTTCATCAAAAGAATTGGAATATGTTGACATTTTGTGAAACAATCCTGTATCATATTTAAGGTGCCATTGCACTCATTAATCAATTAATTGTTATCAGCACTTAAACATTGCACTGATATCTAAGTAATACAAAGAAATATAGCATTAACGCTACTTTTGTGAAAAAATGTGTCAATTACATAGGATCCTGTTAAAAATAGATAAATCTTGTTTCCTCTTTTTTTGGTTGCAGGAATTATATCATGAAATGCATGCTTTGGACAGATTTGAACAAGATTACAAGCGTAAGCTTGAAGAAGATGATGGTTCCAATGTTGCGCAAAGAGGTAGGTTTATGGCTTGATTTAGTTTCCACATTGTTGTTTCTTGATGGTTCCGCTAATTATAAATGTTCCTTCTATTTATACATATTTTTATAATCGTTAGCTTGTTATGGGTATTTTTGTTTTACTTAAAAAAAAACCATAAGGAAGAAGATTGATGCTTTTTTTGTTCTCTCAATTTCTAATGATAATCTTAAAAATAAATCTTATGCATAGGCCTTCAATATTTGTTTTAAAGATTAAAATTTATGTAATGGTTCTTCTATTTGCTAGTTGTCTGATACTTCCTTTGTTCAAATTTGAAGAATTCAAAATTGTTAATACGTATAGCAAAATATTATGAATGACTTTGAATGGGTTTGGTTTTGAAAATTGTATGGTAAAAGTCTGAAATTGCGATCTTCCTTCTGAAAAAGTTTAGGTTTGACTTATTTTAAAGCATGTATTTATCTTTTTAAGATGATCAAGATATGGGTACATGAACTTCTTGAGCTGCGAAGCATGGAATGTTGGGCGTATAGAGGTGTTGGTAAATTGGAAAAACTGATATCTAGTGGATAATGATCCCAATAAAATAGGGAAATCTTATCCTAGATTCAGGATAAGATAAATCAGCACCTAAGTAGTTAAGATGTCGCAGATTAGCAGAGATAAGTAGTTAGAATACTGATTATATACTAGCTGTATTTTAGTTAGGATACTGATTCTACATTGGCTGTATTTCTCCTATTTAAGATGCATAAGTCAAGGAATAAAATCACAGAACTTGAGTTCTAGTTTTCCTATTCAGTTCTGTCAACATGGTATCAGAGCAGGGGTACCTAGCTTCTGTTTTCTCATCGATCTTTGTTTGAAGTTCTGCCCAGATTGCAGAACGTCATGCATCTCTTACTGGCGAGCCACCGCCTGATGTCTGGCCATCAAAATCCTTGCGTGTGTGTCACGTGTGCTGTTTAGAGCTTTTAGCTTTCCTTCCACCCGTTGACACATCTAGGCGCATGTGGCAGTGTCCTCACCTTCGACCAAGTTCTCCAGCATCGCGTCCTATCCTCCAGTGATCTTAAAGGCCTGATTTTTTAGACCACTGCTGCCCTCCTCCTGCGACTGCTATCCTAATCTGTTCTTCGTTGCTGTTGTCATCTAGTGTTCTGTTTTTCAAGTTTGTGATTTTGGCACAGGTGGGATTTTTGTTAATTCCTATCAGTTTTGGAGTTGAGCTGTCACCTTTTGTTCTCTGTTAGATCATGAATTTCAAGGAAGCCATGGTGGGTTCTGGTTCAACTTATTCAGATGGCAGTAGTGGGCTGACTTCAGGACGAGGAAGTAGCATGCCTGCACTGATTTCTGTCTCAAAAAACTCTCTCGAAATCTCCATTCATTAGCTGAGTGGCAAAAACTACGTTGAATGGTTCCATTCTATACATTGATGATCAATGGCAAGGGAAAACTCAGATATTTAAACGGTGAGGTCAAACAACTAGCTGCAAACAACCCTTGATATTGACAGTGGCATTCAAAAAACTCAATGATTACTACATGGTTGATCAATTCTATGGAATTAGCTATTGGAAAGCCCTTCATGTTCATGCCAACCCTTAATTAAAGCAACAACTATAAAGAATAAATCAAACAAAGGAATTAGTCAAATGAAAATTGAAGTTAGCTAAAAGATAGCACATGTGATGCTAATACGCCCCTCCTCCAGTTAGACGGAGAGGGACATACTAACTTGGGAAGATGACGATGCAGGCTTGGATAAAGCTTTGGTAAGTGAGTCCCCAAGTTGATTAGCAACGTGGATGTGTGCAATAGTAATAAGCTTGCGATGAACTTGATCTCAGACATAATGGAAATCAATAGTGATGTGCTTCATGCGACTATGACAAATTGGATTTTGACAGAGGTATGTAACTCCGATGTTATCACAGTAGATGATAGGGGACATTGGAAGAATAACGCCAAGCTCAAAGAGAAGGTTTTTAACCCAAGTTGTTTAAGCTAGTGCACTTGCTACAGCCCGATACTCTGCCTTAGTGGATGATCGTGCAATTGTTGTTTGTTTCTTTGACTTCCAAATTATAGGATTTAAGCCGAGATATTGCAAATAACCAGTAGTAGAGATGCAATTGTTTACATCACTTGCCCAATCTGCATCATAGTACATGACTAGATTCATGGCGTTACTTTCCCTTAAGCAAAGACCATGAGTCATAGTGCCCTTGAGGTACCTGAGAACCCGTTTAACTGCTTTCCAATGTAGTTGAGAAGGGGAATGCATAAATTGTGACAGCTTGTTCACAGCATATGAAATATTCGGTCTTGTGAAACTCACGTATTGAAGTTTGCCAACAACTTGTCTATACGTTGTAGCATCTACAGGTTATCAAGAACACGATACATTTCTGAGGAGCTAATGGGTGTCTTGGCTGATTTACAATTGGGCATATTTTGCGCTTGAAGAATATCAGATATATCGAGTTTGAGATAGGGAGAGGCAATTTGAATGTCTTAACACTTCAACACCAATAAAGTAATGTAAGTGACCAAGATCTTTCATAGAGAAACAAGTGGCAAGGGATGAAATGACTTGTTGGACCACTGTGGTATGGCTTCCAGTTACGATGATGTCATGGACATAAACTAGAAGGTAAGTGCTGGTAACAGAATCCTTCATGTTGAATAAAGAGTTGTCAGACTCAGATGTAAAGAGTCCCATGGAGAGAAGATGTGCTTTGAGTTCATTGTACCAGGCACGAGGGGCCTGCTTTACACAATAAATGGCCTTTTTAAGCTGACAAATATGAGAAGGATATGAGGGATCTTCAACACTTGGTGGTTGATTCATGTATACTTCTTCGTCAAGACTGCCTTGAAGGAAAGTGTTGTTGACATCAAGCTGCCGAATTTGTCATTGGAATTGAATAGCAAGAGGTAGAACCACTGTAATCGTTGTTGGCTTAACAACAGGACTAAATGTTGAATGATAATCAATCCTTGAACGTTGTGTAAATCCTTTTCGACAAGCCGAGCCTTGTAGTGGTCAATAGAGCCATCTGGTTTTCTTTTAATCCTGTACAACCACCAACAAGAGACATCATTTTTAGAGGGGTTAGAAGGAACAAGTACCCACGTTTGGTTTTTTAATCAATGCATCAAACTCTATTTCATAGCTTGTTTCCACTCTAGTAATTTGTTAGCCTGGATGAAGGTTGTGGGGTAATGTCAGATTGAACTTTAGCCATATAATCAAAAATGGGTTTTGGTTTGAAGAAGTTATTTTGAGAATGGGTAACAATGCGTCGGGTTGGTGAGTTGGGGAAAATAGGAGTGGGTTCTGATGTAGCAAGTGTAGTAGGTGGGGTTGTGCAGAATCTACTGGTGTACGACAAAAGTGGTGGTTGGTTGAACGAGTGACCAAATCTATATCGGAAATTAAGTTACTTACAGGAATGAGATTGGGCAAATCTGAAATTCTGTTGGGTGATGTAGGTGATGGTTGGTGGGCCTAAGGTGAGTAAGTTGAGACAAGTCATCCCATGCTAGCTGTTTAAAAGAAGCAGAAATATTAGTAAATATTGTTTTGAAAGGAAATTCGTATTCCACGAAAATCACATCACATGACAAATAAATTTTAGATTTAATTGGATTAAAACATTGATGACAGCTGTGAGTGAGAGAAAAGCCTAAGTAAATACATGGTGTGGATCTTGGTTGAAGATATTCAGAAATACTCTTGCCGTCCTTTGTGATGCGACTGAGTTGATCTTGACTTTTACTTGCATAAGTGGTATGAAGAAGGTCCCATGCTTTCTCGGCATTAGACGCGCCGGCTACAGTCGATGCAATGGTGCTGTCAACAGAGGCCATCATTGCTTGATGATGGAGGCAGTCTTGATGAACCCAAAGAGGGTATGTTGGGTTGATTTCGGTTGTGTTGGCGCGAGTGATTGTCCTCTCGGGGCAAGGTGTAGAGCCATCAAGATGCCCCGCCAGTTCATGACCTTCGAGAAGGAATGTTAATTGAGTCTTCCATGCAGAGAAATTGGAATTGCCTTGTAGTTTGATAGGCAATTGTGAGGATGAGTTAAACTGCACAGTATGATTGTTGATATTTGGATTATCAGCAGTGATAGGTGTAGGCCAGGTAGTGGAAGCCATTGAAGAGGGTTGTTTGTGCGTTGGAAGAAAGGAAAGGATCAGACTCGTAAGAGTTGTATTAGCTTTGCTACCATAATGAGTTTAGAAAACCAACTAAACTTTTATTGAATGACAAACCAAATGTTAAATACAATAATGATCCTAAAGAGACTCTTTAACTCTAGGAGCAATTTTAACAAACTACTAACGACCCTTAATTAAAGCAACAACTATGAAGAATAAATCAAACAAAGGAATTAGTCAAATGAAAACTGAAGTCAGCTAAAAGATAGCACATGTGATGCTAATAATACTTGGATGGTTCGAATCTCAGGTTTGAATTTGTTCAAAGCAATATCTCTCGTGATAATTTACAAAAAGACAACACAAAATTATTAGAAGCAAATGAACAACACAAAATTATTAGAAGCAAATGAAGTAAATATTGAGAATGTTGGATCGGTTAATCAACAACCTGTGACAATGCCATCACAAAATGATAGTACTGGAAACCTGAAGATAGATGAGAAATGGTACAGAGTTTTGTATATTCAAAGGAACATCTAGCATAAAAACGGAAGGCCACCATTTCGTAGCATCCTCATGAGTCTAACCAAAGGTTGGATCAAGAAAATTATGATGTTTCCACAAATGTCCATGTTCCTAAAAGTGTTCATGTAAGTGATTCTAAGCTAAACTCTTCTTCTCAAATTGATCTCCCTGTAGCTCTTAGGAAAGGTATTAGGTCTTGAACACAACATCCTCTCTCCAACTTTGTGTCTTACAAAAATATTTCACCCATGTATTATGCCTTTATTTTACAAGCATCTAGTATTCCTATTCCTAATAGTATTCAGGAGGCTCTAAAAGTTCCTGAGTGGAAATGTGCTATTCTTGAAGAGATGAAAGCCTTGGAAAAATGCAACCTGGGAAGAAATCAAACTACCAAATGGAAAAAAAGGTTGTTGGGTGTAAATGTGTGTTTACTCTAAAATTCAATTATGATGGATCTTTAGAGAGGTATAAGGCTCGGCTCGTTGCTAAAGGCTTTACTCATACATATGACGTAGATTATTATGAGACTTTTCATCAATGGCAAAATTAAACACGATTCGAGTCCTCCTCTCAATTGTTGTTAATCTTGATTGGCCTTTAAATTAGTTAGATGTAAAAAATGCTTTCGTGAATGGAGATCTAAATGAAGTGTGTATGGAGCCTCTCCTTGGATTCTCTAAAATGTTTGGAACCAAGGTATGCAAATTTAAAAAATCCTTGTATGATCTTAAGCAGTCTCCTAGAGCTTGGTTTGAAAGATTCACAAAGTTTGTTAAAGGTCATGGCCTGGCTGGGAAAATTAATCTGCCCGGTCTTGGCCCAAGGCCTGTGACCCGACCCGAGACCAAGGGGTGGGCCTTTGAAACCCAGCCCAAATTTTTAATTTTAAATTTAATTTTAGCTTTTTTTAATTTTAATATAAAATGGTTAGATGGAAAATTTATTTTATAATTATTTTAACAACTTATTTTATGATGATATTGAACGAAATATAAGTACTTTACTAAATGTTATACCCCGTAATTAGTTACAAATATAAAAAAGTAAATATTAAAATAAACATGATGATTTCTTATAAACACAAACTCAAGTTAATTTCTTTTATTATATATATATTAATTGTAATTTATGAAATTAATAGGTAACTAGAAGTGATTTTTTATCAAATGATTCATAAATGTGGTGTATGATAAAAGGCAAAAGTTACTACATCAAGATTTTTAGTTTTTGCGTTCTAAACTTTGAGCTCACTAACAAAATCTTCAGTTTAGCTGCTATACTTTATGTTTAATACATTATACATGATTCCAAGTACTATAACTAATAAAATAACATAAATATATAAATTATCTCATTATTACTAAAATTTTTTTATAAAAATATGTTATTTTTTTAACAAAAAATTATAATTATTGTTTTTAATTATATTTCAAATAAAAATTTTAATGCATGTAATAATTAACAAACTATTAATCTGCAGAAAATTTAAATTTAAGTGACATATTTAAATCAAATAATTATTAAATGTTTGATAGGGCTAGCCCGTTGACCATGGGTCGGGTCAAGCCGGACAGATTTTGCCACCCCTAGTCAAGGTTATTGTCAAGGACAATATGATCATACTTTGTCCACTATGAGATCCATCAAAGACAAAATCCCAGTTTTGATTGTCTATGTGGATGATATAATTTTAACTAGAGATGATATAGAAGAAATGAGGAAGTCTAGCCAAGGAGTTCAAAATTAAGGACTTGGGTCAGCTAAGATATTTTCTTGGAATTGAAGTAGCAAGATCAAAAAAGGGAATTCTGGTTTCACAATGGAAGGATATTTTAGATCTCTTAAAGGAGACTGGAAAGAGTGGATGCAAGCCTTTAGACACTCTAGTAGAGTCTAATGTCAAACTTGGAGATGTAAAGGTGGAATCCCAATCGATACAGGAAGGTACTAGAGATTTGGTAGGGCGACTGATCTACTTGTCTCATGCATGACCTGATATTGCCTTTGCTGTAAGTATGGTTACTCAGTTTATGCATTCCCCATACGAGGAGCATCTAGAAGTTGTGTACAAAATCCTTTGATATTTAAAGGGCACTCCTGAAAAGGGCCTTTGTTTTCCAAAAAAAAAAAAAAGGTGGAGGATCAACTACTGATAAAACATGGACGTTTGGACATTGTACATTCCTTTGGGGCAACTTGGTGACATATAGATGCCAGCAACAAAGTGTAGTTGCTACAAGCAATGCTAAAACAAAATTCAATGACTCAAGGTATATGAAGTTCTAGATTACAAAGAATTCTGGAAGATCTTAAAAGTCCAGTAAGCTTTCCTATGAGATTGTATTGTGACAATAAGGCAGTCATAAGTATTGCCCAGTACTTCACGACAAGACAAAACATGTTGAGATTGATAAGCCCTTCATTAGGGAAAAACTTGAAGTAGGAATAATCTGTACTTCATTCATTCCAGCCACACAACAAGTTGCAGACATATTCATTAAAAGGTTGTTAAGATAACCATTCGAATGTGAAGTTAGCAAGTTGGGCATGATAGACATTTTTGCACCAACTTGAGGGAGAGTGTTGGTAAATTAGGAAAAGTGATATCTAGTAGATAATGATCTTATTAAAATAGGAAAATCTTATCCTAGATTCAGGATAAGATAAATCAACACCTAAGTAGTTTAGATGTTGCATATTAGTACAGATAAGTAGTTAGAATATTGGTTATATACTGGTTGTATTTTAGTTATGATACTGATTCCATATTGGCTGTATTTTTCCTATTGAAGATGTATCAGTCAAGGAATAAAATCATAGAACTTGAGTTTTAGTTTTTCTATTCAGTTTTGTGAACAAGAGGTTTCTACTGGCAAGAGCAATTTGTAAGCCACCTTGCCTACCGTCTCGATAACTTCATAAGTACAATAATGTATTGGGGAGGGTTTGTGATTGACTCTCTTCTGCTAGGTTTGTTGCTTATAAGGTTGTCATTTGAGTACCCAATCTCCTTGAACTGTTGTTCAGTTCTCTTCTTTTTAGTCTGTTGCTTTATTCTGTGTTGAGCCCTTCTTAAATGGAACTCTGTTATTGCAAAAACTGTCTCACTTTCCCTCGGAACCTATCCACAGCCATAATTTTTGAATCTCTTGCCAATAATTGTAAAAAACTCAAATGGGATTGAATTAATAGTTGTGGATAGTTCATATTGTACCAGCACTCTGTTACCAGAATCCACTCAAACCATTTGTGAGGAGCATCATTGCAGAAGCATCTTAGATATGTTTTGAGGATTTTGTTAACAACTTCTGTTTGCTCTTCATGTTGTGGGTGATAAGCTATGGAAAATTTCAAGCTGACCCCTTGAAAAGTCTCTTGCTAGAATTTGCTCAGCAATTAGGGATCCTTATTGCTTACAATGGCTTCAGGCATTCCATGGAGTTTGAAAATGTGATATATGATACCGAACCTATGATGATAGGTCCCAGTCAAAGGAGAGAATATTTATTGTGTGATAAGAATTTTACTTTCGGAGAGAATGAACCACAAGATTGATTTTTTGGAAAGTTCCCCTATGCACAATTCAAAAGGAACTTAAATACAACTAGGAATTAACTACTTCCTAATTCTCTGATAATATCTCTAAGTAGTAGGAGGAAACTATCACTGACAGTTATTTTTATTTAAATAGAAAAATAACGGCTTTGAATTTAACTACTGACCCTATTCCTAAGCAACGTGTTCCTGCTATTTGGACCAAATCTTAAGTTCTATAAGCATTCCACATGCATAGGGCTTTCAATCACATCTTTTTGTAGCCTTGAGCAGTGGTAGGTCTGATGTTAATGACTTGTACTCGCTCCTTTAAGTGAATTTTGTGATTGTGTTTTGTTGGGAGACAAGTGATAAGGTTCATTGGACACTGATGTCAACTTGTTGTAATTAACATTCAATTGGAATTTTCAATTGTAGCAGATACAGCCACCCTCCTTGAACACTTCAGCAGCCTATGGAAGTCTTTTTCCTGAAATCACCTTGGATCCCTTGCTATGACTTCCACTAAGAGTAACCATTTGATTGTTCCTCTTGAATGTCATTGTTCTTTTCCTAAAGTTGCATAATACATCATCAAGATCAACTGGCCTTTGCATTCCCAGCACAACATCATAGACCCTAAGGCAATTACCAAAACGTTAGTTGTAAACTCCAATCCTTGCATTGACTATATAAAATTCATGCAACACTAGTTACATGTCAATTTTAGGCCCCTCCCACCATAATCCGAAAGCGCTTCACTTCTATTCACGCTGCATTTTGTTTTCTTAATAATAGAGATATCCACAAAATTGTGGTTACTCGGTTGTCTATTATGATATTTTTCTTCCTCTTCTGGTGTAGTACTGCAACTCTTATCAGCTTAAGCTCCCATTCCCCTTGCATTCCTACCGTAGCCTGTGATGAGACATTTGAAGATACTAGCTCCGAGTTTTCTTCTCCTCATGACTCCTCTTCTGCTGCCACGGACTCTTCTTCCTCAACCATATATACATGAAATTACTTTTTCTCTACACTTGTACTCTTGGTATATTGCTCATCACACCAAAAGCAAAGATCCCTTAACACTTTTTGCTACTAACAGTCTTTGACATCCTATGTATATAGTAAAGGGAGCTCTAAATGAAACGGTGTCATTCTTCATATGCTTGATTGGTTTCTCTAGCAATTGCCATTACTTTTGTCTGCAACAATAACTAATATTTGTGACTGTAGAAAATACTTTTTAGCAGAACAGGAGCTCTAGAAATGATTTTCAATATCTCTTATATTTGTAAGTGATACATGCAGGAGACAGCCTTGCAATTTTGAAGGCGGAGTTAAAGAGTCAAAGAAAGCATGTGAAAAATTTGAAAAAGAAATCACTCTGGTCCAAGATTTTGGAAGAGGTACAAGTTTTTATTATATGCAATTTCTTTGGTGTATACTATTAGATGGCCTGATGTCATGCTTGTTAACTTTAATCACCAAAATTTCTCGGCATTCAACTTCATGATATTTCTACAAATAGACGCTCATGCACTTCTGAGACTGGCAGCATTATGCCCAGCTTTCATGATTCCCTCATAATAAAATTCAACAATTCCATTCTTTATCATCCCCATCTATTCTTTTCCCCTGAAGTCCAAATATAATTGTAGTTTGTTCTCACAGGTGATGGAGAAGCTTGTAGATATTGTACATTTCTTGCACTTGGAGATTCATGAAGCCTTTGGTGCTGCAGGTAAGTTTTCTGCATTTCGTTTTAAACTTTATTAAGAGCTGTTTTTGTTTCTTTTGCCAGATGACACACTGTATCTTCACACTAGGTGGAATTAAGGTCATAATAGAAAAATAATTTTGGTCTGCTCCGGTGATACTTCATGTATATCAATTGAATGTCAACGATTGAAGATTAGCAGCTAAAGAAGCTTCAATAAGTCTATCTTGATCGTAGGTACATGATAGCAGATGTGTTTCTATATAGAATATGGTGGTAAGACTTAAGTCTATTTTGACAGTAGGTGCATGATAGAGGATGTTTTTCTATGTAGAAGATGGTAGTAAGTCTATCTTGATGGTTGGTACATAATAGAAGATGTGTTTCTATATAGAAGATGGTGGTCTATCTTGACTTCATATGGCTAATTGCAGGCCTAGGTGCTTATGAAACCAACACTTTCATTGACAAAATGGAAAATGAATGCAAATAAATTAGCTGCAACTTGGAGACTGTTCAGTTTTTCCATGGACTGAAAAGAGAATTCAATCTGAAGTCTTTTTGATTACTTATTCTGTCTATTGATAAATATGCTTAAACGTACTTTTTGTATGATGGTCACATCATGATGTGTTGGATCTATGCATGTGTCCCATCTCTCTCTCTATCTAGCACACTTCCGTTCCACATGTGCTCTAACATCCTATTAGTAAAAGATTGCTGCATTTTATACATATTCTTGTTTGGTGCTTCAATCACTCCATTAATTGGATGGCGCTTATGCTAGCTTTTTTTTTTCTTTCTTATATTCTAATTTCTGTGATATGCAGATGGTGATGGACCAATAAGGGGTTCTATGAGCAATCATATGAAGTTGGGGTCTGCTGGTCTTGCATTACATTATGCTAATATCATCACTCAAATTGACACTCTTGTGAGTTTGTGATTTCATCTAGATGGGATGTTCTTTTTCTGTTCTGTCATTTGCTTTGATGTGAGCAAACTTAGGGTCTCTACTGTTAGTGGGTACTAATGATTGCTTAGTGATTGTTGCTGAGTTGACTTTGATATATTTAGGTGTCTCGATCAAGTTCCGTGCCTCCAAATACAAGGGATGCTTTATACCAGGGGCTGCCACCACATATCAAATCTGCATTGCGCTACAAATTACTGTCATTCCAAGTTAAAGAAGAGGTGGCTCTTTCAGAATTTCCTCAAAAACTAGAATTAAAAGATTACTCATGTAGAATCTTTTTCAGTTAGTATTTATTTCCTACTGGGTTGATGGCAAAAAGAAAATCCTGCGAATTAAGCTCTTATTATCAGTTGTCAGCTTAATGATTGATACTTTGTTGTGTTTGGTTCTCTCGCAGCTTATGGTCACACAAATCAAGGCCGAAATGGAGAAAACTTTGCAGTGGCTTGTTCCTATTGCGACAAACACAACCAAGTAAATTTGCTAGCCTTTCCAATTAAAATTCTTTTCCGCAGTTTGACTCTACTTTCTTCTGCTGTCAATTAATGAATAATCTCATCATCCAAGGATAATTGGTAGTTACACATCTGCTTACTGTTTTAAAACCATGAACTAGTAGCCTCTGCAACATTAAGGTGAGAAGATATGACAGCCTCCTGGATCAAAATTGTTTTACCACAGTTTGATCTCCTTTCCTTCTGTATCAATTGATGATTGGCTTCATTATCTAAAGAAAAGTAGCAGATATGCTTCTGGTTACTCTTTTACAACCATAATGAACTGTAGTCTCTGCAACATTAAGGTGAGAAGAAATGGAAGCATGATCATGCAAGGCTGTAGTACGCAGCTCCTGATAAACAGGCTAAAAGTTCATGACTTATGATAATATCTTTAGTTAGTAGTCCATGTGGAATGTTAGAACTGTAAATTGTAAGTTGTATTGAGACGGAGAGAAACTATAGAGTTGAGAGGACGCGATAGCTTTCAATATCAGTTTCGTACATCGCTCTTTTGTCACCTTGATTCCAATTACTTATCCTTGTATTCTATACCCTTTATTTTTTTCTCTTTTTGGCTATTAATGACCAGAGCTCATCATGGATTTGGCTGGGTTGGAGAATGGGCAAATACAGGGTAAGATAAAAGTCGATGTTAGTTATCCACTTCTTTTACTTTGGTATATTATCTACCTTTTAATTTTGGTATATCTTTGCCAAGCTTTTCTAACTAAAACATTTCAGTTCTGAGATAAATCGAAAGCCTGTTGGACAAACGGACTTGCTTAGAATAGAGACACTACACCATGCAGATAAAGAGAGGACTGAAGCATACATTCTTGAATTGGTGGTTTGGCTTCACCAACTTGTCATCCAAGCAAGGTCTGGTAATGGTGGAATCAGATCTCCTGTGAAATCTCCTATTTGTTCTCCCAACCAGAAGGTGATTCAGCTATGTTCGGGAAAGCCGAGCTCTCCATCTCCCATGTTGACTGTTGAAGATCAAGAGATGCTGAGAGGTGTGAGTAAGAGGAGCAAAATACCTGGGATAAGCAAGAGTCAGGAATTTGATACTGCAAAAACGAGGCTAAGCAAGCACCACAGGCTTAGCAAGAGTAGTAGCCACTCACCAATATATGAAAGCAAGAAAGATCCTTTCCCAGTTCGGAGGCCGTCTTCAGTTCCGGTAATTGATTTCGACATTGACAGGATCAAAGCTTTGGATGTTATTGATCGAGTTGACACTATTCGAGGTTTATAATATAGTCACCTATATGGTAGGTCAGGAGGCAGGCGGGGCTCATCCACGTGAATTTCATGTTTTATGGGAAGAGGTTTCCGTTTAAGTCTGGTTATGACTGAGTGATATAGGTCATTACCTTTTTGAACTGCATGTAATTTATGAAATGTTCGAGGGGAATTTCAGTGTATTGGGCCACAAGTTTTTCTTAATCGTGTGTAAAGAACACATGAAAATCGGTTTATATGAATCAACATTTTCTGTGTACATTTTCAGGCCTTGTGAATTGAAATCGTCGTAAAGGCATGCTATTTATGTTGGAATCTAATCGTGATCGAATCATGGGTACAGTGAAAAAATAAAAATTTTACAGATTCCGAGCGGATCCTGATAATTGTAAAATTTGAATACAAACCAAAACGATTTAAAAATCATACCTTGTTCGCTTTCCAGTTGAAAAATTTTTGGAACTTTTTCAATCGAGCATTTACGAGCTGTCCAAGCATTCAGTCTCTGATGGTATTTACAGAGCAATTCTCAAACTGTTTTGAGAGGAAAAAGTAAAAAGTGTTAGTTTCTAAAAGCTTCTCGGTATTTATAGAAAAATCATAAGTTTTTTATTAAAATTAAATATCTTTAATTATAATTAAAATCAAATTCTAATTCTAATTAATTTAATTTTAATAAAATTAAATATCTCATATTTGATC
>JANZXR010000003.1:21603395-21618090 GCA_027575705.1 Erythroxylum echinodendron
TTGCATAATAATTATTCCATAGATTTTATCTTTATGATTAATAATTAAATAATTAATAAATACACAAAGATAAAGAACGTTTTTTATTAAATAATAATAATGTCATACAAATAAAAATACAACCAAAATAAATTGGCTGCAAGAGCATAAACCAACAATTTATACGTGGATAATAGAGGAGGCTAAAACACTAGACCTAATTTGTTAGAATTCAATTTCTTATATAACTTTGATTAGCTATCTTCTGCTTAATTTAGTTTAGCCTCCAAGGACTAAACTACTAATTTTAATATGTGCTGTACTGGCCTGGCAAAATAAGGGGAATGGACTATTTTCATTTAAGTTAGCAAAAATTTAAAGTCGATTGATGCAAGTACAATTTATTTCCATTCCCCAAGTATTATTATACTCTCACTTTCGTTGTTCTTTTTAACAAGCGCTCTTTTCTTACGTCTCACTTGCAGTGTTATATACCTTGTATGTTTCAATTTGCCTAAGACACCGCAACAAAGGAGAGCTGTTGATCTGGACACACACTGCACACTGGTATCAAGTATCTAAAGATAAAAATGGAGAATATTTATTCATCAAAGCGTTTTTGTATCATCATGGAAAATCTTTCAAGTTATCATCCTGATTAATTCAAACCCGACTCTATACAATAAGAGCTACACTAGTCCAAATTATTCATAGCAGATTCGTGTAAAACGTTATTATTGGGATCCCTTGACAAGTTCCAATATCACATTTATTTGGGATTCAAAAATTGTACCACGTCGTTCCTTTATACTGTGGTGGCAACACGCCAGAGGTTAGAAACAAGAGACGAGTTAAAATTTCATGTGTCTGATCTGAAATGTGTACTATGTGGATGTACAATGGGGACACAAGATCGCCTGCTATTTAAAGAACTAACGATCATTAACCAAATCTGGAGACAATTTCTCCTAATGTTCTACCTGATTGAGAACATTCAGATATGGATGGACACACTCAGATGGGCAACCAAGGTGAAATTCAACTTGGAGGGAGATTAGAAGCTGTTCGGAGCTGGTTTTGCTATGCTGGTTGACTACATTTGGAGAACGAGAATGCCAAATTGTTTGGTGGTGTTAAGAATGTCTTCAAACATAACTTACAAGGTTACATGACTAAACGCAGACTTATTGCTCTGACAAGCTCTTATAAATACTCGATCACAATGAGGCTGAAAATGGGGTTGAACTTATAAACCATGGTTGATACTCTTTCTAAGTGTTCTTTAATTTCTATAACTACAGCTAGCTTACCATAATTGCTTGGCGTTGTCTATGTAATGACTCTATTATTCTATGAAGAAATTCATTAATAACTTTTAAAAAACTATTTCTTTTTTATAAGCTAGACAAAAATGTTCATTTTATATAATAGTGCGTGATTTTAGTAAGATTGTCTGCGATGTACTAAAATTCCAATGAAGAAAGAGTTTTATTACTTTTCTCCTCTTTTGGGAGCACGTACTCCGACTTTCCTGATATTAGTTTCCATTTTTATATGCTTTATTTCTACATATTAGAATCGTTCAATGATTCTAAACTCATTACTTATAAGCCTAATAAGTGTGGGTTTAGCGTTTTGAATTTCTACTGACTCTAAGCCTGTTCCCTCTGGTGATTTAGCAATCTTCACAAAAATAAATTTTATTTGACTAAAAGTACACACTATAACAAAGTCTGGATTTGGCTACATTTAATTTGACGACGATTTCAAAGTCGTAGCTTTTGGCGATGATTTTTAAAAATGCCGCCAAAGACTTGTAGCTTCGCAACGTTTTACAAAATTGTCGCTAAATGCAAGTCTTAGGCAATGCTTTATGGGAATCGTCACAAAAATATGAGCCTTTGGCGACGACGTTAAGTATCACCGTAGAAAGCTAGACTTTTGACGAAAAATTTTTTAATCGTCGCCAAAAGCTTAAATAACAAAATTACTCTCTTATTTATAATTATAAATTTACTAAGTTTGACTTAATCATTTTGTGACTGAACATCATATTAGAAAAAAAAATCAAATTTAATGTTATTTACAATGATCCTAAGCGTAAAAATAAATTTAGCTAACGAAAATGTCAGATCGTTTTAATAATTTATGAAACTATAAAATCAAAATTAAATAATATTGCATAGAATTATACTTTTTATTTCTATCTTTTAAAGTATATGATTTGACAATTTTATATGGTGTCACAAAATTTTCTAATAGTTTTACCATTAAATTTGTAATATAATGATGTATGATTCTTATAAAAAATCAATAAATATTGATATATGGTGAATAATATAATATAATGATATATGATAAATAATATAAGATTTTAATTAGAAGTTGGACAATTCTTACAGACAAAACAATAAATAAAGTTTCACGCCTATTCCTTCGAATGAAAAAGAAATAATTATTTTTCTAAATTTGTAGCGACGTCAGACTCGGTAAATAAGGCAAAGGAGTTCCCTATGTCCAGATTCTCAAGAAGACTCCTTGCACGTTTGAAAACTTCAATTGAAACAGTTAAAGATCTTCTCTCAGGAGTTGGTTTAACGACACCTTCTTTCAACAACTTCTTGGCTCTAGCTAAACTAGCAAAAGATACAGTGAATGCTTTCCTAGATGTAGTATGGATCACTAAAGATGAACTGCATGTACCATGCTTTTCACTTAAGGAACAAACAATATAGAACAATCAAAGCTAAATTAAATGGTATAAAAAACCTAAATTCGAATACATACATATTCGATTGAATGACTCTATCATCATCTTAGTGAACAGACACAATTTTTGCAATCAACGACTGTTCCAAAACTAATGATCATAGTTTTTGCAATCGACGACTATTCTAAAACTACCGATTTCTCTAATCCTGTACGAACCATCAGGATATCGCCACTGCCTCTGTTTCCATTATTGTTCTCTTAAAGATTCGAGGAAGCTTTACAAAACACATAGTATATACAGTCAGATGTTTATGTAATAGCTTTCTAATAGAAAATGAGAACAGATAATAAAGAAAGAGAGCTAATTCGAATGATAGTAAAATCCTTGAAGAAGAAGATTGGCCATTGAAGGCAAAGGGTGATTAAACTTGATAAGGAGATTTGTTGTGAATCGATTTGTTCTTCATCAGGGAGAATTTTGCCGCATTCCTCCTATCAGAGCTCATTTCGGCCATCGAAAACTAGTCGTCACGTCGATATCCCGCAATGAATTTATTATATTAACAATTTTATTTTGAAATGTCATTGGAAAGAAAAACAAGTTATAATTAAAATCAATATAGAAGCAGAATATAAAATTTAGTAAGGAAATGAAAAATTATATGAAGTTATATGCAATTAATAACATATTCACAAAAGAAGCAAAGATCATTGGAACTTAATTTTTTAACCATCCAAAAAATGCCATGCATAAGAACATTCTATGCTTGCCAATCACCATTAAAGATAAATAAAATCTAGAGCAGATGAGATAGATTAATAAGTGATCTGACATCTTTACTAATAGAAGACTTCTTATTTGAATGTTCTAACATTCTATTAATTTTAATTTTATGATCTATTAAATAAGACTACTTCATATGATAAAGTTGAGAATGTTAAATGTGTATGTATTATATTTAAAAGATGTATAATTAAGTGTGCTTTCGTCTAAAGTCACTATTATGATAAAAATAGTTGGGTCCTCTAAACCCCCTTAGATATAAAGAGAGCTACAGTGATTGGATTCAAAAAAGAATGAAGTATAGAAACAGTAAGGCTAACCATAAATAATCAATAAGATGCAGAAATTAAACAGAAAATGAATGCAAGAAATCCAAGTAAATGAACCTATCAACTTTAGAGCAGTTAAAGCACAAATTTACAAAAAGAGAAGAATTACCTGAAGAGCTTAATGAAGATTGGAGATCGAAGTTGTCTTTCCAAAACAAGACCTTATGATCTCTAACTACTAGCTAGAAATTTGGATTACGCAAGAAGACATTGAGTAGTACAAAAGAATAAAGTAATTTCATACCTCAAAGTTAGCTTTCACCTGGTGTGGGAGTGATTTGTGACTCCTCCAAGAAAAAGCTAATGACTACCTATTGCAAAACAATGACCAAGGGTAAAAAGAAGAAGAAAAGGTCAGAAGCAAGATAGAGGAACCCATACATGGCAACTTGATCAGCTCGAAGAAGAAGGTCGCCTGAAATGGTTCAACCCTAATTAGAAGCATCTGGAGACTCTTTTTGCGAGGAAAGTTTTCAATTTATGTCGTCTGTTTGGGTAATTATGTTTTCAATTTCATAAATGATGTAGTTTTGGCTTCACTTTTGATGGCGAATATAAAAATCGTCGTCAAAATTTGAACTTTGCAAAGATTTTTATATTTCATCGCCAAAACCTATTCCTATATATTACACTCTATAAATTATAGAAATTATGTATAATATATAAATTCTATCTAACAATATCGAATATACATATAATAAGTAGAGAATTATGATTAAATAGACTAACATGATAAGTAAGATATGTGAAAATGTATTTATTATCTATATATTCGTAAGTTATTATACTAATTACAATTATTATCTACACATTCATATGAAATTATATTAGTTAATACATTCATATGAAATTATATTAGTTACCATATATAATTTTATTTATTGCAATATAATTAAAAATAATTTTAATATAGTAAAAATGGAAATCAATATTAAATATTAATATAAATTCTTAAAAATTAAATTTATTATTATAGATAATGATTTTAAGTCTAAAAATAAATTTAGCTAACAACAATGTCATTTCAAAAATTTATAAAACTAAAAACACAAAATTAATTTATATGACAAAAATTTATACTTTTTATTTATCTCTTCTAAAATATATGATTTGACAATTTTATATGGTGTCACAAAACTCTATTTATTATACACTATTTTATAGAAAATATATATTACAAAATTTTGTTAAATAAATAAATATATACATATATGAAAAGAGTTGACGATGATTTATAAAATCATTGCTAAATACATCCTTTAGTGACGCTTATACTAAAACGTTACCAAAAGATTAGGACTTTGGCGACAATTTTAGTAAATCGTCATAAAAGGTCAACCTTCTGGGAATATTTTTATTATTTCTTTGCCAATGGTCTACCTCTAGTAACGATTCTGTGAGGTCGTTACCAAAGGGTAGGCTACACTCGAATTTGTGTAAGTGTAGAGTTCTCTTAGGAACTTCCACACGTGATTCCAATTCTGAGACTTGGTGAGTGGAAGGTACTTTAAGAGGACAACATTGTAGTTTCATATTAGTGGAAACCCCATCCTAAAATCCAAGGGAAAGTTGGAAGACTACGAGAAAAATCTTTCAAACAGAGACTTATTAAGAACTTATGGGGATGGATACAACTCATGTTATAGATGCCACTGGAAATACAGACCAAAAGTATCTTCCAAATATTCAGAATCATCATCCTACTAAGAACACTGATGGTTTTCCCTTGAATAGTATGGACAATCATATTATCTCTAATAGTGTCGAGAATAAATCCACCACAAGGTCACTTGATGCTCCGAAGGAACCTCCTTCTGAACTTACTACAGACCCTATTATTCACTCAGCTGATTGTGGGGACCTCTTCAGTGAACACACTAAGAGCACATCACCATTTCCTCGAATGATAACACTAATATCATTTCATCCATCATCTATGCTAGTAATTTTGGCTTCCAAAGAGCAACATTATGGTTTGATTTAATCACTCTCAATAGAGACATTTGACTGCCTTGGATCTTATGTGGTGATTTCGACTCTATATTGTATCCATCCGAGGCCTATAGTAACTGTAATCTCCTCCATTTCTCTGATGATTTCAGGACGTGTGCTGATCAATTGGTAGTGATAGATTTGAAGTTTGTTGGCCATAAGCACACATGGTCTAATAAACAAAGCTCCCATTAGTTAATAAAGAAATTTGATTGTGCCTTGGACAATGGCAACTAGCTTACTCAGTTTCCCGACAGTAGTGTCACATTCCTTGATCCTTTGTTCTCAAATCATACCACAATTAGGGTGGAGCATCTTATCTCCTCGGTTGCTAGAAAGTTCCCTTTCAGGTTTAACAATCACTTGGCCAATGCACCAAGTTTCTTTGAAGCTTGCAAAATAGGATCTGATTGCTATTTTCAAGGAACCAAATAGTTCATTTGCATCCAAAAACTGAAGGCAATTAAAAAAGAAATAAAATCACTGCATTCCTCAAGAGGCTCTACTGCCCAATCTCTTTCTAAAGCAATTGAAGCACTGATGGGCATCCAACATCGTCTTGCAATAAATCCGTAGGATCCACAACTTCTTGCTAATGAAAAACAGGCCATCTCTCACTACCGGTCCACAGTTCAAAATCACAACTCATTCCTTCAATAAAGAGCTAGAGTGAATTGGCTTTGGGAGGGTGATAAATGCACCAAGTTCTTTTTCAACTCCATCCTAGCTCAGCAAAACATAAATAGAATCTGCTTCATTTCTACTGGTAAGGGAGTTCAGCTTCAGAACTATTAGGACATTCAAGAAGAGGCTACCATGTTTTTTAACACCTTGCTGGGTATTTCAACTTATGAAATTGTCACTAATGTAGGTCTCTCGGTGTTCATTTCTAAGAGATTAAACCCGATAGATTTCGGTATATTGACTAAGGCAGTTGATGATAAAGAAATTGAGGACTCTTACCCGCTTGAATGGTATGAAATCCCTAGGTTCGGATGGACTCAATGACTACTTCTACCAAAAATCGTGGGAAATCATAGGTCCCCTTATTAAGAAGGTTGTAAAGGAATTTTTCTCTAATGGAGAACTTCTTAAGGAAATCAATCACACTTTTCTTTGCTTGATTCCAAAAAGTGATCACTCCTCCTTTTTTAGTGGTTTCCAACCAATCTCCTGTACAAACTTCCTCTATAAAATTATCTCGAAGATCCTTGTAACTAGGCTAAGGAAAGCACTTATCCCTCTCATCAGTGATAAACAGGGAGCTTTTATTTGTAATAGGCAAATTGGCAATAATATATTGATGTTGCAAAAGCTTCTCAAGGGTTACTCATATATGACCTCCACTCCTAATTGCACCATTAATATTGATTTTCATAAAGCCTTTGACAGTGTTCGATGGAGTTTCTTATAGAAAACGATGAAGGCTTTTGGATTCCTAGATATATTCATCCAATGGATTAAAGAATGTGTCACCACTATGTCTTACTCAGTCCTCATTAATGGCAGCCCCTCAAAGTCATTCAAGCCAGGGGAATCCTCTTTCCCGTAACTTTTCATCATGTGCATGGAAGTTATTAACTCTATCATACAACATGGAGTGGCTTTGAATCCTAAGTTTAAATCCCATTATAAGTGTAAGAAACTTCGTTTAACTAACCTTTCCTTTGTAGATGATCTGTTATTATTTTGCAATGCTAAGCTTGAATTTATATAGTGCTTTATGAAGGCTCTTGACAGGCGTAAGGCAATATTAGGCTTGTACATCAACATCCATAAGATTAATTTTACCATTTCCAAAGGAGCTGCTCCAATGGATACCTAAATACTGTCACTCACTAGTATGGTTTAGAAAGGCCCACCCTTAATCTATCTGGGTCTTCCGATTTCAACAAGAAGACTTACCTTCTTTAAATGTACTCTAATCATAGAGGAAATTCAGAGACAAATAGGATCCTGGGTGAGTAAATTCTTATCTTTTTTTTTAAAACTTCAATTTATCAAATCAGTGTTGAGTTCCTTACATATCTATTGAGGCTTACATATTTTCCTCGCCAAAGGTGTCATCAAGGAAATAGAAAGAATACTCAAAGACTTCTTGTGGAATCAGTCGATGGGAGTTAAAGGAAGTGTAAAAATCAAATGGACTGATATTTGCTACCTAAAAGAAGAAGGAGGGATGAATATTATCTCTGTTAAACTCAAAAACCAGTCACCATTATTGAAGAGGTTATGGTGGATTATCAAAGATAAAACATCTTTATGTCAACGGTGGATACATTCCTTTTTCCTTAAAAGGTGAAGCATTTGGGATGTCTCTATGTCTTTAAATAACTCTTATTTTTTGAATTAATTATTGCACTTAAGAAATCTTGTACAGGACCATATGACTTACATCATCTGCAACAAGAACCTAATTTCCCTATTGTTTGGTAATTGGACAGATCAAAGAAGTCTCTACCATACACAATAGTTGCACAGAGATCCTATTAATATCCTTATAGATACCAAAATGGAATCTTTTATCAATGGTGATAGATGGCATTTTCCATATCACCTCACTCACTTGCAACCTTTGTATGCTCCCTCTCTTCATCCTGATACATTCTAATGGTATAACAATCCTACCCATCTCCTCTGAAATAAACAAAGCAGGGACTTGTTATGGGTGAGGAAACTTAAAGTAGGATGGTACTGAATCATCTGGCACAAGATTATCCCCTTCAAAACCTCCTTTCTCTTGTGGCTCACTAGACAAAATAGATTCAATACAACTGATCAACTCAATTACTTAATCATCAATATATGATGTCCTTTCTACTTAACTTAGGAAGAAACACAAACCACTTATTCTTCATATGTGAGGAGACTCATCATGTCTGGAAGGCAACACAACTCAGTTGCCAATGGACAAATCATTTTACTAGTTTCTCCAGTGCAGTCCAATGACTAGCTACTTAAATAACTCCCTTATAATTACCCCATATTGCAGCTGCTAGTATGTTTTTTCAGACAATATGAAAAGAATGCAATGCCAGGTGGTTTGAACTCAAATCTAAACGAATAGATATTCTTATCTCTGAAACCCTTAACAACATCAAAGAGCTTGATTTATAAACCGATTACTCAGTAGCTCCAACCTTCTCCAGTTATTACTACCGATTTCTCTCTATGTTTAAAGTGTTAAAAAACTTACACCTCTCTTGTTTCAAAGGGTATCCCCTTAAAAACATGTCAACTTGTATTGATTTATCATTATGTTATTTACTTAAATTTCATTTATTAATTTATTTTTAATTGTATAGCTAGTTGGATAAAAGTTAGATGTCTCATTAGAAATGTCCCTTGAATAATTAGAAGGACTTAAGAATTTTATTCAATCTGTAAAAGATCAAATGGGTGTAGAACGTTGTATTCGTTATCCATGTATAGATTGCTTAAATGTGAACATTCAAAGTCAAGATGTAGTATATAATCACTTACTAATCCAAGGCATAGATAAATTCTATACTCCATGGATTTATTATGGTGAATATTGAGAAGCAAGTTGTGGTAGAAGTGTTAACGTTTTAACAATAATAATGTAGAAGATTATAATATTAATGATGACAGTGATGATAAGATTAGCGAGATGTTAGAGGATTATGGGAATTATATAGAGACTATGTATAAAACTGGTTTGCCTAACATAATTAGTAGTATTATAAAAGATAATTTTAGGAAGTTATTGAAAATTGCTCAACAAGAATTATATCTAGGGTGCTCGAAATTCTCACAGCTATCTTTTATTGTGAAGTTGTTACATTTGGAGGTCTATAATAAATGGAGTAATTAATATTTTGTCATGATAATTGACTTGCTCAATGGTACATTACCTGTAGGACATAAATTGTCTAAATATGATTGTGATATATTTTATAAGGACAATAAAGATCTTGAAGAATGTCCTATTTGCAATAGTAATAAAGAGTTGAATCATAATGCAATTAATGATGATAATTTTCAAGATCTTGATTATGATAATTAAAGGTAATATAAGTCTTCTTTATATTGTTTGAAATGTAATGATATTAACATTTATGTTAATGCATATTATAGATGTTTGAGTCATTTTAATACAAATTATTGATAATTAAGTTGTGTTCATGCGGATTGTTGATGTTTGAGTTATGTTAATGCATATTGTTGATGTTTAAGTTATGTTAATGCAGATAGTTGATGATTAAGTTATGTGAATGTCGATTATTGATGATTGAGTTATCTTAATACGTATTGTTTCTGTTTCAGTTATGTTAATGCATATTTTTGATAATTAACTTATATTAATGCAGATTATTGACGACTAAGTTATATTAATACGTATTGTTGATGTTTGAGTTATCTTAATATGGATTGTTGATGATTGAGTTATATTAATAGGGATCGTTAATGATTGAATGTACGTTTGTAATGATGATTAGATGTATTATAATGTTAATAAAATTTATGTTTGTCTTTATAGATATCCAATATAATAAAACATGGTAGAAACAAAGGGAAGAAGGTGGCAGGTATCAAAATTATTCCTTTCCAATAATAACCAGATCAATCAGTTCTTAGCTAACAATAACAATTGACCTCTTCCATTAATGAAACAAGTCAGTACCAACCTCGTTGTGCCTCAACTAGTACAGAGGGATCTGCAGGTTTATTAATCTTTAACACATTCAAACAGACTTATACTCAAATATATATTTACATGTTTAATGCATATTTTGTTATCATTATTTATTTGTTGTAAGTTTCTAATGTCAACATCAGAAAAAGAGGTAGAGGTATAAATAAAAGTTGTGAGTTGCAACGAATGAATGTTGCAATGAACAACAAGTTGTTAGTATATATTGATACTTCATAAGGTCATCCTCTAGATAAGATTCAATCAGCAAAAATTGTCTAGTGAGTTGGGATAATTGCCATAACAGAAGATTCAATCAGTAAAAATTGTCTAGTGAGTTGGGATAATTTCTATAACAGAATTACCTTGCATAAAACATGCTAAGGAGTTGAAGGAAGGCAACTTGCTTGAAAATTCTTTGGATAAAGTTTCAGTAAATTTTCAATTTATTTAAATATAGCAATATTGTTTTACTTATTTTAAAATTAATTACACTTTTAGTTATTATTCACAGATGAAATTGAATGTTGTCGATATCGACAACCCTAGTATTTCAAACTGTGTCACTTCATTATTGAAACAAAAGACCAAGGATAATCATTATAGGCTGCATCAACATTAGAAATCTTTTCCTTCTGATACGAAGGCAACGAGACATGTTCCTAGATGGATGTCTTAAAAAAATTAGAACAATTTGTGTGATTATTTGGCCTTTCCAAAGTTCAGGTTTGTTTTCTTTCCCTTCACATTTGTTTCCATTAGTCTTGTTAAATGATTTAAAGACCATATTTTAGGAAAAATGTTAGAAGGCCAAGATGAACAGAGGAAAAATAAAAGACCTCATAATCAAGGCTCCAAATCATTTGTTATCGTGCAAAATGAATATGTAAGATCTTTGTTTATAAGTTTTAATTAGATCAATAAATATTATATTATTTATTGTGCATTATATTTTTTTTCATAAAATAGAGTGAGAAGGAACTACTGGACAATAGTATGATATGATCACACTTTACAAACTCTCTCACTATACAGAAGATTAAGGGTGGATGTCTGAAGAAGCGCAAAATAACTATGTAAGTATAATTTTTTTAAAAATTGTAAGTTTATTTATTTTTGCAGTACTAATAATATTTTTATTGAATATTGGTTTTATTTTTTAATTTTAGAATAAGATGCAAGAGTTGCTGTAAACATCAATGTTTGGGGAAATAGGGCAAATGAAGAAGACATTTACAACAATGCGCTTAGTACATGATCCGAATATATGAAAGATCTTGGGTTTAACCTTAAGCTAACTATTTCATCCTCATCAAGATCAAGATATGGTCAAAATCTTGAAGAAGAAAACAAGTCTCTTAAGGTTAAATTACAATATCCTAAAAAGAGTTGGCCAAGCATGAAAAATGCCTAAAAAAATTAGTTGGCCCAAATTATACAAGTAATGAAGATAAAAATGTGGTTGAGTGATTTGGAATATATCTTGTAAACTAATCTTTGTATTTATTATTTTGTATGTAAGTATTTTTGAAGTTGTAATAAAATTCTTATACACGAACAAATTTAATGATATTTTATTTTTATATAGAATGCTTCAAATTATCAATTATTTTTTTATGTTTTTATAAAAAATGAACAAAAAAATCTAATTATTATATACAATAATATGGATTGAAAATGCCAAAAATAATTATAATTCAACATGGTATATCATTTCGTTAAAATGTATGTTAAAAATTTGACCACCTTTTACACAATGTAGCTAAAATCATTTGGCTCCGTTTTAAAAATGTAAGTAAAACATTTTGGCTACATTTTCAAAATTATAGTTAAAATTTTAGCTATGTTTTTTAAAACATAGTTAAAACTTTTAAATATGTTTTAAAAATGTAACTAATAATTTTTAGCTACGAAAACTAAGTGCAGCCAAAAGGTATTGGTGACGATTTTTCAAAACATCGTTTAGTTTTTTGCTATGAAAATAAAGCGTAGGCAAAAACTATTAGGAACAATTTGAGAAAAACATTATGTATATTCAGTTACAAAGATTTGGCGAAGTTTTTGGCGACGAATATAAATCATCACTAATGATTATTAGCAACAATTTTGGGACTTTTAATGATGACTTTTTTCATAGCCAAATGTCATTTCTATTGTAGTGACATTTTAATCCCTACCATTGTCATTTGTATACAAGTCTTAACATTCTAAAGCATTAATTGTCAATTATGGCATTTTTAAAATGTTCAAAATAGACTCTAAGTAGATGACAACATTATCACTAATGTAGTATTTTTTTTCGGTATTGTTACTAATAAGTGAACTCTACATTTATGTGTGTACCATGTATAGAGTGGGGACCAAGTTATTGATTTTAAAACTTAATCTTGGTTATTATTTTTAATTGTTTAATGATTTTGTAACAATAATTGTGTTGCTAAATCCTTAATTAGTACTGATTATATCCAAAACCCTTAATTAATCTAATTGAATCAAAAAGGTTAATTTCCAAATATTTGAAACCCTAATTAAATAGATTAAAATTTCACGTCTCTTCTCTCTTTGGTTTCTCTCTCTCAACTCCCTGACTTCTTACACATTAGTTCTATGTTATTAATCCATATCTTTTATTTCTATTTTATCTTAGCTTGAAGAGTTAGTTATAGGAGATACCTTTATGTGCATAAGCTCGTCAGTAACTTGATAAAAGAATGTGTAAACTTAAGAGGTCGGAGAGCTCTAGTTACAGGTATAGGACTAATGGGTTATGCTCCAACATAATTAGCTATACGAAGCACAAATGTTAGATGCTTGGCAGAACTTCAGAAAATTGCATCCTATTATAACTTACAACTTACTAAGATGCTAAAAGGACAGAACAAAAAGAATTGGCAAATATATAGTATAGGTGCAAACGTAAGGTTAATGAACATGAATCTTATTAATAATCCTAAAGCATATAGCATGACAAAAATCTTTATATATTTTAGGATGCATTTCATCCATCTGAGAAGCTCAACAAATTGATCGTTAAACAAATGTTCTCTAGCTCTACCAAATACATGGATCCTATGATATATTGATAATTAAGTAAATGTTCTGTAGCTCTACCAAATACATGGACCCTATGAATATTAACATTGTCATTGCCTTAGATTCTATAATATGATTTGCATTATCTTAAACCTCTATGTTAATGCATTATTTAGTTGTGTAACTAAAAAATTTCAATAGACGGTTTAGTAAATTTTGCACTGATAAGTCTTAGTATTTTGATTTCACCCTTCACTTTGTTCTAAACCTTGTGAAGATATACTACCTCTTGGTGAGAAATAAAGCAAGTAACTCAAAGTCTATAATACCACAAACAATGTCACTTACACTAGTGAGCAAAGCAAAGTATATTTCAGTACATGTAGACATAGTGGTACACCCGCTAATCAACATCCACTTCTTTTTCATAATGATTACACAATAAATATTCTCAGTATTTGAGCAAACTAAACGTTCATATAGGAAGCTACAAAAGAACCAGATATAACAATAACCCAACTTATAACATATCAATATATGGAAATATAAAATTTGTTATAGGGATTAGAAGAGGTACTAGATTGAACAAAAATTGATCTTTCTATTTTAACTAGGTTAAAACCACCTGACCAAAAATCATGCCAACTTAAAAAGCTGTCTATTTTTTTGTAGCCAAAAAATAAAATAAACAAGATTGCTATGGACACATAAAAGAAGACTACTCTTTTCATAAATTTTATTGGTATCTCAAGTTCTAAACTTATATTGGGTAATAATCAGTGACATTTTTTAACTTCGTTTTATGAGATTCTAATCAATCCATATGTATAGTAAATTTAGTACAAATTTGAAATCAACTAATGTAATCTACTTGACAACCACACTACACAGTTCAAGAAAAACTATACATTGTCATGATGATAAACAAAACATCTTATGCATGTCTCTATAATTCTTAAATTAGTGGAAAAATATTCATAGAACCAAAAGATCAAAACTTGAGAAAATAAAAGGTGAAAAGGCAATTACTTATAAATAGAAGAAATCACGGCTTACTAAGGTTGGGGACTTAGGACTGAAAAGGCAATTACTTGTAAATTGAAGAAATCACAGCTAACTAAACTTAGGGACTTAGTGTTAGTTTATGCCCTACAGCCAATCACTTTGGTTGTAGTTTAGTGACAAATTATTTAAAGGCATTATTTATCTTGT
>JANZXR010000003.1:21623298-21639783 GCA_027575705.1 Erythroxylum echinodendron
CGTCACCCTCGCGGGGCACGGACTCGGGTATCACTGTCGATATCGGGTTCATGTTCAGCGGGAGTGGGGTGTTACATGTTGAACTACTTTTCTGAATATCATGCACAGTTCTTTCATCCTAAGCCTCTATGAAAGAATGATGAATTCTTCATCCATCTTCCTTTTAAGGAGGATATCAATCCGATAAAGGCGACACATCTAGGTATGAACCCTGAAGATCTTAAACTGAATTCTTTACCCATCTTCCTTTTTAAAAAAAGGAGGATATCAATCCGAAAAACGTGACACATTTGGGTATGAACCCTGAAGATTTTAAACTCGCACAAGTAGAATGTGTAGTCCTTATTGAAGAAAGACTTATTGGGCCCACAAATCTAATTGGACTTGGATCCCTCTTCTTAGGTTCTTTAGCTTGGGGCTTTGGTTTATAGATTTTTTGGGTTTACTCGAAAAAAGGGGAAAGTTTGGTCAGTTTGGGATTTCCAAGAGGCAAGCCTTGAGTTTTCGTGCTTGTAGAGAGAAAGGGCTAATGTACTAGGCCAACATACCTGAAACCTAAACTAAAGTTAATCTTTGTTAGTCTTTGGTTTTCATGAGGTTTGTTTAAGAGAAGACACACAAATATGATTTTCTACAAAAACATAGGTAATTTCTACAAGGTTTTCTATCCTATTAGACAAAGTACGTTTGACACTAAAAGGAAGATCGATAACTGAAAGAGTCGACAAAATATGAATAGGGTCACTGTTTATAGGTCACTCATGTTTTCCAATCTCTTTACTCACTCTTATCAAGAATAACATATACCACCTGTCATACTCGACGAAACCTCACTCTGACACCACTTCGGGTCCCCTCTTTTTAGGGTTACCTCAATAAGGGCAAGATTTGTTGTAAACTCAGGTGCTTTATCTTTAGCTAAAGAGGAATTTTGGTGGAGATAAAGGTGGTGTTTTAATCTGCAGTGGTTTATTCCATGGATTATGTGAAGAAGAAGAAGATGGATCCCTCTTCTTAGGCTCTGGATAATCTCTTCTAGAAGGTTTAAGCATCTCATAAAGAGATTTTGGTCTGAGCTGTACCGTTTTGAGATCAATAGATTTGCTGGAATCATCATCATGAACATCCTGACAAGGATGATATTGCTAAGAAGGCATACAATGAGTATGTTACTATTTCTTTCTTCATTGCCATCATTTGTACTGCTCATCATCATCATCATCACTGTCTGATTCAAAGTTCAAATAGATTTCACAATTTGGTTCACACATAGAGGGATCTCTATCCTAGATGAAATATCCATGATGATGACTTATATAGACATGATCTCCATCAGATATGACATAATATCAAAGGCATAACCAATATGTATAATAGGTGGTATATTTTATTCTTGAATAAGGAGACTGGAAAACATGAGTGAACCTATAAATAGCGACCCTGTTCATCTTTCATCTACTCTTTCAGTTGTCAATCTTTCTTCTAGTGTTAAACATACTTTGTCTAATAGGATAGAAAACCTTGTAAAAATTATCCATGTTTCTGTAGAAATTGTGAGTCTTTTCTTCTTTTTCTTAGTCCGTATAGTAGATATTATAGAGATCATTCTTAGACTCGTAGTATTCATACTATTGTCTCTACAAATTGTGTAAAAATAAAAGAATCATCCAAATTTCTTACCTTGAACAATATGGTTTACAAGCTACTTCTATAGAGCAGTATGTAAAGTTGGAGTTACCTAAGGAACTCACCTCTCTTTGGAGAAAGCAGAACTATACTGATCTATATGTTGGAGCAATTTGACTTGTTCTTACTATCCATCGAAGAAAGGGAATAATTGCTACAACCAGGATATCGCTTCCTAACACTGCCTTCATAATGTACCAAAATACTCTACTTTGCATAAAACTCTCAACAATGAAAGTGTCATCCTCACTATATCACCTGATTTCAACATCGGGCTGGATGATCCAATGTTATCTGAAAGACTCCAAATCTACATCCAGATCACTAGAGCAAATCAAGACCTTGCAGCAATTATGGCTACGTTACAACATCAGATGATCTATCGCCTCCAAAATCATGTTGTAGATATGAATTTCTAAACTCTACTTCGGATGCTCTTTAGTTGGTTGCTAATCGATTCATTGATCAAACCACCATCATCCAGATCCCAAAGCAATTATCTCTAAAAGAGCTGGAAAAATTGATGCTTATATAATGGATCACAAACTACCAGGAAGTGTTCCATACTTATCACAAGCACTCATTTCACATGACCACTCCTCTAATTCTTCAGACTCTTTAAGATGGAACAGTGAAATCTATCTACTCCAGGCCTACTGATGACCAATTAGGTATTTCAAACACTTATGGCCTAGTTTTAATGTCACAACATGTAATATCTCATACAGAAGGCAAAGATCCTCCGATTCTTCATGTCAAATTTGATGGAGATCCTGTCTACATAAGTCATCATTGTCGACATTTCGTTTGGGATACAGATCCTTTTTTGTGTGAACCAAATTATGAAATATGTCTAAATTTTAAATCAAACAGTGACGAGGATGATGAGTTGTATGATAGAAGGAAACAACTAAAGAAAAAGATACAGACTTGTTATATTCCTTCTTAACAATATCATCCTCATCAGGATGATCATGATGATGATTCCAGCAAATCTATTGATCTCAAAGAACAATGTTTTAGACCCAAATCTCTTCATGAGATGCTTAAACCTACTAGCAGAGACTATCTAGAGTTAATCTCCAAACCGCAGCCAGTAATTCCTCCTATTCCTATTATTACTCCTACTCTCATACCTTATATGATGATTCAATCGTATGAGGAAGATTTTCCTCCTTTACAACAGAGCACTGATGCAGCCAATAGGGTTTTAGCCCTTACATTCGAGCTACAGGAATAACTTCCTAAGGAACTATTGTTTCATCCAACTGATTAAGTTCTCAATTGGCATACCAACAAAACAGTAGCGCATAACAAAGTTCTAAGAATGATTGATTCTAAGCTGGATGGAATCACTTTACTCATAAAAGAGTAAATGTTATTTCTTCACATATCCAAAAGTTGTATAAATCTTACAAAGATCATCTGCCACAACTTGATGTTGATCTTCGCCACTACATTGCAACACAATATTTTGAACCAGACTTTACAATCAAGGAGCAAGAACTTAGACTGGTAAAAGAAGTTCTTCAACGTATGAAAGCTAACATGCAAATTGAACAATCTAAAACTGTTTATAGAGCTTATCCTCCTACTTATCCAATTGCTCAACCCATATATGCTTCTCCTATCTACCATACATATCTAGACGCTGCTGATTATGAAAAAGTCTTTAAGATGAATTATCCTTTGATCAGATAGAATATTCACCATCTTTCGAGTAAACCCAAAAAATCTACAAAACTAAAGCCCCGAGATGAAGAACCTAAGAAGAGGGATCCTTCTTCTTCTTCTTCACATAATTCATGGAATAAACCCTTTTATCTTAAAACACCACCTTCATCTCCCCCAAAAGTTTAACCTACATCTTCTTTAGCCAAAGATGAAGCAACTGACTTCATAGCAACTCTTGCACCTATTAAGGTTACAGAGGTTCCTAAACCCATAACAGAAGTTACTCCTAAACCCTCTGAGTATTTTGAGCAAACTCCTAAACTATTTAAGCATTCTGAGCAATCTTCTGAAATTTTAGAATCATATGTGGATTCATTTGCACAGTTTTCTGATCTATCTGATCCAGCTCAGGTCATGATGACCATGCTGCAACATACCGAAGCTAATCCAGATATCAGTAATGTTGATTCTATAGGATCTGTAGAGCCTGAACCATTCGGACCATCACCACCAGAAGTTTCAGTACAACGAACCAAACCTACTTCAGGTCCATGGTTTACATTTGACGATCTTCCTCCTAAAATTGGAGAGAACGCCTTCATAAATTTGGAGCATGGATAGATTTGCAAATGAATCGACCAAATACTCTTTTATGAGATATTTTGTCAGAGTTCACTTCTCAATTTATTGGTACTCTACGAGCATGGTGACAAAGTCTTGACGACTACAAACAACTATAGTACATCTAAGTCACTTCTGCAAGTATTCTTCTCGCTATTATCCACAAAGAATTCATTGGTGACTTCCAACTCATTGATAAGCAAATTCGTTAAGAGTACTTTGAAATGAAATGTTATTCACTTGATCGACGTGATCTTTATATAGAGAATCATCTTCAGAAGAGACTAAATAGTCAGAGGAGTCGTCATTAGATAAAGTAACTGAAATAACAAACTTTGTATCATCGTCTTCATTTGGTTGTTCCTTAATAAGATCTTCAAAGTTATCAGAGGAATGAATAGGTATAATTGATTGAATTAATTCCAGTAACCTGATATCCTTTCTAGATTTGTTAGGACACTATCCTGCAAAATGTCTTGGCTTGCCACAAAAAAAAGCATTGATCAGCTTTTTAAGATTGATGAGGTTTGTGTTTAAAGAACGAAAAAATCTCTTTCGCTTTTTACATTTGTATTTCTGATGATATCCTTATATCTTGGAAGATTTCTCAGATTGCTTGTAGGAAAATTCCCTATAATGATGTTTTTTCTTGATACGACAATCACAATCTTTCTTTTCCTTGCACTTGATTTTCAGATAAGGCTTCCTGCAATCTTTTTGAAGGATTAGACCGCCTTTTATCATATTCTTAAAGAAAGCTTGTTGATCACAAAGTTTATCAAGATAAGATAAAGTAAGCTAATAAATTTCTCTAAGAGAAATATCACTCATACTTATTCGCAAGGCTGTAATGGTCTGTTACAATTCTGGCTACAATTCATCTAGCAAGGATGAGATGAATGTATAATTGAGATTCATATCATTTGATCCATTGAGAAGATAATATCTTTCCGCCATACATTGAAAATGCTTCTGAAGATCATACCGATCAAGTGAACAAAATTTCATTTCAAAGTACTTATGACGAATTTGCTTATTAATGAGTTGGAAGTCACCAATGAATTCTTTGTGGATAAAAACAAGAAGAATACTTCAGAAGTGACTTAAATGTACTGTAGTCATCTGTAGTCGTTAAGACTTTGGGACTATGCTCGTAGAGTATCAATAAATTGAGAAGTGAACTCAGACAAAATATCCCGTAAAGGAGTATTTGGTTGAGTCATTTGCAAATCTAGACATGCTCCAAATTCATGAAAGCGTTCTCTCCATTTTTAGGAGGAAGATCGTCAAATGTAAACCATGGACTTGAAGTAGGTTTGGTTAGCTGTACTGGAACTTCTGGTAGTAATGGTCTGAATAGTTCAGGTTCTATAGTATTTATAAAATCAACATCTCTGATATCTGGATTGAGTTCAGTATATTGAGCCATAGACATCATGACTTGAGCTAGATCAGATAGATCAACAAATTGTGCAGATGAATCCACATATGAATATGAAATTTCAGAAGATAGCTCAGGAGTTTGCTCAGAATGCTCATAAGGTTCAGGAGTAACTTCTGTTATGAGTTTGGGAACCTCAATAGGTGCAAGAGTTGCTATGAACTCAGGTGCTTTATCTTTGGCTATAGAGGAAATAGGCTAAGCTTTGGTGGAGATGAAGGTGGTGTTTTGATTTGCAATGGTTTATTTCACGGATTATATGAAGAAGAAGATGGATCCCTCTTCTTAGGATGTTTAGCTTGGGGTTTTGGTTTTGAAAATTTTTTGGGTTTACTCGAAAGAGGATGAATGTGTTGTCTGATCAAATGATAATTCATCTTGAGGACTTTTTCATAATCAGCAACGTCTGGATAGGTAGGGTTATTAGGAGAAGCATACATGGGCTGAGCAACTAGAAAAGTGGGAGGATAAACTCCATAACAGTTTTAGACTGTTTAATTTGTATGTCAACTTCTATATGTTGTAGAACTTCTTTTAACCATCTAAATCTTGCTCCTTAATTGTAAAGTTTAGTCCAAAATACTGTGTTGCAATGTAGTGGTGAAGATCAGCATAAAGTTGTCGCATATGATCTTTGTAAGATTTGTACAGCTTTTGGATCTTTGAAGAAACAACATCTACTCGTTGATGAGTAGCGTGATTTTGTTGACTGATTCCATCTAGCTTGGAATCAATTCTTCTTAAAACTTGGTTATATGCTACTGCGTTATTGGTAACTTCATCAATTAAGATTAGAAATAATAGTTTCGTGAGGAGTTATTCCTATAGGTCGAACATAAAGGTTAGAGATAACCTTATTTATTTTATTAGTGCTTCGTTATACAAGAGGAAAGTCTTCCTCATACTGTTGAGACATCATACAAGGTATGGAAGCAGGAGGTACAACAGGAATAGGAGGAATTACTGGCTATGGTTACAACAGGAGTAGGAGGAATTTCTAGCTGTAGTTTAGAGACTGACTTTGGATAATCTCTGTCAGAAGGTTTAAGCATCTTACGAAGAGATTTAGGTTTGAGTCGTTCTGTTTTAAGACCAATAGATTTAAAAGGTACGCCACGTACCTCTAATTTTTGTTGTCTTTTTCCCTGTCTACCCCTTGGGGCATCGGAGTGGTATCAGAGCCATAACCTTCGTGTATGACGGTGGTATATGTTATTCTTGATAAGAGTGAGTAAGGAGACTGGAAAACATAAGTAAACCTATAAATAGTGACCATGTTCATCTTTCATCTGCTCTTTTAGTTATCTATCTTCCTTCTAGTATTAAACGTACTTTGTCTAGTAAGATAGAAAACCTTGTAGAAAATACCCATGATCTTGTAGAAAATCGTATTTGTGAGTCTTCTCTTCCTTTGCTTGGTCCTTACAGTGTATATTTTAGAAATTGTTCTTAGACTTATAGTATCCGTACTATTCTCTCTACAAATCGTCCAAAAGTAAAAGAAATCTTCTAAAATTCTAGTCTTGAACAGTGTGGTTTACAAACACTTTTACAGAGCAATATGTAAAGTTGGAGATCTCCAAGGAGCTCATCCCTCTTTGGAGAGAGCATAACCATACTCATATACATGTTGGAGCAATTCGACTTGTTCTTACCTTTCATGAAAGAAAGGGAATACCTTCTATAAAGCCAGGATATCTCTTCTTGACACTGCCTATACAACGTACCAAAAATTCCTCACCATAGCACCTGATTTCAACATCAGGTTAGATGATCCAACGTTATCTGAAAGACTCCAAGTCCATATTCAAATAACTAAAGCTAAACAAGATCCTGCAACAATTATGGCTACGTTACATCATCAGATGATCTATCGCCTCCAAAATTATGTTGTAGATATGAACTTTGCAAACTCTACTTTGGATGCTCTTTATATGGTTGGTAATCGTTCCAATGATCAGACCATAATCATCCAAATCCCAAAGCAATTGCCTCTGAAAGAGCTAGAAAAATTGATACCTACAGAATGGATCATGAACCACCAGAAAGTGTTCCATACTCATCACATGCACTCCTTTTACGCGACCACTCCTCCAATTCTTCAGACTCTTCGAGATGGATCGATGAAATGTATCTACAATAGGCTTATTGATGATCAACCAAGTACTTCCAACACTTTTGACCTAGTTTTGATGCTACAACCTATAATGTCTCATACAGAAAGCAAATACTCTCTGATTCATTATGTCAAATCTGATGGAGCTCCTGTCTCTATAAGTCATCATTGTGGACATTTCACCTGATATAAAAATCCCTCTATGTGTGAACCAAATTGTGAAGTCTGTCTGAACCCTGAATCAGACAATAATGATGATAAACGGCAACAAAGAAAAAAACAGTCACATACTCGCTGTATGTCTTCTCAACAATGTCATCCTCATCGGGATGATCATGATGAGATAAACAGGGTCACGATATACAAGCTCACTCATGTTTTCAAATCTCCGTACTTACTCTTATTAAGAATAACATATATTTAATCAATTAGAATTTTAATTTAGATAGTTAATGTGGTCAAAAAAATGTTTCCATTTTCAGGAAGGTAGACTGAATTATTCTCGTTGTTAATCATTCAATTGAGTCAATCATCTCTATTCTAATCAAAACTTTTATTTAATTGAAACAATTGGCGCCAGTCAGTCCTGAATTGTTGGTTACGGAAAGATGCTGCTATTTTCCAATTGCCCAAAGATAGATAACTGTAGTTCCCAATCAAGAGCTTGGCCACGCATAATGCATTAATATTCCTCAGTATGGGGCAGCCCCGTACGTTTCTTAGACAAAGCAGTAGTCGCACTCCTTCCTATTCGTTTTAAGACAGTTTGGGTTTATAAAACCATCTTTCTCTTGGGTACTTGGATAAACTATGGTCCATAGCCAAAGCAGACAACAACTATAATCCATTCCTCTAAACCATATATGCGTATTAGTACGTACGGATTACATTTCCCATGAAAACAAACACGTCAAAAGCCTTGATGACATTCCAAGAAAAAGGTTCCACATGGCAAGTCTCAAGAAAATGAAGAAAAACAGAATCCATTACAACTTAGTACTGTAAGTGTGAGTCAGATCATCCCAACCAAGCTCAACAAGGTAAGGTAGTCTCCTCCAAAAACGCCAGGTTCATCTCAAACTCCATGTAACAAATTACCATTTTCAACCATTAACAACCCTTTACTCTCTTCTTGATGTTTTACAATTTTGTCGCCATTGCACGAACTCATTTCTATGCTAGTTAGCTTCTCAGCCTTCAAAGCCTCATGCTCCCAGTCTGTACGGACCAACACAAGAAGAATAGAAAGAACACAAGCCACTTGGGCAGACAAGAGTCCAAACCAAAGCCCGGGAAACCCAACATTTTGCCCAAAGGCCAAGCCCACCGCTACCGGCGTACCAACACAATAAAAAGCCAACAAATTGATATTGGCCCCAACAGCGGGCCGAGCCATCCCACGGAGTATGCCACACCCAGTTGTTTGAGGACAGTTCCCAAGCTCACAGAGTCCAATTATAGGCAAAACTGATGCCACTAGGCCCTTAACAAGATCATCTTTCGTGAACAAGCCAGCCCATCTGTCCCTAAGGATCAATGTCCATGTCACATTGATGATTCCAATTAGCAAGGCAGAGCACAGAGCAACCAAGGCTGCCAACCTGGCCCTGTATGGCTTACCAGCTCCAAGCTCATTGCCTACCTGCATTCCCCTTGTAACAATAAGCATATGACACATACTTGCAAGCTTTCTAGCTCAAGAAAATGAAGGAAAAATGTGACATTGAGCAAAGGCCACTCCACCTCTCTTTAGTTGGGTAAATGGAATCGTCAACACATACGCTTTCACATGAAAGTAAAGTAGTGGTTACATGTTCTTTATGCTAATTTTATGAAATAATATTACAAGTGCGACCGGAGGGTCCCTTGAAGTGATGTAGCCACTAAACAGATCAAAAGCATGTTTTTGGTCTGTATGGGATTGACTACTACTTGTGGCTTTAATTTGAGTTCCCAGCTTCAAATGTAAACTTTCTATATGCGAGACCTAGATGAAAGTGGGCAGAGCAGATATATCAACTTCAAAGCAGTACTTTCCCTTTCTACATTTTATTCAAGAAGAAAAATGATTACTATCGTATGTAATATAACCAGCTAGCCGTGCTTTACTATTAACTGATATGCCTCCCTCACATCAGAGACTTAGTTCTACATAACAACCTAAACATTTGTTTTCACTGTTACAAAATCCGTCACATAATTAAATAGGGGAAAGACCAAATCATTCGCTTAAATTAACAGAGGGATAAAGGCAAGAAGCAAAATTTTAAAGGACAATCCATAACAAGATAGTAATTTATACAGCAACCAACTATATAAATATTTTCGTTTTAAGCAAGAAAACACACATGTTTTGGGAACGCCAGGTTGAAAGGTCAATTACAAGTCCACAAGCAAACAAAAGAATACAGTTTCCATGTACTTCAGTTTCAAAAAGGCAACAATATTTCTTTCAGCATCCACCTAATTGTTCACAGCCATAGGTGTATGACACAACTTGAAAAGGATGCTCATATATACTGAATCACTTCATGAAATGTAACATCACCAGACCAAATAAATACTGAAAACTACTGTTATACACCACTAAGAACATTGAGGATCTATGACAAAGCGACCCATCAACAAATATATTATATGATAGTACACAAAAGCAAAGATAAAATTTGAGGAAGTGGGGTTTTTGGACATACCTTCGCTGAAACACAACCAGCAAGGGCCATAGGTACAGTGTACATCATGCTAGTGGTCTGAATGAGTATCCCAGTGGCAGCCACAGCAAGTGTGGGATTTGGCAAATAACCTGCCATCACAGTCACTATCTCATACCACCACCACTCCAGGCAAATCCCTAAACAACTAGGAACTGCCAACTTCAACAGTGGTCCCAACCCACCACAAACTTCTCCGATCTTAGCCGTCCATCTCATCTCCCACCGTTCGCTGGCCCTCCACACATACCCCACCATCAACAACACCATGTTCATGTTAGTTGCAACTGACGCCATTGCCACCCCGGGAACACCCAACCCCATCACTACCACAAGCACGTAGTTCAGGGGCACGTGGAAAACAACAGCCAACAAGGAGCAGTACATTATGGGCTTCGTCACCCCCTGTGACCTTAAGAAAACTCGCAATGGCTGTAACAAGGTGTTGGTTAAAAGATCTGGGAGAGAGTAAAAACAGTACGTTGCAGCCATTGCTGTGATTTTTGGATCTTGGCCCATGAAGTTCATGATTGATTCCAGATTAACCCATAAGAGGCTTATGGGTATGGTTGCAACGAAGAGGATTAAGATCATACGTTGAAGAGAGAGAGAGAGGAGGTCCCAGTTCCTGCTGCCATAAGCTTGGCTGCACACTGGCTCTAGCCCAGAAGCTAAGCCCACAAGAACAGAGTAACCAGTAATGTTGGTGAATCCAATAGACAGTGCACCACCAGCTAGCTCAAGACTTCCAAGTCTGCCCAAGAAAATGACTGACACGACTGCTCGGAAAAAGGCCATCAGGTGGGCAGCTGTTATAGGCAAGGCCATGCCCCAAAGTTCCTTCAGCTCCTCAACAACCTTGATTTTGGGGGGCCGGGAAGGTTGTTCGTACACCAAGAAACTTTCATGTTAGTATCAGCAAGCTAACCATCATCATGAGAAGCATATGTGTGAGAGAGGTAAGAGTTTGAGGGTTTTACCTGAGAAGAAGAGGGTAGTTTGTGAGAGAAGAAATCATGGTCTTTATCATCCATTGTTGGTTCGATACTGTTTCTGTGCATCGGCATGCAAGCTGTACAAATAGAGACTTCAAATTAACTACCCGCTATAAGAACAAGGAATGTCAAGGAGATTGTCCCGAGAAAAAAAGTTTTGTCGACTGCAAACAAAACCGAGGAGATAAACCATAATCTTACCGATATTCTGAAAGAAATATACAAACCCAAGTTACTCGTTTTCTTTGACCGATTAATATAACAATAAATGAAAGAGAAATCATTATCATAGACAGGAAACAAAACCCACCTGGGGGCTGAGGCTATACAATTCAATATCTTAACAGAACAGAAGTATAATGGGTGGAAAAAGCTCATTAAACATAGGCCGCAACAGGTGTGGATGAATTAACTAACAAAGCCAGAAGGTTGAGAGGCAAGAGTGTAATTTCCAAGAGCAGTCTAAGAAAGCTAAGCTCTTTAGAGGTATGAGGCCTCCTGTGTCCGAGGATGGTTAAAAGCTTCATGTACGGATCATTTAATTGTTTAAGCTTTTTGACAGGTCTTCTTGACACATATCTTCATTGCATAATATAATATGTTGGGTGGGAATAAGATACTCTGTAATTAATATTCTGTTTAATAAACATAAAATAACATTATTTTTGACACAAAATAAGTTTAAAATAAGATATTAGATACAGATAATCTGAAACCGAAAAGACATTCAATCTTTTATATCTAATACTGTTCTATTTCTAAAATGATATGGTTTTGAAGTATTTTTGTCGCAAAACACGATTGTCAGTAACAAGATATTTTATTACAGGAAAAGCAAAAGGATTTGCCCCTGGCGGCGAAGATTATAAAGAAATGGAAAGTTGTGAATATGTGTCAGATGACGAGTAAAAGCTGAAAGCTTTATAGATGATTTGTTGCGGGGAGATGACAAACTTAAAAAAGTAAAAGCATTTGGAGGAGGAAGTGCAAGTGCCTCGACTCGACCTACAAGGCTAGCACCATTTTATGAGAGTTTGGAATTTCATTAGTCAGTCATCAACTTTTTGTACTACTAAATTCATTGTATTCTTTTCTTTCATGCCTAAGCCTAACTCTAGTTAATATAATTTATTTAACTGGCATTCCAATTCCAAATTCCACTAGAGAAATGAAAATTTCACACTCACACCTGGCTTATCCCGTATTTCTACTTTGCATAAAAGCGCTATGATTTACGGACGACTTGTATTTCGCTTTTCATTCTAGATGCAGTTTTCTTACCGTCACCCAAGTATCTGTATACGTAAAGATACAGATATGCCGTGCATAATCTATTTGACGTATATCGGTGTGTAATTCTGTGCATTATTCATTGGTTCATGTCACACTCTTCTTCCTTTCCCTTTCCCTTTCCCTTGCCAATGTAGTTGAAGTAAAAGATGGGGACCTCGATTGTTCTTCAAAATAAAATTTACGGTAGAATTTATGACTTTTAACCCATGGCCTAACTTTTAAAACGTGTCTCGAAATTAAATATTGAAGGGCTGTTTGTTTTTATATGATTTTTGTTTTTTTTAATTTAATAAGAATTCTGTTTATTTTAAAATTTTTCGGTTTTTATAATTTTGTAAAGATTTTTGTTTTCTACTTCTACGTTTATGTAATATTCTGATTTATCATTGATTGAATAAATATTATTTAATTATTTAATATTAATTACTGACAAGAACTATGAAATTTTTATCTTAATAATTAATTTCAATCTTAATTTTTCAAAAGAAAATAATTTTAGTTTGATAATTACTTAATAAGTGCAATTTAAATTTAAGCTATTTTCAAAGTAAACAATTTTATTTTAAATATATTACAAATAAATATTAATATTTATAAAAATTATTTTATTTTAAGAAAATACAATATTTTATTAATAAATTTTATTATGAAATTATTATCAGTTATAAAAATATAATTATATTGATATTAACAACCAAATAAATTTATATTTATATTTCAAATAAAAATAAAAACAAGAAATAAAAATTAAAACTATAATATATAAACGAAACTAGAAAACTCTTGACTTTTCCTTAAATGACTACTACATGATAATTAAGTTATTTTAACTACTTAATAACATAATGTCTTATAATATTTTAACATCTTGAATTAAGAGTATATATGTCTTGGAAAACTCCAGGTTACCTATTTTAGTTTTAGGATTTAGTCGTATTATGGAGAATAGGGTGAAACAATTGACTAATTTAATCTCATAGGTAAAATAAGCAAGAAAATAGTACACAGAAATTTAACGTGGTTCACCTTTTAATTTGGGCTACGTCCACGGGCTAAACTTCGGATAAAACTTTCACTAATGAAAATAGCAGGTATAGAGAGTGAAAAATAATACAACAAAATAGTGGCATTCACACACAAGGTGTTTCTCATATTTACTATCCCTAGGATAATATCTTCACAATTTTATCACTCACCTTTGTAGGAAAAACGTTTCTTACAAAATTCCCAAAAATACTCTCTCTCTCAAGGCCTTAAAACTACAACTACATATACATATGCAAAATTATGCTCCTATATGAAAGAAGAGGGAAGGGTCTTTATATAGACTCACCACTGCCTCTTTCAAGTCTACCGTATAACTTGTATGCAAGCTGTCCACTATGAAAGCTTGCATGCAAGTTGTCTACAATAACTTCCTGTGTGCAAGTTGTTGTAAACAACTTGCTTCTTCTTTCTTCGTTTTTTTTAAAATAAATATTTATGGCGGTACCATGTGTCAGTATCGCCTTACAATTCCCCCTACCAACATATGATATTGACTATCATTCCTTCAGATGATCGACAGAACTCAAACTTTCTTCTGGGTAGAACTTTTTTCATCATATCTGATCCATTCTCATCCGTATGAATCTTCTCAAGCTGTAATAGCTTCTTTTCTAACATCTCTCTGATCCAGTGATATCTCACATCAATATGCTTTGATCTTGAATGGAACGAGGCATTTTTCCTAACGTGAATAGCACTCTAGTCGTCGTAAAACAATTGATACCTATCTTGTTGAAAACCAATTTCATTTAAGAACTTCTTCATCCATAGGAGCTCCTTGCTTGCTTCAGTTGCAGCAATAAATTCCGCTTCAGTGGTAGATAGAGCAACACATTTTTGCAAATTTGATTGCCATGACACGGCTCCCCCTGCAAAGATAATTAGGTAACCTGAAATAGACTTTCTCAAGTCAAAATCGCTGGTCATGTCTGCATCTGTGTAACTAACTAACACAGGCTTGGTAGCTTCAAAACATAAGCGTATTTTGAAAATACCACGTAGATATATGAGAATCCACTTCACATCATCCTAATGTTTCTTACCAGGATTTGAAAGGAACTTAGTCATTACTCCAACTGCGTGCGTAATATTTAGCCGTGTACATACCATAGCATACATCAAACTTCCAACTGCAGAAGCATAGGGACTTTTATCATCTCTTCATTCTCTTCATCGGTTGAAGGGCATTGCTTAGTACTCAATCTAAAGTGATTAGCAAGAGGACAACTAACTGCTTTAGCTTTATCCATGTTGAACCTTTGAAGTACTTTCTCAATGTACTTTTGTTGTGATAAGCATAATTTCTTGGCACTCCTGTCTTTGATAATTGTCATACCAAGAATCTGTTTTGCTAGCCCCAAGTTTTTCATTTCAAAAGACCTGTTTAACAGTTTTTTTAAACTGTTAATCCTATTGATATTTTGGCCAACAATCAACATATCATCAACATAAAGTAAAAGGATAATGAAATCATCACCAGAGAATTTATGTACAAAAACAAAGTGATCTGAAGTAGTCTTCTTATAGCCTTACTCCCTCATAACTGTTTCAAACTTCTTATACCACTGTCTTGGTGCATGTTTTAAACCATAAAAACTTTCGTCAATCTATACACATAGTCCTCTTTCCCTTTTTTCTTGAAACCCTCTGGCTACTCCATGTATATCTCTTCTTCCAAATCTTAATGAAGAAAAGTTGTCTTGACATCCAATTGCTCGATTTCTAAGTCTATACTTGCTGCTAAACCAAGCACTGTACGAATGGATGTCATTTTAACAACTAGTGAAAATATCTCATCAAAATCAATATCTTTTCTTTGGTTGAATCCCTTCACAACCAATCTAGCTTTGAATCTTAGATGAGGATTGTGTTCATTATGTTTAATCTTGAACACCTACTTATTTTTCAAAGCTTTTTTACTTTTCAGCAATTTTACCAACTCAAAAGTTTTATTCTCATGCAAGGGCTTCATCTCATCTTGCATGGCTTCAAACCAATTCATCCTATGTTCATATATTATAGCCTCTTGAAAATTCTTAGGTTCTCCCCCATCAATATGTGTACCATCAATAAGTAACAAATACTTATCACTGGAGTATCTAGTTGTGGCTTGTCTTACTTTCATAGATCTCCTTATTGGAACATGAGCAGTCTCTGGTGCAAGCGGTTGATTCTGGACATCAGCTTCATCAGAATCTTCACCTGATTGATTTTCAATGGGAGCATCATCATCAGCTACATTCTGCCGATGACTTTCAATTTCATCTCCAAATTGTCTTTGCACTATTTTTGGAGGAGCTAACTCTAAATCCACTAGGTCATCATTAGTTCTTGGAGCATCCATTTACACTTTGTCGAGATCTTCACTGCTTTGATCTTTGAAAAATATAGCACCACGGCTCCGAATCAACTTCTTCTGGATTGGATCATAAAATCAATAACTGAATTGATCTTCTCCATAACCAATAAATATACACTGGCAAATCTTGACATCAAGCTTGGATCTCTCATCTTTAGGAATATGAACATAAGCTTTGCAACCAAAAACCTTCAAATGATCATAGGAAACGTCCTTTCCTAACCATACTTTCTCTAGAACATCAGACTGTAAAGGAATGCATGGTGAGCGATTTAATACATGAACTGCTGTGAATAGAGCCTCACCCCAAAATGTCTTTGGCAACTTTGCATGTGAGAGTAGGCATCTAACTCTCTCCATCAAAGTCCTCTTCATCCTCTCAGCTAAACCATTCAATTGCATTGTCTTAGGAGGAGTAGTTTGATGTAGAATACGATGCTCTTTGCATTAAACATCAAATGGTCCAGTGTACTCTCCACCATTGTCTGTTCGAATGCATTTCAACTTCTTCTCAGTTTGTCTTTCAACTGAGGCATGAAATT
>JANZXR010000003.1:21639883-21671791 GCA_027575705.1 Erythroxylum echinodendron
GAATAAATATATATGGATATATTTATTGGGCTAGAGTGAATTAAGTTGTCGGGCTTTTATTATATGAGATATAATGGGCCGAAACTTATTGCGCTTTAATGGGATTAGGTTTTCTCTATAAATAGAGAAACTTAGGTCTTATAAAAAAGAGACACCATTGTAATACAAAACCCTAGCCACCATCCGAGAGAAGTGCGTGCGACATTCGGAAAGAGTTTCAGGATGTGCTAGCACACGATAGCCGCAACCCAGATTGTGCATACTCGTGTGGATACTGGTAGAGGACATTCGCGTGTAGCAGTGTCTACGAATCCGAAAAACAACCACCAATCCATGTCAAAAAGGTATTTTTGCCCATCCTATATGTTTTCGGTTATACATCGTGTTGTGTTATGGTCTCTTGTGCAGCGTATTGTGAATACTCGAGCCATACGCGATCCAACAAATTTGGCATTAGCCTACATAAATATGAGTGTACTAAATCCAACATATTCTTCATTCTGGAAGGAGTGGAACTTTTGAAGGCAACTCTATTTTGCTTTCCTGCAAAACAATCAGCACACTTCTTTAAATGTACCTGTCAACTCTAAATAATGCATTCTTTTTCACTAACTGAGTCATTTCTTTCTCGCTCATATAACCGAGTCTCCTATGCCACAATTCAATTGCATCATCTTTCTCACTAGATTCACAACATCGTTGAAGACCTTTACCTGCATCACATACGAATTTGAGCACTTTTTACCTTTGGAGATTACCAAGGAGCCTTTAGTAAGTTTCCATTTGTCATATTTGAAAGTGCTGCAAAAACCTTCATCATCAAGTATGCCAACCGAGATCAGATTTAGGCGAAGATCAGGAACATGTTTGACATCTTTTAGAGGCAGTCTCATGCCATTGTCTGTCTCTAAGTAGATATCACCTTTTCCGTCGATTTTGGCTAAACTGCTTCCCATTTTAACGACACCAAAATCTCCTTCTGTATATGATGAGAAGAGTTCTTTATGTGATGTAGCGTGAATAGTGGCACCACTATCATCTATCCAGTTAAACTCACAGGATGCACTATTCACATCATTGTCATATGATACGATGTGAAAGTCATCAATGGTAGTAGCCGTCGATGCATGTTCATCATCACTGCTATCATCTTTCTTGACTTCTTTGCTTTTGTTCTTTTCTTCTTTGAACTTTCGACAGAACCTTTGATGTGACCCTTCTTTTTACAGTGATGACACTCAACGTTTGCATATTTATTTGATCTTCCTCTGCTTTTATCGCTAAAATTTGGACCTTTAGATTTGCTCCTCCCCCTAGAACCTGTGACCAGGACTTCTGATTGTGGTAAAGAGGCCGAACTCTGTGATCTTCGTTTCATCTCTTCATTTAGAATTTCACTTTTTACAGATTCCATATTAACAATACCATTAACTGTAGAACTGGTGATTGAAATTTTCAAAGTCTCCCAAGACCTTAGCAAAGAGGTAAGGATGAAAAGAGAAAGTATTTCATCATTGAACTTCATTCCCATTCCAAATAATTAATCCACTATCCCCTGAAATTCATTCAAGTGATCTACTACAGAGGTATCTTCTCGATACTTTATCTGTACTAATTTTGTCAAATAAAATAATTTATTGTTACCGATTTTTGAGGCATACAGCTCCTCAAGCTTCTTCCACAATGTCCGTGCGTGAGTCTCATTACATATATGATTATACACATTATCTTCAACAAATTGCTGAATAAAACTACATACCTGCTCATGCTTAAACACCCACTCCTCGTCTGATTTATTTTCCTGTTTTGTTGTGGTAAACATTGGTAAATGCAATTTTGTGACAAACAGATGATCTTTCATCTTATTCTTCCATATGTGGTAGTTGGAACTATTTAGGCTAATCATCTTACTTATTTTTGCCTCCATCTTAACTGTATGTATGAACAGTACCCATACATATGAATAGTACTCGTACGTATGAAGCTCGCTTTGATACCACTTGTTGGGAAAAAATTGACTAATTTAATCCCATAGGCAAAATAAGCAAGAAAATAGCACACAGAAATTTAACATGGTTCACCTTTTAATTGGGGCTACGTCTACGGGCCAAACTCCAAATAAAACTTCCACTAATGAAAATAGCAAGTACAAAGAGTGAAAAATAATACAACAAAATAGTGGCACTCACACAAAAAGTATTTCCTAAATTTACTATCCATAGGATAATATCCTCACTATATTTGTCACTCACCCTTGTAAGAAAAACGTTTCCTACAAAATACCCAAAAATACTCTCTCTCTCAAGACCTTAAAAATACTACCACATATACATATGCAAAATTATGCTCCTATATGAAAGAGGGGGGAGGGTCTTTATATAGACCCTCCACCGCCTTTTTCAAGTCCACCATACAGCTTGTATGCAAGCTGTCCACTATGACAGCTTGCATGCAAGCTGCAGTCTACAACAACAACTATGTGCAAGTTGTTGTACGACAACTTGCTTCTCCCTTCTTCTTTTTTTAAATAAATATTTATGGCTTATAAATATAAATATTGGGAATTCTTTTAAAAAATAGTATGCTTACCAAATTGTATCCTTTGCTAATTAATAATTAGCTTAGTTATAGTATGGTAAATTGATCAATGTCATCTCGACTTTGAATTAGATGTAAATATAGATTAGTCATTAAAATTTTAGGTTATATACTAAAGTTTAAAATCAAGATCCTTTGAAATTTAATGAAAATTAAAGTGTAAGAACGTTCCTCAATTCTTTTGTGAATCCGTTTTTACTAGGGATGTAAATGAAATATCTCTCAGACTTAATTCTTATACTTGTATTTATTAAAAGGTTGGAAATATTTAAACGTAAATACCACTCAAATAAGTCTTAATACATTCCAAAAACTTAAATATTTTAGGAATTGGAGGATGAAATGTCAAGTCAATTTTGAATAGTGTGTTTACAACATAAAGATTGAGATAATTGAAGAACATTATGTTTCAAACAAACTTTTAATTGAGAGAAGGTACAAAAGATGCACAAAACTCTCTTCTTGTAAGAATCATCTTCTGAGTTCAAATTTCCATGGTGATTATTTTAACTACTTAGGCCTGTTTGTTTCCATCTTTTTCCTTTTTTTAATTGTGGTTTTCATTTGAAAAGAAACATGTTCTTAAAATGTATTTGGTTGAATATTGCCATCATTTCTTTTTTAAAAATAAAAAACCACAAAAACGTAAAAAAGATATTTTTCTAATATTTCGCAACAAGTTTTCACAAGTTTTCGTTTCCACTTCCTATTCTTATAAACTTCTTTTTCATAGAAACTCTATCTCTTTTCTCTTCTCTTACATCCTAAACTCATCTCTTTTCTCTCTCCTGGTTTTTTATTCTTTTCTTCTCTCTTATATCCCTATCTCATTTCTTACATCCCTTTTCTATCCGTGCAGAAAGCGAAAGTTTAGGCTTTTAACTAGGTGAGTTTTCAAAATTAATTTGATATTTTTCTAATTATATTGTTTTATTTTTCTAGTTTTCTTGGCTTTTTATTTTTCATTGACATCTTTATTATTGGTTTCTTTAGAGTTGACATTTTTCTTAGTTCTTTATTTCATGTTTTCCAATCTTTTCAAAAAACATGAAAATTGTTTTTAAAATTTGTTCTAATTGAAATTGAAAAAAATACATAATGTAAAAAAGGAAATAAATAATTTCTTTGATTTCAATCTTTTTCAAATATGTTAGCAACAAAAAGTAAGAAAATGTTTCATTGCAAATTAACAATAATAATAGTGGTGATAGAAAATTATAAAAATGGTTAGAGAGAGAAGCTTCGACTTTTCTCTAGGTTTTCTTTGCATTCAATTTGGTCTTCGCTTCCCTATTACTTTGCCTTATGCTAAAATTTCCTCCTTTTCACTGTTTTTCATTTCTTGGGCTAGTTTACTTGCCTTTAGAGGTTAATCTCTCTTAAGATGTCCTCTTACCCCCTTAGCACTAGAACTTTTCCTTTCTTTCTTCATTTCTCATCAAGGAATGATTTTTCAACTTTATCCCTAACCTGTTTTCTTTTTTTTTTTGGCTCCTTTTAGTAAATGGCAAACACTCGATCCCATCCTAAATAGAATATTAATGTAGATCCTCAAGACTTTCCTCCCCTTATTGTTTAGCCCCTTATCCCTTCTTTACCTAATCTCCTTAAACCATAGGTTTCCTCCCCTTTTCTCACTACCTCTTCCTTGCCTATCACTTTAAATATCCACCTACTCGTCATGCTTAATAGAATACTTAAGCTCTCTCTTTGAAACTAGTCATTAAGACATCATGGTGATAGATATTAGGGGACTTATCCCCATTTTGATGAGCTTAAGTACTATTCTTCAAAGCTCCTAGAAGGAAAAACATAATAGCTCCTCTGACAAACATAATAAAAGAAGGAGCATTAACCCTACTTGGTTTCTTCATGGACAAATGTCCATCCTTCCTATTATTGACCATTTAGGCACACTAACACTAGAACTTCCGAGGCTTAAAAGTAATGTTGATTAATGACGATAAACTCTTCTTGTTTAAATTTGATTCTGAATTTAGTACTAAAAAATCATAGAGGTAGGTTTTTAGCATTAAAATAACAAATTTTTATTCCTCTAGAAGTAGAATTCAAACATCCATATGGATAGTTTGAAACAAAAGAAAATTTCTTTATGAATCAATATATCTAAGGTACTTTTGGAATATTGGTCTACTAATGGAATAAGCCACTTAGATAGTTATGTTGGAGAAACTATTTTCATGGATGAGACCATTGTAAGTGTGAAATGTGTGAATTATACAAGGATATATGTGATGGTTAAGGTTCAACCAGAGTTACTGATATGTGTTTAATTGTTGATACATTTAATCATTTATACTTAGCGATTAATGATACATAAATGCTTAAGATACCCACTTTAATTCATTATGATTTTAGGCACAATTTGGAAGCAAATAAATTAAAGTGAGTTTAAAGCACTACATTTTGGTCATTTTCCGAAGATCAATACTCATTTTCTTCATGGAGCGAGACAAAGAAAATTAAAAGACAAGAATAATGAAGATATGAAAAAAAAGAACATGAGCTACGTAGATTATGGTAAGGAACAAAGCATACAATAGGTGGAAAAATGTTGAACAAACAGCAGCGTGAAGGTATTAGCATAAGCTTAAAACGACATGCAAACAGCTAGATATAGGAGCAAAATGACGTTAAAAAGTGGGAACGGTCCAACCAAAATGCAACTCCAAATGAGGAAGCATAAGCAATAACATCTATCCAAGCATCGTCCAAAACATCAACGTGTGTGAAGAAAACACATGCAAAAATAAGAGTCCAAAATGCATCCCAACATGAAGTTAAACGCAGACATATGGAGAGTGTTGAAGCATAAATTAAAAACAGAAAAAAGATGCATGAATAAAAAGGACATAGGGGCAGCTGGTGAACTAACACAAAATGACAACCAAGAGATGTAAATAGGAATGTCAATGGCAGCCCAGCCTAGACTTAGGCCATGGTAGCCCGTGGCCTGGTGGGTCGGGATGGGTCGAGCCACGGCCTAGCCTAACCATAGGCTGACCAACTTGTGGCCCAGGCTATAGCCCGACGGGCTGACCAACCTGTGTCCTGGGCTATAGCCTAACGGGCCAAGGGTAAGCCGGTCGAGCCTGACCCACTATTTATTTTTTTAAGCAAAAACTTTCAGAACAACGTCATTTTGAAAATAACAAGCGGCCCACGGGCAGGACCAACTCGGGCCAAAAGCGGGCCAAACCAAGCTGGGCTGGTTTTGCCATCCCTAGACGTGAACTAGGAGAAAATGACGCAGTCACTAAGAATGTTGGACAAAATGCTGGAAGGATGAGTTAAACGATTAATGGAAACGTAGTCAATTTTTGCTTTTAATGAAAACGCAAATGATAGCAGTGTTAGGTTAGACTAAATAGAAAAAGAAAGGGGGGAAGTAGAGAGAATATAACGGTAGCGTGAGAAGAGAAGCGATCTTTATTTTTGGAGGCGTTATCTCACAAAAAAGAATAGAAGTTGTTCTTCAGACAAAGGGGCTTTTCTTAGGGAGTCTTCGATTAGGGATGGAAATAGGGGCTAAGCTCTATCTTTTTGGGAGATGCATGGAAGGCTAAATTTTCAGTGCCGGTTCAGAGGTGAAATCAACGCTGATGACCCTGGTTAAGTGTATTTCATATTTTTGTTGTTTCTTTCTCTCGTTAGAAATTGATTTTGCTATTTTATGTTAATTGATTTGGATTTTGTATATGGATAATCATATTTTCGTTATTGTTCGGTTATTTGTGTATAAACCCACTGGGTATTGTCAAAAGATTATTTTAATGTTATGTGTTTCATTGAATCGTTTATTTGCAAACTCATTGCTAGAATTTCGATATAATCTTTAATTGTTATGTTGAAATTCAAGTGCAGTGATTAATGATTCGTAATCATTAAGGATAACATGACCTAGGTTAAATGACGCATTGTACATGGTTGTTGCCTTGATTAATTGGTTTTTCTAATTTGTAATGCTACTGCCTAATTAAATATAGAGATCGTATCCTAGGTTATTCAGCGGTTAGATTTAATTAATGATTATATTTTGATTAAACAAACCTAAGGGAAAACTTGAGTTAGTTATTAACCCATGATTAATAGTTACTAGGAGAGGTTAAAAAACAACAAATTCATGAAATATGCTTAATTAGGGTGTAGGCCGAGATTAAACCAAAGAACCGAGTTCTTACGAAATTTCCTACTTTTACCATTTTTGTGTTCATGTTTTCTTTAATTTGTTTTTTTTTAATTTAGTTTCATTTTATTTTCTTCTTTCTGAATCCAAAACCTAAACCTAAACATCGAATAATTTTATTTCAACAACTTTACACACATTCTTTATAGGATCGACCTAAACTCACCACTTCTATAGTAGTAGTCTAGTTACTTTATTTTGACTAGTGTTACGATGCATTTGTTAGTTACCATACATGATTCCTCTTATGAGGCTTAGGGAAAATGATAAGTTATTTAAAGTTTCTATTATAATATCTTATTAATGGAGCCTATATTTATCTCATCAAGGTATAAAAAAATGGATAGCAAAAGTAAGAAATTTTAGGAGGTCATTTTTATAAATTAATAAATATTATTCAACTTGTAAAGAAGAAGAAGCTTATAAAGAGCTTACTCAAAATCATATTAATCTAACAAAATGCCTAGAAAAATTAGTTGTAAGAATGGATAAGAATGCTAGTACTAAATCAAAGGAATCAGAGGCAAAAGAAGAACACCAACCTATAAATGTATCGTAGAATGTGAATGAGGAGGATATGTACAGGAACATGTTTCATTTAGTCCTAATACCACTCAAACTTGTAAGTTAATGAAAGGTTGTTGTGAGGAGGAAGCTTAACAAAAAAATAGGTCTAATAGCTCTAAAACCTTATCCCTTCCTAATATCAACCACTTTATGGAATGTTTGAGGGCTTAATAGCTTCAATAAATAGTAAGTAATTTATGAATACTTGAAAAATATCAAAACTTAGGTTTTTTTTTAGAAACTAAGATTAAAGTGGAGCATTGTAAGAAGTTGGATTTCTTGCACAAGAACTGGTTAATTATCTTTACTTACCATTTTTGTTACAATGGAACAATATTTATGGCCTTTGATCTTGAAAAAACTAAGGTTATGCAAACCATTTAACATAAAATAACTCGTTGATCTTTTAATAAAAGTATTAAAGGAGAAAATCAATGTGTAGATTAACTTTGTGTATGCTTTCAATATTCTTTCTGAAAAAGATTCCCTATAGAGTAAGCTTAAAGATGTTCATGTTAATATATATGCTCTATGTTTAATTCTTAGGGATTTCACCGTCATTGTTCATCCATATCAAGCTAAGAGAAATGTATGCTTTTCGTGATGCTTTTAGGAATTGTGAAAACTATATAGAGGTCAATGATTTAAGGATAGAAGGACATTTCTTCATAAAGAGTAATTAAGATATTGACATATTGTTTATAAAAAAGGAATTTGATTGAGTCATTATGAATGATAATTAGTTAACCATATTCCAAAGAGCAAGGCTATATTTGATTAACCATATTTGTTTATTAGATCAGACTCCTATTGAAATACACAATCTAATCTTGGTATAATAGAGAAGAAATCCATTATGCTTCAATTACTTCTTATTTGAAGTTGAAGGATTTAAAAAATCTACAAAAAAAGAACTAAGTTTTGAATTCTAAGCACATAAATCCTATATTTGCGTAAGGAGACTAAAAGTGGTGAAAAATGAGCTTAAGATTCTTAATAATAAAGATAAGTTGATTTAAGCTTCTATATCAAACACTCAACGATATAGTCAAATAAAATAAGGAAAAAATAGCTCTACATAACTACATTCAAGCTTTGGATGTAAATTATACTCTTTTAAAGCAAAGATTAATAATTCAATCTCTTAGAGATAATGATAGGAACTCAAGCTTTTTCTATAAGTTTGTTCACTCAAAGAAAAACATCAATAGGATAGCATTCTTTATTAGGAAAACATTAATTTAGAACTTAACTAAGCTAAGGTTCTTTAGGAAAAAACTCACTTAGAACTTCATCTATCCATTTCTCATCTATGCATAAATTAAACCTTTATGCAGATGCAAAAGCTACTAGATTGCTTGGGCCCTTCAATGATAATGATATGGAGAAAGAATTATTTAAGCTTAAATCCAATAAAGCCCCTTAACTAAATGGACTCAACACCTTTTTCTTCCAAAAGAAATGGATTTATAATAAGCACTTAATTATTAAGGCCAAGGTAGGATGATAAAGGAAATTAATAAAGCCTTTATAACCTCATTTCAAAGGTACCAAACTTAATTTCTTTAAAAGAATTCAATTATTTCTCCTATTGTAACATAATACAGAAGATCATCGCTAACCTCCTTATATCTAGGCTTAACGACATACTAAAACCACCTATTAATCCATCATAGAGAGCTTTTGTTTAAAGGAGAAAATTTGGATAAAATATTTTATTAGCTCAAGGGTTTTGTAGAAACTATAAGACAATAATCATTCCAGAGTTCTGTAATCAAAATTGACTTTCACAAGGCTTTTGATTCCATCGATTAGAACTTAATATTATATATATCTTGTGGACTTTTGGCTTTCTATCTAAATTCATTAGTTTGATAGAGTAATGCATCATATATGTCTCTTATAACATCTTGGTAGATGGGCTACTAACTAAATTAATCAATAATGTGAAAGGATTAAGGTAAGGTAACCTGATCTTTTAATATTTGTTCGCTGCGAATATTGAAGTACTCATTAGATTTATTAGACAAGTTATAAGTCTATAAAGAAGATTCAAGTTCTCACAATAAATGTGGGAAGCTAAAGATATATAATTTCCCCTTTATTAATGATTTAATTCTTCTCATCGGGGTTGATCATAACTTAGTAACAATCTTAATAGCAAAAATTAACACTTTTGAGACACTTTCATGTCTTTCTAATACAAGAGTCACATATTCATTTTAGTACGAGCTACATATCTCTCAACTTGACTTTCTATTTTAATGGGTATTAAGATCATGAAACCCCACTTTTACTTACATAGGAATTCCTATAAGCTCTAATATACCAATATATAAGGATTTTGATCTTTGATTAAAATGATACAAAAAGGAATTAGTAAGTGGGGCAATATAATTCTTTCTTTTATAGGTAGAATCTAACTTATTAATTTAGTTCTTAATAACTTATATTTTTACTATCACTCATATGGTGGTGCTTCCTACCAATTTAATCAAATCAATGGAGAAGATGATGAGGCATTTCTTGTGGTTAGAAGACCCTTTTTGGAAATAAATTTTCGAAGTGAAATTAAATGAAGTTTTCTTATCTAAGGATGAAGAGAGAATATGGGTAATTCCAATTAGGACCACTAATAAGGTTTTGATAATAAAGAATATATGGATAATTCTAATTTACGGAGAAACCTTATAGATGAAATAGATATATACATATTACTTAAAAAGGAAGAATTTTCAGATTGTCAAGCCAAAAACTAAAAATTCATAGACTTTATTTTACATTTTAAGCTAAGGGAGTAAGTAAGATTAGAATTTAAGTCCAAACTAGGTCATGGAACCTTTACCTTATTATCGTTTAATAACAGGTGCAATATAGGAACACAAATCATAATCAATAAATTCACTATTATAAAACCCTTAATACTAGAGGAAGCAGCAATGAAAGATGTTATAAGAGGAAATTACAGGGGAAAATTTGAAAGGATCTGGCATGATAGAATAGAGAATATCTCACAATTCAATCCCAATTCCAATTGGAAGGATTTAATTCCCTATTTTAGAAATGCCTTAGAGACTTACATAAATAGATTATGTCATCAACTAATTATAAATCAATTTTTAACAATTAAATGGAATAAAGTTATTTAGTTCAACCAAGAACTTTTAAATGCTTCCTTCATCTTTTAGATATCTATTAGGATGAGAGAAAACTGAGAAGCATCATCATTCTATCTAATTGTTACACTATACATAAATAGAAGCATAAGATCATCAGTCACTTATTCATTCATTTCAATTTCTCCTTTTACATCTAGCTAAGAATAAAATAGATGCATAACCTTTCAATTCAATAATTGGATTGGTTAGAAAGGATTAAGTGGATCATTCAGAGACTATTACATGTAAAGTTTATTTCTTGGTTTACAAAATTGCTTTTGGCAAAACTATATTTGCCATTTGGAAAGAAGGAATGTGAGACTCTTCCAAGATAAGGTATTACCAAGCCATCAACTCACCATAGGGCTTATAAGCTTGAGTAGACAGGATATCATTACTTACAAGATTCATCATATTTGCAGTACTAATTTGGAGAAAATGTGGGGCATCTATATTATAATCTAAATAAAATAAATGAAGATGTTGTTGGATACTGAAAGGAATTATGCTAATTAGGAAGTAGAAAACATGTCCTCATAGTCCCTAAAGGCTATATAGGTGAAGGACTACCTAAATGAGTGTAAGTTAAAGATATCTAAATGACAATTATGGATTAATTGACTTAGCCATTAGCTAATATCAACTTTTAGTAGAGTTCTATTCTTATTTTACAAGACAAGGTAAATACTTACATGTGTTACGTGATGAGAGCATATGGCCATGTATAGGCTTTAAGCTTTACTTATAACTCTTTGGGACCACCTTTATTCATTAAATCTATTTTTTAATTTTCAAAAGAAAAATAACAACAAAAATAATTTAATTTACAATACTTTAAACGAAAGTGAAAAAAGTATAAAAAGTAAATGAAATTTAGAAAAATTAAAGATATAATTATAATTTTGTAAAATATATAAGATGTTAAAGATAGCAAGACTCTCTTGTCTCTCTTACTTACATATCTATAGTATCTTTACAGAATTTTTTTTTCTCATTTTGCATGATCATTAATAATCAAGTTGCTATAATTGTTTTCTTAATTTTTTGGTAGTTATATATCAACCAAGACCACAAGCTTCTTTATAAGATTCAGGCACATCTTTGGAAGACTTGACTAAGCCCATTGCTAAAAACACTCTACAATTTCAACTGGAAGTAAAATCTAGAGTTATAAAGAGGAGGGCAATTGCCATCACAATCGTAGACGAATATGAAGAATGTTAGTGCAATCACATTAAGCAGTGGTAGGAAGCTTGAGGACCCTGAAAAAATTACTCAAAGGATGGCTAATGAAGAAGACATTGAAAGGGAGCTTAAAGAAGAAAGGGATATGCCATCAAGCTCAAAGTAAATGCTGAATTCTTAATCATTGAAAAGACTAATCCTTCATCTTTTTCCTAGCAAGTTAGCAAAGTAAAATAAGGAGGATAAGAATAAAGAGATCTAGGAGACCTTTTAGAGTATTGAGGTGAATATCCCAATGTTAAAAGTGATCAAGCAAGTGTTTAGGTATGTGAAATCCTTTAAGAAATTGTGTACGAGCAAGTGAAAGTTAAGAGGTAATGAAAGGATTAGGATGATTGAAATTATTTCTACAGTTTTCAAAAAGAAAACACCTGCTAAATGTAAGGATCCAGGCATGTTTACTATTCCTTGCAAAATTGGTAATACTGAAATTAAACAAGCCATGCTAGATTTAAGATCATTGATTAATGTTGCGCCTCGTTCCATGTATGCTTTTTTAAATTTAGGGCCATTAAAAAAACTAGTGTTACCATAGAATGGTTTGATTGTTCTATTACTTACCCAGATGGGGTGATTGAGTATGTGCTTGTGCAGGTAAATGAGCTAATATTTCCTGCTGACTTTTATGTGGTTGACATGAATAATGAAACTTCCCATAATCGAATACTAATCTTATTAGGGAGGTTGTTTCTCAACATGACCCAAACTAAGATAGACGTTCTTGAGGGTACCCTCATGATGGAATTCGATAGGAAAGTTACTAGTTTCAATATTTTTTATGTTAATAAACACTCCCATAATGACCATTATGTTTTTTCAATTAATGTGATTGACCTTTCAATACAGAAAGATTGTAAGAAGAAATATATAATTAAACAAGAAGGGATTTCCAAAAAAAAAATGAAGACCAAAGCTTTTAATGCCTCGCCAAAAAGCTTTAAAACTGGTTAAAAAGTGATTCTTAATTGCGCTAAATATAAATTGTTTTTGCATAAATTTCATCCTTATTGGGTTTATCCTTTTATGGTAACTAATGTTTTTTCTTATGGTGCAGTAGAGATTAAAAATTTAAAATATGGAAGACATTACATGTAGGTGATCATCAACTTAAGCCTTATTATGGTGAAGGTCAACTTGAAAATGCCAAAGTCGTGATTCCTTGATATCAAAATTTCATTACTTGATGAGAGAAACATGTAGTTGAGCCAATAATGATAAACAAAGACGCTACTTAGGAGGCAACCCAAGGGAAGTTTATTTGTATTTGTTTACAATTTCGCAATTGCTATTTTCGTTAAATGCTCCATTTCTTGCACTTAATGTTACATTGAGGACAATGTAACTTTTAAGTATGGGGGTAGGGATCATAGTTTTTATTCATATTTTTTAGCTTAATTGTTGCTTATGTGGCTTCTTAAGGGATTTCAAAAACAAACATTTCCTCTTTTTCTATTGCTTCTAGGATTATATAGTCATGATTAGAATGTGAATTGACTAGAAGAATCCACAAAAACTTTTGAATGTATTTTTACTCTTGTGATTGGTCAATATGCATTATCTTTAAAGGAGTAGTGACTAGTGGTAGACAAAGCTCAATGAGATTTTGAGCTTTATTAGACTGACACATCTATATAAGTCTTTTGCTTATGTGTGACCTTCATGACATATACATCCTGACTTTGCTTTGATTTTCTATTCAAAACCACATTTTTATCACATGCAGTAACATGGAAATGATATAGTCATTCTTTCTTTTTATAAACTACATTAGTCAAATATTCTACCCCTTAATATGATATTCCATTTGTTAAGCCCCTCTGAGCTTTATTAGCTTTTCTTTTTGTGCTAAACACATTATATACTTTAAACCTAAGCAAATGTGCTACCCAAGCCGCAAAACTAGTGAAGCATTTGTTGATTGTTGAGTTTGTGGATGTACAAAAGTATAAGTGTAGGGTTGTGCATATATGTGGGATGGTTATATTTGCTAGGATGATTATAATCGTTGGGATGACATTTTATGTCTTATTAATAAAATTCCTATGTTAATGTAGCTTCTTTCATCTTGCTTGTTGAAAAAAATAGAAAAAGAAAGAGAAAAATTGATGATGAAACAAGTTTGACTAAAGGCATCAAGGAGAAAATAAATTTGTTTTGAAGAGTTGTTCTTTTGGTTTCTCCTCCTAAAGTTGTATTGAGCGGGTGAATTGAGTATGTTGCATATGAGGTAGATATTTTTTTTTGGAAAGATCACTCATTAGAGTTTCAATGTATTTTTATAAATGATTTTTACTAGTGATTCCTTCTAATTGGTTATGCTTCATGTGGTTTATGGTTTGAGAGATGTATTTGAGTCGTGAAATATAAATGTTGCATCATCATGATAGTACCCAGTTTTGAATAAATGTTAGCTTATGCACTTGATGTTTCACTGAGTGTTACTTTTGCTTCACTAGCTTGATGGCTTTTATGGTACATTACCCAAAACACATCTTACCTTACCCTTACCCACATTACAACCTTAGAGAAGTCCTTTGATTCATGATTCTGCATGTGATTTTTAGTAGAGGAGAAATGAAATGATAAGGAAAGCTGTGGAATGTCATGATCATGAATGGTATTTAAGTGTACCCATGAATATATCTTATTTAAACACATTTTGTCCAAGTTTACCTCTAGATTTTTTAGTTTTTGAATATGATGAGTGTTGATTAATCATGAGTAGAAGTGTTGAATGATGAGTTCTCCCATGGTTTTCAAAAGTTATTCATCTTTGCTTATGATTATCTATTCTTGGGAAATATGAAAAATGAGTAAGTATTTTAAGTTTGTGACTTTGATTTTGATGATTTGCTTAAGGACAGTCAAAATTTAAGTGTGGGGGAACTTGATATATGCTTAATTGTTGATACATTAAATCCATAAAACTTAGTGATTAATGCTTTAGAATGCTTATGACACACACTTTTGTTCATATTTGATTTTAGGTACCATTTAAAACATAATAACTAAAGTGACCCAAAAGCATACTCATTAAGCCATCTTCTCGAGATTCATACTATATTGTCTTCATAGAGCAAGAAGGAGAAGGATTATAATGAAGATGAAACAAGAAAGTGCCAAAAGAATGATGAATGACAAAAATCATGGCCATAAGATGTGTCTCACGGTCGTGAGACCTAAGTCATAGCTATGACTTACCACCTATCCCATTTTTAACATAGTTTTTCACTATAAATGGACAGTTTTGTGATAATAGAAACATAGGCAGATATATTAATTTTTTCTTTGTTTTTCTCTTCAGTTCTTAACAAGAATCGAGGTGACAGAAGCTACTTCTTGGAGACTTATAGAGAAGATAAAAGGTTAACTTCCTGACACCGGTTAGAAGGTGAAATCGATGTTTAGAATGCACGGTTAAGCTTATCATTATCGTTACCTTATTTATATTGTGAAACTATTGCTAGAATCATTAATACAATCCGTAATCGTTGTATTTGGATTCTGCTAGAATATTCAATATAATCCGTAATTGTTATATTGAGATTCATTTGTGGCAACTAATCGTTTCGAATCATTAGGGATAATTTAACCTAGGTTAAATTACCCAAGCTTGTGTGGTTGTTTCTTAGATTGATCTGTTTTTCATTTCATAATACGGTTGCTCAATTAAATCAAAAGAGCATATTCTAGGTTATTCGGTAATTATATTTAATTAACGATTATATCTTAATTAAACATGACTTAAGAGAAACTGGAATTAACAGAGCTTGATGTGAAAGCATTATAATAATGAAATATGTTTATTCATTTATAGGCCAAAATTGATCTGAGAGTCGGGTTTTACACATATTCATTACTCTTATCATCTTTGATTGTTTTCGATAAATTGCTTGCATTAGTTTAATTGTTTATTGGTTGTCTCAATTCCATCAACTCAAAACCCCTCTTTTATTTCCTTTACACCGATTATTTTCATTACGAGAATTAACCAAATATTTCATGTGGATACGATTCTAATTCATCACATTTACAAATTTTTACTGTGCAGAGTTAGGTAAATTTTGTAGTGCACTTGACACGCATTGTCAATAAGCATGTCAAAACCTATATCACTTGACTATCAAATTATAGTATATGACACAACCTCCAATACTTAAAACTTATATTGCCGTCTGGACAAAAAATTTAAATCATTGTGTATAACATGATCTAAAACACATCATGTTTCAACCATGTTCATAAGATAATTGGACACACTTCCTATTTCGGAAGCCCAAAAACCTTTATTTTAAGGAATTAATTTTTGAGAAAAGGACTAAATTTTCCACAAAGCATAAGTTAAACATCCCTAATCTTTTACACCTGCTATGTTACTTAAAAGTTGGATCTAGAGACATGTTGTACTTCACAAGTCTAATAAAAGCCTACACATGTAAAAGTTTAATCAAGTCATTGGAAAAGATGATGAGAGGATTTTAGTGGAAAGTGGGGAATAATGGAAGGATCAATGCTAAGGTCTACTAAAAATGTGCACATGGCATAGAAAAGATTAGGAATAACATTAATCAACTTGAGCAACAAAGTGCTTATGGCCAATCAATTATAGAGAATAATGGAAGGTAAAGAATCAATCTAGATCATATGGACTGATACGTTCTTCTTAAGAGGGAAAGCTTACAAGAAGTGTTAATTAGACCTACATTCTCTCTCTTAGTTTCTTTGTTACTTACTGAAACTTAGAGGTTCCATTAGAAGAAATAGCAAATGTATGACAGGGAATGGAGAAAGAACTTTGTTCTTCGATAACTGGAGTACTGTAGGTCCTTTAATCCAAATGCAGCAGATGTGTCAGGTGCTGAGTTCCAAGGAACAGTAATATAAGCGTATGAATCGGTGAGAATTTGTGGTCAAACTTCCTGGCGAAGTCACTGATGTGATACAAAGTTACAATCATAGCTCTAAAAGCGAAGACTCCTATATGTGGTTGGGAAATTCTAAGGGTCTATTTTCTAACGGATGATATATATAGGTGATAAGACCCAACAGGCGGAGTGGCTACCTGGCACAAAGTAGCATGGAGCAAAATCCTATTACCTAAAGTAGTATGTGTCCCTTATATAAGGCCGACTAAGAAACTCCAATGCAGCTCTTCTTTAAGTGTGATGATTCAGTAGGGATGTATGGTACCATCATAGAGTTATGTCACATCCAAAGCCTAGGATTGTATTGAGCAACATTTGCTAATGATGTACATTAGACTGTTGGTTTTGCCATGTCCTGCAAATTAAATTTATTAATATGCCAATCGAAACCACCTGTAGGATTAGGAATAACCCCCACTTTAAATATTTTATCATTTAATATGTGTACAGTTTGATCGTTTTATCTTGTCTGAGGCACGTTTTTCTTTGTAAGTCTCTCCGTATCTTTCTTTATCTTTATTTAATATATATTATCAACTACCATTTGTTATTTTACAACTGTTCTTATACGTTGCAATGTTAATTCTACCAATCTTTGAATGCATCTCGCATATTAATTCTTAGTCACCCTATTATTCAAGCTAATCTTTTGTTACTTTGTACCTTGCAATCAATTGGTTTATTACAGTTGATATATGGCATTATTAATTTATTCCCTAAAGATGTTCATTACTTTTATGTGCTTTAAAATTACATTTAATGATCAATATTAAAAATAAAATCCCTAAAATAACTATTGTGTAGTTAAAATTATAAGATTTAAATTGTATTTAGATATCATTCCTAAATTGTTTCTAGTTATATATATATTTATTTTAAAAAATAAATAATCTATAAATTAAATAAATGAGTAGACACTTATCTAAGGCTATATTTACTTAACATGCCTAATTATAAGGATCACAATTATAACATTACTTGTGTGTTTGAAAATTTTTCAGTTGATTTTTTAAACTTGAGATTATTAAAGCATTTCATATAATAATTATTATATTTTTATGTTGTTTTTATGACTTATGTTATCGAAGATAGCGCAGTCAATAATACTTGAATGTAGTATGAACTATATGTAGATACTTGAATAAGTAAATAGAAAATTCATCGCAATGGACTAACTAGGAAAATTTTTCTATTGTTCTTAATTAGTAATAGTTTTAATAATTCTCTAGGTAAAGTGAGTTGGGATTTGAAAGGTTAATTTTAAATATCAATCATAAATCAATTACTAATTAACAAGAGCAAATATAATTGTAATTTAATTTTATGCTCTAGTCTAGTTGGAATATTGGATATTTTTTTGTCGACATATTGTTAGAAATTAATCTTAATCTATGATTATAAATTATTTAATTAGATAATTAAAGATAAATTAAAATAATTTTTAGTTTATATATTTCTAATTATAAATTGTAATTATTAGCAATATATTAAGAACATAATGAGTCACAAATAAAAAACATTAAAGAGAGAAAATTTAACTTGAAATAAGTTAAACTTAATTATGAAAATTAAAAAAATAGAAATCAAATATAAGATATTTAATTTAAATCTAATTACAATTACAATTATAATTAAAAGAAATTTTAGTCTCCCTCTATATATATAAAAAAAGACTCAAGCGAGCAAACAGTCTTAGCATTCTCTTGAATCAGGTTTGTCTTCAGCTCTTCTATTTTCTAATATATACTTCAACTTATTCCATTGAAAAGTGTTTTAAAAAATGAAAAAAATTATTCCGCTGTACCCGTAATTTGATCTCCTTAATTATCCAGCATTTTTATTATGAAAAAAATCTCCATACTTAGGGGACTTGATCCTCTGTGCCGCCAACCATGTGCCAACTATGTGCCACTCCATCCTAACTACCTATTTATATAAGTCCCACATAAATAAGTGGTTAGGATGAAGTGGCACATAATTAGTACAGTGGTACAGAAGATTTGGGTTGAATACTTAGTTTCTTTTGTCCTGACCAACTCAGATTTTGGTCAAAGAGAGGTAATTACTACATTTTCGTAACATTAAAACACCGTTTTGGTGGACACTGAATAAGATTTCTGGTGGCAAAACAATGTGTATGGCCAATATGCCCAGCTATAATTAAAGTTCCATATATACTTTAGGTATAGGTTATGTGAAATTCATCTGTAAAGGCACAATATAACTTTAGGTAAAAAGAGGATGATACATGCTTTAAACAGATTCCCTGAAAAGAAGTCTCTGATTTCTATACAATTTTTTAAATGCTCACTTAGAATTTACGACCAACAATAGATACCCTACATGTTCACACAAGGAGAATTCCAGGACCCACTTGACATCTAAAAGGCACTATAATGTGATGCTTATTTGATATAAATTCGGAGTGAAAACTAGTTCTTTATGCAAAGGCTTTCTTTACAGCGTGTAAGGGTGGTCACCTTTTAGTTTTCACCTATATCATGCTAAAATGTAACATCCACCGAAACATGATATTTTGTCCTGTTTTCATCCTTTCATATACCTAGCTTGTATCAAATTAACGCTGCGTATGATTACTGTGATCTATATACTGAGAGGAAATGAAACAAAAATTTAAAAACAAAACAAAACAAAAAATAGAGACAGAGAGGTGTTTGGTTGTAATGGACAAAACAGATAAAACTGTACATATCGATGACAGAAATGCGCTTGGTTGCAGTTGACAGAACATAGAAAACAATGTCAATAACCAAAATACCCTTGCAGTATAATATGATTGAAAACATGTAATTAATTGATTATTTTAAAACAAATAATTGTATAGTATTTTTTAATTGTATCTATAAATAAGGAATTAAAAAAATGAAGAACATAAAATTTTAATGAAATGAACTATTGAATAGTAAAAAATTCGTACAAGTTAACAATAAAATGAATTATGTTAAATATTTTTTATAATTGTATCAATATTTTTTAATTGTATTTGTTTTTTAATTACGATGAAATAAAATGAGGAACTTAAATATTTAATGAAATGAGAAATCTAAAAATTAAATGAAATGAGTTATTGAATAAAAAATGCTACAAATTAGAAATTCTAGTACATAATAATTTAATAAAACATCTAAACATTCATGGAATTAATTACATAATAGGTTAAAGATACATTTAAGCCTTATATTTTATTAAGAATGTCCTTAACAATAATACCCAAAATGACTCTAATGGTTATGAGTGAAAATCCTTGACTCCATGCCATTTTTTCCTTCAAAGTTGCAACTTCATTTAGTTATGCATTTGTTGGAAGTGAAAATTGATTAGGTATTGATGAGGCATCGGCGGTAGGAACAATTTCTTCATTTCAACGAGTCTGCCTATTTGGATCCATGACATAAGCACTCTGTGTTTCAACCAAAGTCCGATACCCCTTAAATGTACAATTAGGAAACCCCTCAGTTGCCAATTTAACATCAACCCAGTTTGTAAAAATACCAACTTGACATCCAACAAATACAACATAGAAGTTGTATCTGCTCATAGTCAAGTACCTGAAAATGAATCATATCCTCATTATTCATACATGTACATAAATGACAAACATTAAAAGTTAATAAACCAACCATTCATAATTCATACACAAATGTACAAATCAGTCAATAGTTTACCATTTCATCATTCAACATCACATAGCCTGTTTCAAGATAAAGCAAATCCTAGCTTTCCTGTTAAGCTACTATGATGCCAGTAGCTCCACAAAAACGATGAGCCCGAAAGTGATAGATCACAACTAAAAAATTACGATCTATTACAAGTAATGGCAGAAGCAAAAATAATTAAACTAGAAGCATTGTTACCATCCTACATTACCATATAATAGTGTACCATAACCTACTAATTAAGAAATAAAGCATAAAGTCAGATTTCATCATCTAACAGGCTCCTCATATAAGCTTGTTTTTGGTCTGCAGTTAAACCCCAGAAAAGCTTCCCAGCATGAGCATTCTTTGAGAAGATCCTGGTAGTCTTAACAACTTCTTCAGTAGAGAAGCCCAAATTCCCAAGCTCTTCACCTAGCCTAGCTCCAAATTGTCCTACAATGACATCAGCAATGATCTTAGCATTCTCTCTACTATTGTCATTGGCACCAACAAAAGAGGCAGCAAGACCTTTTTAACACTTCAATATCCCTCATCTTCTTTTTCCCTTTGTTTTGTTGGTTCCCTTCTGTGTTGTTGGAAGAGGCGACAAAACCAGTGAGATGGGCTGAAGCAGTTAGAGCAAGAGTGGCTGATAGGCCTACTGTATCTGCTGGGGCAGCAGGAGCTGCTGGAGCAGCTCGTGCATCACCTTCAGTTTCATCAGTTTCAAGTTGAGCAATAGCATCTGCAGCATCTTAAGCTCCTGCACCAGTGGCTCTGTCTTTCCCAAAGACAAACCCAATTCTAGAGTAAAGCGGGAAGGGCTTTCTAGGATGCTTTTATGAACAACCAACAAATCAAAATAAAAAAATTACCTTCATCCATTCTTCCAGCACTTGCTTGTTGTCAATCTCAACGCATTGCTTGCTTTCATTCAAACCAAACCCACTGTAGTTCAACATGTCAAAGGTTGTTTGATATTTGTCTTTTAACCTCTTATGCTTATTTTTGGTATGCCTCTTATCAATTCTACAATCAGGAAACTTCTCAACCATCATTCTAGCAAGAAGTTGGAAAGTACTAGGCTTAAATTGCCCATTATTAGCTCTGTGACCAGCAACAACTGCCTCCTCTATGAAGGTCACAAATGCTTCTGTTTCATCTAAAATCCAAACTCTTGACATTGCACCTAAACCATGCAATGCCATACCCCAAACCATACCAAACCATTCCAAACCATTTCCATAACTGATTAACTAACTCACATTCAAGCTTATTTTGAAATTAAGAAGACAATATTGAATTAAAAGAAACATTTAATTAAGTACAAATAAAACAAATAAACAAAAATTAAATTGTGTATTCTCAAATTTAGTTACAATGAAAGTCAACAATATAAAGAGAAATTAAAACAAACCCTCAATTCAGTTATAATGAAAGCCAACCAAATTTAAACCCTCAATTCAATTAAAAAAACATTAACTAAATGAAAGTTCACAATTTAATGGTTTCTTCTCCAATTATCAAACATGTTCTTAGCTAAATCCTCTCTCCATTGACTCCATTCATTACTTGTCTCAGCACGATCAACAAATTTAGGGAATCTTTCCCAATTGGCATATCCTCTGATTCAAGAGGGGTAAGCTCTACTGGATCGTAAGTCATATGCAGCCTAATAAAGTTGTGCAGAAGGCAGCATGCAAGAATTACATGCACACAAGTGGCTGCTGGATAAAAAGATGGATTTTTTAGGAGTTTTCATTTTTTTTTAGTAAACCAAATGCACATTCAATCACATTTATGGCAGATGAGTTTCTCTTATTATAGAGCTCTTCTGGGTTCCTAGGTGCCCTTCCATCCCTTGCCCACTCTTGAATATGGTATCTTGTTGCTCTATAAGGTGCAAGAAAGCCAGGACTATTGGTATAGCCTGCGTCCATTAAGTAGTAATTTCCTATAAACAAATGACACTATTACTATTGTTGTTTTAATCAAACCTTTTTAAAAAATTAACAAAATTATGAAAATTCTTATCTTACATACCCCTTGGTATTTGAAGTCTATTAGGCCTAGTAACAGCATCATGCAGAACCCTTGAATCAGATACTAAACTCTCCTATCCAATAAGAACATAAACAAAGTTTAAGCTCTTATAACACACCCTTAACACATTAGTGCATATTTTTCCTCTCCTGCCTCTATATTTAGGTTTGTCTGCATGGGGAACTATTATTTTTAAATAGGTCCCATCTAGAGCACCAAGGCAACCCTTTTAAAAAAATTCCAACAATAAAAAGTTCCAGTTTAGTATTTTAAAAAAGTGAAATTAAACAATTTATTGTAGCTAATTAAATTTACTAATCTTAAATCATTTCCATCTATTGTCTGTGCAATCGTCAGGAATTAGTGTGGGCTTGACATAAAACAAATTTTGAAGCTTTAGTACATCCTTCAACACACTATGGAAGACCCTACTTATTGTTTCTCCTGATCTCATAAACCTAACTTGTACTACTCTATTAGATTCATTTTGTGCTAATATTCATATTAAAACTTTTTCTTTAATAAGCACATGGCCATTATACCTCAACCCACTATGGACTTGAAGCATTTCACATAACAATGTAAATGCATTTAAGTCCATCTTTAAATCTCACCAGTTATTCCTATCACCCTCATTCAAAATCCTATTTATATTAGCTTGCCTAGTTGGTACTGTCAATGCCCTACTACTTATAGCATTTTCACTCCTACTCAGTTTTTTTGTGTATACATACAAACATAGCAACATGACCATTCTCATAAAATCTAGTTACCCATTTCAAAGCCCAAACAAAGTCAGACACCTAAACATAGCATCATAATCCTTGTTATCCATTTTTACAAATAAAAACTGTCTGCAAAGATAAAAAAATATAATGATCATAGACAAGCCACAACCAACAATATAAGAATAAATAGCAACTAAAATTTTCATTAGCAAAAACAAGAAAAAACCGACAAACAAAACAATTGATTATTGTTATTGTTTCCAAGGAACAACAAGTAAATGATATAATAATAACAAAAACATAAAAAAAAATAGCAGGTCTGTGCCAACATACTCACTAAAGCAGGCATCCAATTGTATGTTAGAGCAAAAAATTGTACTTTTAACAATTTCTACCCATCAAGCATACAACATTATTAATTTACAAAACAAAAGAGGGATTAATTGAAGTACCTCAGCTTCAATGACAATAGATGCACAAACTGAGTAATGTCACCTTCAACCTAAAAAAAACTGAATCAAAATTAATAAAAGAAGAAATATTCCAAAATAAAAATTAGACAAAACAAAAACACAAATACAAAAATAATCAAAAAATCAAAATAGAAAATACAAAAAAACAAAGCATACAAAAATTCGAAACACAAATAAAGAAAGAAACTCAAAGCATCAACTAATGCGGTATGTACTCCTAAAAACCTACTTGAGTAAAGGCAAAGAGTGGAGAAAAAGGTTGAGCAAGAAATGGAAACTTATCTCTAAACTAGCTACAATCAAATCTCAATTCTTGAGACAATCTAAGTTTTTTTTCTAATGAAGGTTATCTAACAACAAAATGGCATTTCCTAGCATAATATTTAAGTTTTATTAAAATGACCTCTGAAAGTACAAATTCCATGCCAAATTGTAGATAAGAGGACAATGCCAAACAAATTGCAAGTAGTAAGAACAATTTATCTATCACAAATCAAGCTCCGGAGTACCAAAAACAAATGCATAGAGCAAGAAATGTTTCCCATCATACTTAGCAAAGTGATGAGGTCCACTCCTGCTCCCATGCACAGCACAAGTGTGCAACAACTTGTCGTGAAACTCTACAATCCCTTCAGATACCTTCATAGAACGCATTGCCAACTCCCCATCCCGTCTCTTCCAATGCACATAGACAGTAGCACTAACACCTCCTATTGTAACATTTCCAGCCTACCAGTGATTTGCCATATTATTTGACTCATGAACCAAATAATAAGTCTTTTTATTTTAATCTTTATTGCCCTTGTGTCTTGTTTGAATCAGAAACCTCAACAAGGGATGATAGCTTCTTATACTTTGCTTACAGAGAGGCCTCTATGTCTAGTGTTCAAATGCATTACAAACCCTACCCTAAAAACAATAACTAAAAGGATCGAGCGACCCCCTGCTCTAACGGAATACCCATAATACCTAAATCATACATTAGACATTGGGTTTTTCTTTTTTTTTTTGTATGAGAATCACAACCCTAACCAACAACAACAAACAAAAACCTCCATGTTCCATACAATCAGATCTAAGTATGCCAACAACAAAATACCCACTTGCCACGAGATCCAGCAGCAATTCACCTACAAATCTATCCCGAGACCCAGATATATCTTTAGATTCTTAGCGAGACATGAAACTACTCCTTAACCCTCCATTCATGGCAAGGAAGGAAGATTGCTTAAAAAAAGAAAACATCAAAACTTACATGCAACTATAATATACCGAATACGCGAAATTATATAATATGAATGTTAATGCAGCGCAAGCCGGAAGTGAAATTGTAAAAGAACAAGAAATGAACAGGAAAAAAAAGCAGGTAAAGCAAGGAAGCAGCGAAATGATAAGAGGCAGAGAATGGGAGAAAATGAACAGGGAAAAAATTAAACAAAGAACGCACCTTTGACTGTCGAGACGAACCAGAGAAAAGAAGAGAGACGTGCGAGAGAGAAGATTGATTAGGTTTTTGGTTGAAAGTTTAACTCTGATGATGCGGCGTCATGAGGGGTATTTTCGTCTAATATTTATATGTTTTGTTTCTGTGACAGGCATAAGAAATCTTGTGTCATGATTTTGGAAGGAACAAAAAATTTATGTTTTTATGATCTAAAGTCAAAACAAAAATGGCAGTGTCAGCAACCAAACACATCTGAACACAGGATTTTTGTGTTTTGTTATCTGTCTCTACCAACGAGATATCAACCAAATCCAACGTAAGACCCCCATAATGACTAATAACAACAAAAATGGTATATAGCAGGATTTTTAAGCAAATTGAGATCGATGCATTCAAAAGACGAACTAACACGTAAAATCGGGTATATCATCGATGTAAGTGTATTTCTCGCACTTGTGTAGAAAGGTAAATGACTATTTAGGTACGGAATGGACAATCTGATTGAGGCATCTACTTAATGAATGATATAGAAGATTATAAAAGATAAGACATGAAAAGAACCAAAGAATAAACTTTATCTCATCATCTAGAACTTATAGTTAAATAATCACAATGGGACCATAAAGTGATATATTATACTAATGAACCTCAAAAGGCCAAAATATTATAGAGGAGGACTTTGGGGTAGCCATGATATCATGTGTTTTCCATTATACATAGAGGTGCTGATATATACAATTATATATGTCGTTAGAAAAGAAAAAAATTATTTTATTTTAAATTGTCATCTTTAGACTTCATATACGATTAACTGTTTACCCCTGCTATAACTTAAAAACAAATTATGTTCATTTAAGCTTTCAACTTAAACGATATGGAATCTTATTTTAGAGGACTTCTTTTCATGGCTGATGGCTCGCTATGGTCTAGAAAGGAGATTACCCATGTTAAACAGTTGGAAAACGCTATATGACTCACGAGTGATAGTTATTGGTAGTATGCAGCTGCCAAGGATGATTAATAAACAATAAATAATTTTAAAATTGCTTTGTTATAAAAAAAAATAAGATGAAGGTAAATTTAAGAATTTGTTCCCTCTATTTTGAAAATTGATTTATTTTCCCTAATAGGCAATATTCATTTATTTGTCAAAATTTGAAGGTGGAAACTACCAACTTTTTGTAACAATTTGTTGTATATATATTTTGACATTATCATTTCTTATTCAACAAGCAAGGATGATAGTGGTCTATTCGAAATAATTTCTATGCCATCTATTTATTATTTTCCTAGGGGGAGAAAGGAAGAGTTCTAAAATAAGAATAAGGAAGAAGATTGTCCCCTTGGAGTGTTGAATTATTTTGACAATTTGTGTGTACTATATATTGATAAGTGAGCATTTAACCAAAAATTAGCGCAAATAACATTACATTGTAGACTGCTCATATGTACAAAAATAACTTTAATAATTTAAAATTAGAAATAGCTCACTTAAATATGATAATACCATGATAAAATAGAAATAATTTCATGTCTAAATAAAAACTATACCATGACTTAATACGTGTAGTACCATCCAAAAGTGAAAAATTAACGTTAAGCATTAAAAATAAGTACCATGCACTCATTAAAATAGGAATACCATCTCTAAGTAGAAGCCATAATCTACTGTAGTGAAAACTATACCACTATTTTTTTTCCATTACCTTGTCTATGTACAAAAAAATATCATCATTCATTATAGATAAACAAAACATATACTTAACTAGAAATATATTGATTAAATAGAAAGAGTGATATATTTCACTACAAACTATACCAGGATTCGTTACATTCAATACCATAGTTATGTACCAAAATTAGCAAGATGTAATACCAATAATAGTTTCAATGAAAAATGAGAATACCATCTATAAGTACAAACAACTCTATCTTACAATAAATTGTATACAAAATATATTCAATGTCATGCCTATGTAAAAAAGTAATTACTATTCATTACAGATACACAAAACGTACACTTTAATGGAAATAAAATGAATGAATGTAAATAAAACCATTACTCGTTACAAATCAGGAAGAGATACACTTTTCATTGGGAATATGTTGATTGAATGGAAAGAATACGATGTCTCCAAACAAAATTTACTTAGTACATTCAATACTAAATCTATGTAAATTATTATCATAACTCAATAAAAAATGTGCTAGTACTTTAATTGTTTAATATCAAATCTAATTATTAAAAAAACAAAATTCACTTTCTTAATAAAAAATAATTCATTGAATGAAATAAATGGAAGTATAAATCTGCTCAAAAGGCTAGTATAGAACAACTTGGAAATAAAATCCAGGTTAACCATCTTTGGAACTAGTTATTACAAGGAAAATTGATCAAAGATATTAGACAGAAAAAATGAATTGCCAAGCTCGGATTGTCATCATAACAAGTCAAGATGTTCCATTCCATGAGGATTTTGTTACTGAATTTGTGCTTGTCTTTGTATAACAGAAATTGCATTATGATACTATTGTAAATGCTCCTTAACAGGTCTTGTGGATAACTGGAAATTATTTTGAAGGTTCTATTGTTTCTTTCATTCTAAATGCCAGCAACTATATATGCAATGGCTATAAAAACTATCCATTGATCCCCTTCATGCATATGCCTTATTTGAGTGCACTATACTGTGATATCAGGCCCAATAGTTGGAGGGTAATTTATAACACAATGTGTCATTATAGATTTCCGTATTGTAATTAAATAAGAGCAAGAGAAGAAATTTTGATTATGAAATTCATGTTGAGCCTTGCACAAGGAGAAACAATTTGGGATTTGCAAATATTTACCTACCCTGTCCATAATAGCTAACTTAAGATTGAATGCTTACCAAAGAGTGTGTGAATTTATGGGATTGTGGTCCTTGCACCATACCATATGGTGCTAAGGAGCTTGAAGTTGCTCAATTATGTAGACTAGTTTAGCTTAATGTATAGAGAAATGACCAAACTGCTCTAATCTTTATAAGATTTTGTCTGCTTACCCTGTTAGTCTAGAATTGGATATTGATTAGATTAGAAGTAAGGTGTTGTTGTCATTATAATTTTGCTTCACCTGGGCTATATTTTCACTTCCATTTATATGATTCTTGAAGAATTGAAGATTAGGGACTGAATGAAGAGGCTCTTAATTAATCCAGGGATTAGTCTAGAAGTTAAAAGTTTTCCTATTGCCTATTTGATATCTATAGTGAGGCTTGATTTTTTCTATCACCTTTCCAATGTGCTTCACCAAGGTTGATGCATTCTTAGGAATAAAGAAGTCCTATAAGGATTTATCTTTGATATAGAAAGCATTAACCTATTTAAGCCATAGGGATTGTCTATCTTGAATCAATCTCAAAACCTTCTTATTAAGTTAGATAGCTTCATCACCTTAGTATTTGTGATACGAAGACCCCCTTGCTTGTGAGGTAACCAATTTTATGCCCATTTAACGATTCTTGCTTTGAAGTTCAATCTGTATCTAGGAAAGAGAAAGTCTTTAAATATTTTTTCAATTCTCTTGGTGATATAGCTACGAATAACTAGCTAGGATCCCCATTAAAGTGCCATAGAGGAGAGAAATTAATTGATAAGTTGTGATCTACCAACTATAGAGAGTTCCTTATGACTTTAGCAATTGATTCTATTAGCAATTCTGTAGATTAGAAATTTTTAGTCACTAAATCAGGGGTTTACTAATGATATAGGTATTCCTAGATAGCATATAGGAAGCTGTTAAATCTTGAAACTAGAAATAGAAGCAAGGTTAGAAGCTATGCTAAATGCAATTATAGAAATGTAGAGAGCACTTTTTTATAGTTGATAGAAAGACCAAACAATTTGTAGAAAAGGTGAAGGGTAGTTTTGAGAGATGTGATAGAACTACAGTCAGCCTTGGAAAATAAGAAAAGATCTTCACCAAAACACAAACTAATGATATTCAACTTTTTGCATTTACCTTGAAACTTGAACTTGGGATCTCTATCCACCACTCTAATCAATAATCTATTCAAGACCTCCATAGTAAATAAGAAGAGATAAGGGGATAGGGGATCCTCTAGTTTGATTTCTTTTTCCTCTTTGATAGTTTCTGTAAGAACTCCATTTATAGAATCATAAAGAGACTGTGTAATGCATTGGAGTATCCAAGTGATGAAAGCTGTTGGAAACCATATGCATGAAGAACATTGCTGATGAAGTTCCAATCTAGGATATCATAAATCTTTCTAAAAGTTTATATTTAAAGCACACTTCCTGTGACATTTCTTCCTAGTGTAATGCTAGAAGAGTTCTTGAACAATTGAGATGTAATCTCCAATGGATCTTCTAGGAATATAGCCCCCCTTGATTGTGGTCTATGTGATTTAGGATGATAGTTTTTAATCTGAGTGGCAACACTTTAGAAATAACTATATAGACAGTATTGCAACAAGCAATAGGGAGATTATCTCTAAGCAATAGAATTGTTACCTCTATGGATTAATGTGGTTAGAGTGCTATTAAGTTCTTTTACTAGCTTGTCTTTATTGAAAAATACCATTACAACATCCATTATGATCTTATTGGTGATATGTCATGTTTTAAAGAAAAGTTGGCATTAAGACCATCAAGATTAGGGCCTTTCTTAGGGTGCTAGGATTTGAAAGTTTAGTTGATTTTTTAAATGGTGATTGAAGCTAAAAGAATATTGAACTCCTAACTGGAAATTTTGATATTGAATTATTTCTTTTATGAGCTTATTTGAAGATTTAGAAATGAAGGCTGAACCAAGGAGAATGGTGAAGTGTTCTTCTACAACCTTGATGATTTAAGCTTATGAATCCAATAAATAGTAGATGGAGCGGATTCTATTGGAATCATTCCTGACGGAGATGACCTTATAAAAAAATAAAAATTTGATCTCTATATTGCAACCAATTAATCCTTGATCTTTGCTTCAGAAGAGAATTATGGAATTTCAAGTCTTGTTCGAGCCTTTTCTCTAGATTAATGAGTAAGCTGGATGAAAGATTGCTATAAATAGCTGATTGAGCAATGTCCAATGCTTTCCTAACTGTACATATGAGATGATAAGTATTCCCAATTTTATGCTTGTAGAACACTGTGATCTCATTCATTATGGATTGAAGTTTCCTTATGAGAATGAATTGCTTGGTCCCAGAAATGGAGTATTAGAATTCCTCTCTACCACTTCATAGAAACCTGTAAGACTAATAAGAAAATTGTTAAATCTAAAAGGACAATGTGAAGAATTGGTAGTTATAATGGGAACAATTAGATAGCTTGGAATTGGGAAAAGTGAATAGGAGTGGGGGAATGTTTGCAACTAGTCTAAATTAGCTAGGCATCATTCCAATTTTCTTCTGATCAATGAGGTTCCAGCTTGCTTATTACTCTAGGTGAAGAAGTTGCCTTTAAAAAGTAAGTTAGCAATCTGAATATCATCAAGGCATTTCTTAAACTCCACACAATGTTGCTTTTGGGCAATGACTCCTTGAGATTCATCAGAAGAAATGGTTGCATTAAAGTCACCCCACAATGAGCCAGGGAGAGTTGGTCACAAAAGCAATGTTTCTAAGAATATTGGCTAAATTCTCAGTCTGTTATAAAAAAATTTTCCATCCGTGATGTGAGAGAAAATAAAGGCAGATTGTTAGATGTAGGACACCCTGCTGACGGATTTGGCAGGGTGCAAAATAGTCTGCCATAGTCGTTGGCGGGGTGGAACTCGTGGACACTGCGTGGCTACCTTGCCATGCAGGATGGCAGGATGGCAAGACATCGACAAACTACGTGGCCATCCCGCCAACCTGTCCACGGGTTCCACCCCGCCATGCAGGATGGAAGGATGGCAAGACGTGGACAAACCACATGGCCATCCCGCCAATCTGGTTGGCGGGATGGGGCAACCCCACCATTGTCAATGGCAGGGTGGGAAGGCTGCACCTCACAGAAGTGCAGCCTTTTCAGAGAGCCAGCAATAATGCTGGCTCTCGTGTACCCCGCCATTGTCAATGGCAGGGTGGGAAGACTGCACCTTTGTGCCAGCATTATTGCTGGCTCTCATGTAGCAACATGAGCCACCCGGCTTATAAGCCAGAAACTCCACGCAGATGTGCGTTTCATTTTCTTCTTCGCACTTCTTCCTTTTCTGCTCTAGTTTTACGTCTTCATCAACGAATCACCAAGCATTTTTTGCTCTTCTTTAACAGCGAATCCACCAACATTCTTTGCTCTTCTTCAAGGTTTATTGTTACATAATCTGTGTTTTTTAATATATGTAATGTTTATTTTTAGTAAGTATGCTATTTTTTATATTAGATATTTGTGATATTTTTGTTAGATTTTTTTGCATTTGATGTTTTTTTTTTGTTAAACGACCACACAATTATTTATATATTAATTAGTTAGGACCGATATATCACTCTTTTTTAATAACATATTAAGTTACAAATCATGTTGCCTTTTCTCCTTTTATGTCATGGCTTTAAGAGAATTAATTAATAGTGCATTAATAATACCATCAAGTCGAAATTTGTGGGTATGAGATAAGTGATAATGATTAGCCTAAGTTGACATTTATTTTCTTTAATCTATGAGAATGATGTCATTGATTCTGCTAATAAACAGAAGTTTCATAATCTGTTCATCAAATAACCTGAAGTAAATCACTCGCTAAATCAAACTTTGATTTAATTAGTTGATAGACTTCTATAACAAATCCAATTCTAATAATTATTATAATAAATAATAATAATAATTTATATTAACAAGAATTATAAATATAATTAATAAAATTAATAATCATAAGAGTCA
>JANZXR010000003.1:21671891-21685856 GCA_027575705.1 Erythroxylum echinodendron
TATTTAGGAAGTTTAGTGTTTTAAGTGCCTTAATTAGTGATTAGGAGACACATCTTTGTAACTGAATTGAAAAGGCATTGATGAAGAAGTATGGTCACACAAAGTAGCTATATCATACCATCTATAAACTAGTAGATAAGATGAGATTTTGGAGTGAGAAATTAAGTTTTTCATAGAGAAATTAGTGAGTCTAAGAAGAAAGGATTAGATCTACAACTGGATGGTGCATTATAGGCATATAAAATAGCTTATAAAACACTAATGGATATGTCACTGTATAAGTTGGTATTTGGTAAAACATATTATCTTCGAGTTGTATTAGAACATAAGGCATTTCGGATTGTCAAAAAAGGCAATGTGAATTTGGTTAAAAGTGATGTATATATGAAATTACAACTTTAAAATTTTTTAAAAATTATAATGAAGCCAACAAACATTCTAATATTTATAAGGAGAGAACAAAGGTTTTTTAATGATAAAATGATTTATAGGAAATAATTTTTATCAGCTTAAAATTTCTCCTTATTATTTTAAGGTTTGATTATTCTTAGATAAATTGTAATCTTGTTGAATTGGACCTATTGTTATTTCTAACATGTTTTAGTTTGGTATAGTTAAAATTCAAATTTTAACAAATTTGAAAGTGTTCAAAGTCAATGGCCACAGATTAAAACCTTTTTATAAAGGTTTTCAAGTTGAAAATGTAGAAGTAGAACAGGTAGATCACCTTTATACTGATTAATTGACAAAGACATCAAGTTGGTTTAACGAAAATAAACAAAGGTGCTACTCAGAAGGTAATTCAAGCTATTAGTTTCAATTATTTGCTTTATATATTTCCATTTTTTTAATTTTCTATTTTTATATTATTTGGGGTCTTTATGCTTATTTGAAACTCACATATTTTTGGATTAGGTTCATGTTACTTTCAGGGTCAAAACAAGTTAATTTATAAAAAATTAAATAGTAATAAAATAATAATAATAGTTATTTCCTCTTCTGTTTCTAGGTTTATTCTTCATTTGATACCTTGTGTCACTACCCTTTCCATACTCCCAACCTCTCACGCTATCCACTTACTGTTGTGCCCCATTTTCGGAGCCCAACTATCTAGAATATCAAAAGATGTGAACGTATTATAAAAGATGTTGGACCCAGGTCTCGATCCCAAAACTAATCCCGTTGTTCGATTCATGGTAGTCTCGTGAGGGTGGTGTGAAAGACAAGTGGATAACGTTGGATCTAAAAGAGATTTTAGAGTGACAACGCTCGAGGGATATTTGTCACTGTGGCGAAACCATGGTAATATTTCCAAGGACCTTTCAGGAAAAGTTCGTCGTGGCCAACTCCTAGCTTCGCTGAGGCAAAGTTCCCCATATTCGAACTTAAGCACCTCTCAGGAAAAATACGCCGCAGCGATGGTTCGAATTCGTCGCGGTGAAATTACCAAAATCAAATAAACACCCTTTTGGAAAGGTTCGTCGTGGCCAACTTATGAATTTGCCGCGGCGAAACCTTCGAATGAGAGACCCGAACCCCAACATCCACACGACTTAATACATATACATATACAAATTTCCCACAAAACTATAGCAATTCATCCAAAGACAAGATAAACATATATAAATGAACCTCCCTCAAATCTCATTAATAATTTAAAGAGTTTGAACAAATTTTATTTACATACTATCATACACATCAAAGCTTAATACAAAATACAAAATATGCTCAATGTTGATATGCCTATAAAGCTATCCAAAAATAGTCACTAGCTTAGTGTTAAAAGATTTCTAACTATCTTGGAGTTCCGAATGCCTTGCAAGGATCGCTAATCTTCTCGTTCTGCATCTGAGGAGGTAAAATTATGGGTTGAGCTACACAGTTCAGTGGCTAATATATTTATAGCCATCGGCCATCGGCCACAATTCAAGCATATGTACATATATAGCTAGCAGTTCAAGCATTAACAATTTTATTCTAGCAATTCAAGCATTAATCAATTTAGCTCAAAACTCATAACACATAACATAGACTTTAGCCATTAAACACAACACTCAATGCATCATATTTGACAATTCTAAGATGCAATGCACAAATAAATGGCTCGAGAGTTCTGTGGGACGAACCAGGGAAACCGATGTTTATTCTGTGAATAAAACGAGTATAATTTCTCAGGATTTAGTAGCCTCAAGCGGGCAGCAGGGAGAAAGCTATAGGTCAACGTGCATGTGACTAACGAAACGGGTTCCTCTCTTGCCCAATCACAAACAATCATGCTCAATTTAATCAATCACAATCCATTATCTCATGCTTCTTTTTCTTTTTCTTCTTTCCTTTTTATACAAATATCATAACCTTTTTCAAGGCATAACATAATCATCATTCATCATGCATTTTCAAACATTCACAATAATTTCAATTTCAAGCAATTCAAATGCAAGCAATCAAATATACACACACATAGGCAAGAATTTGCCTAATTACATAATAACTATAAATACATTACCCACCTATTTACTTGCAAAATCCAAGTCAAGCTTGCCTTTCCTCTTGCTTTTGGATTGGAATTCCTTGGTTTCCTTTAAATAACAAGGTTCTCATTCAACACAACATTCTTATAGAAATTCATAGAACTTCAAAAATCACAAAAATGAAATAAATGTTAAGTTGGGCTTAGGCTTAACCTACCCATAGTCTATCTAGGTCAGAAAAACCAAAACCTAGTTTAGTAACCCATAAAAATCCATCTAGGGTTTCTCTTCTTTCTTTCTACACAAACTCATCTATTTCTCAAATACCTTTTGTTTTTCTACTAAGCAAGAAGAAAGATGAAGAAAATTACTTTAAACTTAACTCAAACCTTCTTCGTTCTTTTTCCTCTACGATTTTTCCTTCTCTTCTTCTTGTTTCCCATGTTTTTCTCTTCTTTCTTTTCTCTCTTCTCACGACTCTCTCCTTTCTGTCTTATTCAAGACCATATATTGCCTTGGTTTTCCAAGTTTACCCTTCATTTAATTGGTTCTCCCAATTTTTCCCCTTTTTGTCTATCAACTACTAACATTTTAACTCCTTATTCTGATCAGGTAAATGAAGCAATTTGATAGCACTTCCTTCTAGAAAAATGTCCCCCATTGTCTTAAGTTTATAATGACACCTAAACCATTCAATTTGTTTAAGAAATCTGAAAATTATACCCTAAACATTTTTGGACAGTTCTTATATTGAAATAATATTCTGTGCTCAATTTCCTTCCAACAATTGAAATTCTTACAGGCTGAATTTAAACTTAATTTCTTCAGAAAACTTGTATCCCTATTTCTTTAGTTTACTCCAAATTAGAAATCATCTCATTCGGGTAACTATCGAACAAGTTATGTCTAAAATACCGAGACATGTTCATTGTAGAGAAAAATTTGCCGCGGCTAAACCAGAAGTTCGCCGCGACGAACTCCTCCAGAGAGGAATCCTCACACAAATTTCACAAGTTCACCATGGAGAAAAATAGAGTTGGCCGCGGTGAACTTTACCCAAGAGGAATCCTAGCCAAATCCATTCAAGTTTGCCACGGCAAAGCAAGGAGTTTGCCGCGGCGAATTTCCACAGAAGCAAACCCATTTTTTCCAACTTCAGGTCAGATTTTAAGACTCTTAAGGACAGAATTTGAATTTGAAGTCTTCATGAAAATTATAGCCATAAGTCTCTAGTTTAATCCAAATCAAGAATCATCTTATTTAGATAACTTGAGGGCTAAAATACTGAAGCATACTCAGTAAAAAATTTTCAGTCAATAATCTTCAAACTTTCCAGATTTTACACCTAACATAACTTGTACAAGGATCACCTTTTCTACTTCATTTACTCCTCATTCTCAACTCCATTTCAAATCAATATCATCCATAAAAATTATAGTCCATGATTGATCATGAACATTAATAACAGAATATACACATATAGACCTATTCATTATCAACTTATACATTCACTACCTTAATCTTGTCTATCATTTCTAATTCAAGATTTCTTTTTTTTTATGCCTAATCGCCAACAATTTCTCATTTTAATAGTTACCACTTCTAAGAAAAGTTTAGGATCCAACACTTACAACCCAGTATGGCACCACTAATCACCAGTTAATAACCATGGTTTATTACTACCAACCTTACACAAACAGTTTAGTATTTTTAAATCCTATCTTAACTAGGTTTCGAGAGCAATCTAGAGTTTATGATTTGTAGGCCAGAGAATTACAACAAGAAGATATCAACAATAGCAAAAATGTAAGGAAATTTAATTATTTAACGAACCTAGGATATGAGGAGAAGGACATCATTATGACTTCCCTTTTTGTATTTTCTATCTTCTTCACTAAATTTTTGTTCTTCTTTTTCTTGAATAGACATTGTAGTAGATATAGTCTTTAATGGATAAGTTTCTTTATCTTATTTTAGGAAAATTAAAGCCTTTGGAAATTTGAAGATTATAAGAGAATTGGGTCTTAATGTAAATTGTTCTATCTATTCATGTATTAAATTGTTCTTCTGTGCTTTTATGTTATAATTATTTATATTGATTTCTAGTGCATGTGATTAGTTTATTAGCTCATAAGAAGGGTGTTTAATTGGATTAAATGCAATCAAAAATGTTATGTTACCTTAATTTGTTGGTCTTTGTTTTCTTTGAGCTACTATTTAATTAAAATTTGGATCAAATATATTATTGGTAAATAATAAGGGTTAACTAGATTACATATTTCTAATTAGCTAATTTGTAATGAAAGACAAGTATTGAGTATTATAATGAATATATGATTGACAAAATAATTTTCTTTCATATCGATAAACAATTGTAGGCCTAATTAAGGATACAACTATATAATAAGTTTAATTTCACTGATAATTCACTTTTATTATTTTTCTAATTCAATTTATGAGTTTCTATCATAAGCTTTTGTATGATTATAATATCTTGTTTTATTAATCAATTTGATATGTAACACTTAACAAATTAGAATTCCTCATGGGAACAATCCCTACTTTCCTATACTACATTTATTTTTGTTGTAAGAATTTAGGATTTAATTTGGGTACAAACAACAACATCACCAACTTATATCCCTTGACAACCTTTAGAATAGCCAATGAAGATATATTCTTAGATTTTAGATCAAGTTTAGGCCTCTCATCATTGGAAATGTGCATATAAGTTAGACGTCAAATATTTTTAACCCAAAAAAATCAACTTTATTTCCTGTTTGCAATTCTTCTATAACTTTCCCATCCAATGAAGTCTAGCAATATGTTGATGAGGTAACACATTATACTCATTACTTCTACCTAGTAACTTTTAGGAAGTTCTGCATTTATCCTTAAACACCTAACATTTTTAGTTGTCTCTCTTCATCCTCTCTAAAATGTCATTCTACTATGATGTTTTATGAACTATAAAATGGCCTTGGTACCATAATCCTCATAAAAATTTTGAAACTATGAATTTGTGCACTTTATACCACTATCTAATATTTGATACTTGATCTTCTTACCTATGTAATTCTCCACCTCTACTTTCCACCAATATAACTTAGTAAAGATTTTAGATTTATATTTCATAAAACAGATTTAGACTTTTCTATAGAAATCATCAATAAAGAAAATGAAATTTTAAGCTTCATCTATTGATAACTCTCTAGTAGGACACCATACATTCGAATGGATGTAATAAAAAATTTCCCTAGTTTTTTGCTTACTTGTGTCGCTTTATATTATTTCCCAAGCATATAACACTTAAAAATGTAACTTACAACATTTAACACCCTATGATAAGTTTCTTTTATAAAGCCTTTTATCCCATGTTCACTAAGATGACTCAAATGCAAGTGCTAGAAAATGGTATTATCTTCTTTTAAATTTATATTAGTAACTTCTCTACCTATAATTGTATTCCTTATCAATATAAATGTTTCATGTCATTCTCAACCTTTCATCATAAACAATACATACTTAATCAAATTAATGTTACCTCCATCAGCTTTATAGCAAAAAAAATTAGCATTTAAGGTACCAAAAGAAATCAGATTCTTTCATAAACCTAGTACATACATAAGATCACTCAATATCCTAAAAACATCACCATACATCTTAATCTTGTATATCTAATTATGATGATCATACAAGTTTTATCATCACCCAAATAAATAAAACCAAAATTACTTATACATATAAGATAAACCAGTCCATTTTTGGTGTCATATGATGGAATTATCATATATCTATAATTCATAAATCCAAGAGTTAATTGGTTGATACATAAAACATATACTTGTTACAATGTGAGTCATCATTCTACACTAAATTAGTAGATATTGATGAATTATTAGATTTCTTTTCATTACTCTACTTCTTCTTATTCAAACAATTTCTCCTAATATATCCAATTTGCTTACACTTGTAATACAAGAATGTCCTTTTCCCATTTGATTTAAACCTAGAATTCCTTTTAGTCAAGCCACCTTTACCATGTTTTCTCCTATGATTCTAATTTCTCCGTATATACAAACCTTCACTTTGAAAGCTTTCACCAATGTTATATCACTATTATTTATGAGCCAATAAAGTAATGATGATATATTCCATACAAACTATTTTCTTTACCAATATGAGTGTAGTCCCTATGTTTTTATAAGAGGAAGCTAAAGAACATAGAAATTTTATTGCTTTATCCTAGCCTACAATATGCACCTTGAGCCTTTGAATATCATTAACAATTTGACTAAAAGCATTAATACGTTACTCTAGATATGTACCCTCCTATATCTTCAGCCTATATAACCATTGCTTTAGATATAACTTGTTTTTTTCCAACATATGTTCTTATCTGTCAAACATAATCAATTGGTTGCTACTACTTGTAACTTTTTTTTTTCCTAAAAAGTGTATCCATACTCATCTAATTTATTCTCACACAACACTTTCAACATCCTTTACTACACCAATAAATCCTTCACCTTTTATTGCCACAATATAAAATTACTAGTTATATTAAGCTTTCACAATTCAAACTTTGCAATAAAAATCATTACCATCTTAAATATGCTCTAATACCACTTATTGAGAAATATTTAGCAAGAATAGTATGAAAGAGTTAGAACACAAGAATTCTAACAAGGTTTGACCAATGTGTATGCCTATATCCTCAGGGGCAGAGTGACTCCTTTTCACTATATTAAATGTTGGACCCCTTTTTCGGAGTCCAACTTAGAGGTCATAAAATGTGAGCTTATTACCATAACGTGGGTGTAATCCAATGAAAAACACCTTAACCATTATTAATTCATCTTCATGCTTTTATACCATAACATATCTTACTCATATGTCACCATAATTCCTATTCAAAATTCATCATCTTTAATCGATAGCTTTTCCAAATATACCTAATTTGAACTCAATCTTATCTATACGCAAATTCATATGTCCACTTAAATTTATCCATACATAATTCATAATTTATTAACATCAAAAGATAAGAGTTTTCACAAAGCCATAAAGGCATTTCAAACCATAATACATCCCTATCTCATAATCTCAAAATATATAAGAAACTTGAGCTAATAATACTCAAAATGTAACTAAAATCGTTATTGTTACAAAATCTAGCTTGAAATACAAAAATATGCAACTTGACGCGATGCCTTGACCCTCTTTATCACTCGATCTCATTTTCTTCACTTGAAGATGGGATGTAAAGAGGTGAGCTTAAAAGCTCGTGGGTAACAAGTTTATAATGAAGAATAAGCAAAATCATTGTCATGCTCATTTGTTAAACAAAAAATTAAAGCGCATAGGTTCTTAAATTTTCAAACACATTCACAATCTTAACTCAAACTTATAGTTTGAATATCATCACACAACACTCAATTGTGCACCATTCATGACTATGCAAAGATGCAATGTAAAAACAAATGGCTCGAGGGTTCTATGGACAGAATGGAGAAATCGAAGTTTACACCATGAACAGAATGAGTCCTTTTTCGAGCTCATATGCCATAAGCGGGCAGCTAGGAGAAGGCTTTTTTCAACTGCACGTGACAAATAGAATGGTTCCACTCTCGCCAAAACAAAGAACATATTCATTTCCATGCATTTTCATATTCTCGTGCTTCTTATGCTTTTCCAAATGTACAGAATTCCATGACATTTTCAAGGCATAACATAAAATGTTTTAATGCATTTCCATATTTATTTTGAAATTCATCAACAAAATTCATATACTGAAACATGTAGTGATTTTTGCAAGTCATTCAAAAGCAATAAAAGCAACATTTATGAAGTAATTAAAATTATTTTATTTTCTTGATTTGGAAGAAAATATTAATGGCTCATTACTCAATTATAAACATGAAACCCACCTTATTTGCTTGCAAAAATCTAAGTCAAGGTTTTCTTTCCCCTTGCTTTTAGGTAAGATTCTCTTGGTTTCCTAAAATAAAGCAAATCTCATTCAATAGGAATCCACTTAAAATCCCACAATGCAAAATCTCTAAAATTGATTCTAGAATATTTAAACCCAAGCATTTTCTAAACTCCATGAACTAGAATCCTTCCAAAAATCCAAAAGATTAAAAAAGATCTTACCTTGATTCTTCACCAAATGAAGAGATCTTTAGCTCAAATGGAAGCTCTTTTCTTCCTCTTCCTTTTTCTTCTTTTGAACAACTTCAAAATCTTTCTTGAAGATTAAGAGGAAATAAACCCTAACTCAACTCACTTCTTTTCTCTCAAACCACCAAACTCTCTTTTTCTTTCTTACTCATTTTCGTTATTCCCTTCTGCTTATTCTTCCATTTACGTTTTTCTTCTTCATTTATAAGCAAGATAACACTTCTTCTTCTTCCAATTATGCCCTTAATGATTGAGAATTGTCCCATTTTCCCTTCCATTTATGCCTTGTGTCTTTTATACTTAAGTGTCTTGCCAACATTAAAATGTCCCCCATTGTCTCAAGTTTCTAATGACACCAAAATCATTCAATTTGGTTTAGTGATTCGAAAGATATACTTCAAACATTTTTGGACTGCTCTTGTCTATAATAGTATACTATGCATAACTTCCATCTGACATTTAAACATCTTATACACTGAATTAGATTCTAATTTTTTTCATAACATTTGTAGCTCCATGTCTCTAGTTTACTGTAAATTAGAAATCATCTTATTTGGAGCTCTAACAATCCAGAAATTATCAAAATACTGAAGTATGTTCAGTGGAATGACACCAGTTTATATTATTTAAGAGTACACACACTATACTAGCCCCACATTTTTCACTCAATCTTTCTCACTTCATTTCATATGGCTATGATTTTTTAGTGTAGATTTAGAGAAATGTCTTACGAGTCCAATGGTTCAATAATTAAGTCATTTGGGTATCTAGAGAAGAAGTTATAGCCAAAAGAATCCATTCTATTTTTATCCTCAATCATATTGAACTTACTTCGGGGCTATTCGCATAACTTTCTCTATAGGTATCAGATTTAGGTGTCCTTTAGATGGTTCGAACAAAGACCAATTCTATCTTCTTAGGGGTCAAAAATGGAACAAAAGATAGGTATAGATGAAAAATAGAAGAAGCAAAACAAAGAAGAAGATGACGTCATCACAAAAGAAACATATAAGAAGATGACGTCATCACAAAAGAAGTTTGTGAATAGTAACACAGAGAAAGTTCATAAACAGTAACACAGAAGGAGTTCATGAACTGTAACATGGAGGGAGTTCATGAAGAGTAACACAGAGGAAGCTTATGAACTGTAGCACAGACGGAGTTTATAAACAGTAACACAGACGGAGTTCATGAACAGTAACACAGACGGAGTTCATGAACAGTAACACAGACGGAGTTCATGAAAAGTAACATAGACGGAGTTCATGAACAGTAACACAGATGGAGTTCATGAACAGTAACACAGACGGAGTTCGTGACTAGTAACACAAAGGAAATTCATGAACAGTAATACATAGGAAGTTCATGAACAGTAACACAGAGGAAGATGACGTCACACAGAGGAAGATGAAATCATCACAAAAAAAGTTGGTTCACAGAGGATACAAAACACAGACGATGCATCCTTACAGAGGAAGATGACGTCACACAGAGGAAGATGACATCATCACAGAAGAAGTTGGTTCACAGAGGATACAAAACACAGACGATGCATCCTTACAAAAGAAGATAGCTTACAGAGAAGATGACTTACAAAAGATACATCTCTACAGACGATGCATCCTTACAGAAGAAGAAGACATCACCCAGAGGAAGTGAACGTCATCACAAAAGAAGTTGGTTCATAGAGGAAGTTGATTTGCATAAGAAGATGATGTCAACCAGAGGAAGATGACATCATCACAGACGATACCTCTAAACTTCTGAACATTTTCACTTGTAAAGATCCTAATTTTTGACTTCGATGTCTAAAAATTTCATGCTATATATCATTGGAAAGCTAGAAAAATAATCTAAAATTTCCAAGAAGGCAAGTTCATCCAATTCAGCCTAGTTCAATCCAGATTTTCCCCTTAAGTACAAAGACGAATTTTACATTCATCCACCAATGTACTGCGCCCAGTTCTCAACATCATGAAATTTTGAGACTCCTAGAGACAGAATTGAAATTCGATTTCTTCATAAGCAATGTAGCTATATCTGTCTAGAATAATCCAAGAAAATAATAATCTCATTTGGATAACTAGAAAAAAAGTGATGGCTACTAGACCGAAGCACACTTAGTGAACGTTTTCCAGATCACTACCACTTTTGTTTCTAAACCTTTCCTTATCACAACTCATACCAAGATCATCTTCTCTACTTCATTTTCAACTCTATATCATCTATAAAGATATTATAGTCCATGATTAATCATGAACATAAATAACATGTATGTATATGTATATATATATATACGTGTTCTTCATCATTTTCCCCCTAATTCTTCCCGTTTCATAGTCTTTTACTACCAATAACACTAAAGCAAAACGTGAACCTATCTACACTTCTCATATACTACTCGAAATTTTCTAAGAAAAATTTCGAGGTCCAATATTAAAAATAAGGTATAATCCCTATATCCTAACCTATTTTGTACTATATTGCTAATAAAACCTAGAGATCTAACAACATCCACTGCCTATTAAAAACGAAATTTACCTTAGACACAATTTGAGACACAACAATGCCCTAAACCATATTTACCATTGCTTTTATCCATTAAGAACGTAAGCATAAATAATTCATATTTTATAAGTACTCCTTTAATTATTTCAAGTGAGGAACATTAACGCATACACATTTATGTTCTAAACTGTGTTCTCTACAGTATTTTACTAGGTCATATGACATGCCCTTTAAATTGCCTTTATATCAAGTTGTGTCTTCTCATTAGAATTTCATAAAGAAACGTGTCTTGTCACATGATTGTGTTCAGCAAAAGACTCAAAAATATGCCTATACATATAAGCCATACACAACACTTTTCAAATTCAATAGTAATTATAGGTTAACAAAATTTTGGAATTGGAACCTTAGCATATAAGCAAGAAGCCTTTATTCCTTAAAAGGTAAAAAGATAGGTATTGAATTTAGTAAGATAATACATAAGGTGGCTTGTAACACCCCCTATACGGAACTTATGACCATCCACATATATAGCAACCAAATTCTTGTACACACATTCAAGGTATACAATTTTATTCAATTCTATACATACACATATTACAAAACTCCTCAATGCTTAATATTATCATTTAACATTAGTAATACATCTTTACATTTACGTGGTAATCTAAAAGAAAACATACAATTTCCTTTCTTTATTACGTGTGTAACCATCTTTAACTAAAAACACATTCCAAAAGTACTTTTTCTTCTATCTATTGTCCTTGGTCCTTATAGATGTTCCCTACGCCTCACTCCTATAATTTGGACCTACATGGATTAACACATATACTAAACTTGAAAGCTTAGTGGGAAAACACTTAATTTGGATGACCATACATAACAGCCATCTGCTAAGTACAAACATTCAGAAATATCACAACTCATATACCATAAATTCACATTCATGAACCAAACATTGATATTCAATTCTCATGTAAACAATGATAGCATACTTAAGCAAAGTACATAATGCAAATATGCTTCAACATATTATCTATATACCAAAAATGCACATTTATAAAAGCAATATTGATATTCAACACTCATTTATACAAATCATCAATATATTGCACAATATTACAATTCATCATTACAACCAATACAAATGCTCATCAATACCAATTATTCATGTTGTCATACTGTATTTCTTAGTTATGGATGTTAAGTTTCCTTTCTGTGTTAAGCCTGCACATTTTCTGTGGATATGGATAACGGGTGCTGTAGATATCTGAAGATATCAAACTAAGAATACCCAAAGGTATTGAACTATGGATACCCGAAGGTATCAAACTATGGATACCCAAAGGCATCGAACTATGGACACCGGTGGTGTCAAACTATAGCAGCTACATTGTAACCCTATAGGCATGCTGTTGGGCCCCATTTTTGGAGTCCAACTCCTACTTACTCTAATACTACAAATATTAGACCCCATTTTTGAAGTCTAACTATCCATACATAAATTATAATTGTCCACTCAAATTCATCCATAAATAAATTATAAGTCATTACCATCAAATATAAGAGTTGTCACAAAGCTATAAAGGCATTTCAAACCACAACACATCCATATCTTATAATCCCAAGATACATAAGATACTTAATCTAAAAATACTTAAAATGAATTTAAAATCCTCATTAGTACAAAATCTTGCTTACAATACAACAATATGTAACCTTTTAAGCCACATTACAACAAAATCCGAAATCTCATTACACAAAAGTTACATGAACTATGAAGTCTTAAAAATGACTAAAGCCTTGTATCTTCCAAACTTATTTCAAATTACAACCTAAGCAAGCTTGGAATGATGCCTTGAATCTCTTTCACTTCATCTCTTAATCATCAAATGTAGGTAGGGACAGGAGGGGGTGAGCTTGACAGCTCGTGGGTAACAGTTTATAATAAAAGATAAGCAAAAACTTTTGAAAATCATTATACTTGTCATTGAAAACTTTCATTGAGTTCATAAAGCACACTTTCCTCAAAATTCTTGTCAAATTAACAATATAGCAAATCATGTATGCATTCATCATGTCAAACATATCCAAATGCAATGCAATTCAAAATGGCTCGAGAGTTTCGTAGAACGAAATGGAGAAACCAAAGTTTACACTGTAAAATGAAACAAGTTTGATTTCTCAGGATCTCGTGGCCTAAAGCAGGCAACCGGGAGAAGGCTATACGTCAACGTCCACGTGACTAACGAAACGGATTTCTCTCTTGCCAACACAAAGCACATATATTCATGCTCAAATCATTTCCATGCATTTTCATATTCTCATGCTCTTTTCATAAAGCAATAACAAAACTTATAAGCAACTGTAAGTCATATGCAAACATGCAACACCTTATCAAAAGCATTTAAGAAAACAGTTGAAAACATTTTAAAACTTTCTTGATTCAAAGAAAACATTTAATAGATTAACACTCTATTATAAACATGTACCCACCTTAGTTTGCTTGCTTGAATTTTCAAGTGTCAAGCTTGCTCTTAACGTTGATATTCTTGATCCCCTTCAAAGTTTCAGCTGAACACTCTTCTCTCTTCTTCTTTCTCCTTGTTTCGGTGTCTCCTTCTATCCTTCTAAGCCCTTCTACGATTTTCTCCTTCTTTTCTTCCTTAACACTCATGACTCCTCTCTTCTTGGTCTTATTATCTTAAGAAAAAATTTTGATTTTACAATTTTGCCCTTAATGAATGCAAAAAGTCATCTTTGCCCTTTCTTATAAGCTTAGGTTCTTTTAACCTCAAATGGT
>JANZXR010000003.1:21685956-21705978 GCA_027575705.1 Erythroxylum echinodendron
ACATAATAGTTAACCTCAATCAAAATAATTTATCTAACAATACCAGAATTCATTCAAATCATGTTTACTAAAATAAATAAAAAAATTCAAGACCCAACATTAGTACTCTAAAAGGATGTTGTGGTAGTTAATCTATAAGAGAATTGTCTCCACTTTTGATTTTTCAAGCTCTAACCCAAGTACCCATCTTAGTACAAATATAGGTTATCCCTTTATGTGCCAAGGATAACCTTAAGGATTCACCATCTAAGAACTGAAGTAGGAAAGTTTCATCCTTAATTAGAAGAACTTTATTAGTTTCTTTGCCTCCCCATCTAACTTGATCTAAGTTCCAAATGCATAGGAAGGCTGGTCTCTTATCTAGAAAGTAACTAATCATCATGTTGGACTAGAGTTTGGCACCATCTTGGAGTAACTCCAAATGTAGGGTGGCAATGCCCTTGCCAATAGTTAAAGGAAAGTGTTTAGGTTTAGCATCATGGGAATTAGCAGCTACCACCTTGCTCTATGTTCTATTTGTTTTCACAACCCTAGCTTCTTATAAAGAAGGGAATTTACTTTCGTCCAGACTTCGAGGTGAATAGGTTTACCCAAATTATCCTCGCTTGGAGGCCTCTATAACTACCCCTCAAAATAGAAACTTACTAGATTATGCAACGTCTCTTTTCTAAATGAGAAAAGGAAGCAATAGAATTTTAAAGTCATCTCCAATTGCCTTTGAAATTGCCTCTTTATCATTCTGTTACCTTGAACTACTTAGTATAGTAATCATATTGACAAGTAATTATATATATATAGTAATTGATGGCAATATGTTAATAAGCTTATGTTAATAATATCTTTCAAGTTGTATACACTTTTAACAAGTAAAAAAAATTAAGTGATATATGTTGTCAAAAGCATATAACATAACCTATATATATGCTTATAGTAACAAAAAAAACATGTCGTTAGATATGGTTCCCGCTATATACATCTAGCAAAAGATGAGAAATGATAGACAATTTTTTTCTTACTTATTTTGTATATTTTAATTTATTTTATTAAAATTTTAAAATAAAAATTTAAATTTAATGATTTTATATTTATTTTAATCCATGTTTTCTTATAACCTTTTCTTTAGTTTCAATTTACGTATTACTAACTTCAAAATTTTAAGTAATTATTAACAATTTATTTTCATTTGTTTTGTCTTTTAGTTCTTTGATTTCCAATTGCAATTATTCATAATCAAACACTTTGTTATAATTTGATTTAGTTGTGTTATAGCAGAGTAATTTATGCTTTTTTCAGATATTCAATGAATTGTATAAATATTCAAAATTTCATACAATTGGAACTAAACAATCAAAGGGGGTACATTCCTAACACTAGTACATAATCTTTACTCTGAGAGAGTATCCATATAGAATTTACTAATCTACTCTCCCATGGTGACAAAGAAGTATTATGTGCAGCTTTTTTCCAACAAAGGATCTGTTAGTAGAGTATGTCTTGTTGTTTTGTTTGATGCTTAAAACATTTATAAATTGTTTTCCTTCTAAATTTCATAAACTGACCTTGCAAACAAAAGCTAAAATAAGGCCTATTGTTTATAGTCACCCTATTTCCTTTGTAAGGTCCATTCAACTATCCTCATCCAAGTTTAGGATGAACATGTCAAGGAGAATAGATTAAGAAATCTCCTTCATAGTTACCTTGTGTATTCACAATTAAAGAATAGATAAACATGTGTATCAGTTAAGGAGTTATACAGAGTAAAATATGTGGAGGAGGTGGAACCAGTTAATATATTTATGGTTGATAGACTCCCATGGATTGCCAACTATAAGATAAAAATTATTTTTGGAATAGCTTAGGAGAACCACACAAGTTGAACTAAAGAACCATTGATTTCTACCCCTCAAGGAGTCTATACAAGATATGTTATTGAATATCCTAATGGAGTTTTTAGCCCATATCGTTCAGTCATTTGATGAAGAGGCTCTCAGTTTCCTTTGTAACAACATTGACAAGCTATCTATAATCTACTGATCAATATTAAAAATATTACCCATAATCACTTGTTTGACTATAGCATGTACTGGAATTTGTTTTATTAGATGATAAAATCTTTCTTTCTCCATCATTGGTCCCAAGTAACTCTATAAATCAATCCAAAAATTAGTGGTCGATCTATCATATAATTTGATTTTGAACCAATCCCTCACTTGAGCTCTTAATCTCAACAAATGAATCATTACCCATGAACCAACTTGTTTAGGTTCACAAGTTTAGAAATCCTTTTAATTCAAATGGTAAGAATGCATCCACATAACCCATAAGGATTCTTTATCACTTAACAATCTCCATATCCTTTTGATTAAGAGGACTCTATTACTTAGCTTCAAAAGAATGACTCCCAAACACTCCTCCTTCCTTATGGACAAACTGTTTGCCTAGATACTTTAGTTGTGTAGGAGGAGTTAGAATTGCTTACACATAAGAAGTTCCTCAATTTGCTTAGATACTTTAGTTGTGTAGGAGGAGTTAGAATTGCTTACACATATGAAGTTCCTCAAAAACATTCTATATGATATTTATTATAGAATATGGAAGTGCAATATGGGCAACCCAGTGAATGCTTAAAAAATTAAAAAAAAGCATTAGTTAATTGAACTCTTCCTATAAATGATAATGCCTTGTTGCACCAATTATCTATTATTCTCCTCACCTTTTAATTAGAGGAAGAAATTCAGCCAATAAATGCTTCTTATGTGAGATTGGAATGCCCAAGAAAGTAAATGAGAGATCCTTTTCTTTTAGATTAGTAAGGGAGGAGAGCCAATTTGTCAGGTGATCAACAAATAAGAAAATAAATAAGAAGTTTTTCTTTTTTGTCAACAAATAAGAAAATAAATAAGAAGTTTTTCTTTTTTGTTTGTAGACAAACCTAAGATGATTTTAAATGTCTCCAAGGAATTCATTAGTGCCTTAACTAAATATGGGTCAGCTTTAGTAAAGATTAAGACGTCATTAGCAAGGGCTCAATTGTGAATACCCAACTTCTTGCATTTATTGTGAAACTTGAACTTTGTTTCTAAATTGATAAAATATTTTATTAGCCTAAAAATAACTTCTATACAAAGGAAAAAGAGATGAGGGGATAAACGATCATCTTGCCTAATAACCTTGGCACTTCTTATTAGTTTAGTAGAAGAGTCATTTATCAAAAGGAGAGAAGACATAGTAGAGATACATTAATGTATCCAATCAACATATCTTGAAAACCATAAGCTTGTAAAGTGTAAATAAGGATCTAGATTCACCTTAATTGCACAACTCTTTGAAGATTTTTTCCTTTCCTAGTTCTTAAAAAATATATGAACCTATAGTATTTTATCACTTATGTATCTCTCTTGAATATAAACTGTGTATGATTAATTATTCACAAGTTTGATTGCATTCTTCAATCTTTTGGCAAACACCTTATAAATGAAGTTCAAAATGAGATTGGCCTAAAGTCCTTAAGTGAGACAAGATTGGAGATTTTGGGTATATAAGGCTGATAAAGGTCCTTATTGAGTTCTTTTAATAAGTGACCTGTATTGAAGAAACTTAGAAATACATATATAAACAAAACATTTATCTGATTCCAAGACTTTGGAAAGAATAGTCCATTAAGGTCATCTAGTTTAGGTTCTTTGTTAGGTTTTTAATTAAACACTAGATTCTCAAATATGTTAGGGTAAAAGGAGTTTCCAAATAGACTGCACATTTATTGAAGATTTTTTCACAAATAAATGAATTCAATGGGGACTTTGAGGAACTTATATGATCAACAATTCTATGAGCTCTAGAGATATAATGAAAAGCGGTAGCATGTAGCTCTTCTTATAATGATTCTATTGCCCCGTCTACTCAAGTTTCTTTTAGCAAGTAAGGACTTATGGAAATAGGAAGTGTTTTTATCTCTACCATGTAGATATATACTCTTGATCTTTGCTGCGTAATAGAAACTTGGACTTCTAAAGTAGTGAAGGAGGATCAACTTTATACATGAAACCATTTGTCCATTTTGATCAGCTAGCTAAAATTTATGCAAAAGATAGAGCTATATAGGGCTTGAGGTCCTATTGAAGAAAATATAGAAGGAAACGACAACAATATTGAAAGATGCAATAATGTGAATAATGTACAGTCAAATATTGGAAATGATGAAAAATGGGTGACTCAAAACAATTCAACATCACCATTTGAACCTAGAAGAAGAAAGTGCAGGAAGAGCATAGATCCACTTAAAACAGAACTTTTGGAGCCATCAAACAATATAAAAAGCTTAGTTGAATCTGAACATGAACCTGCTTCATCTTTAAAACATATGACAAAAACATTTGCTCCTTTTGTAGATATAAGTAAGGTTGAGATCTTTTTCAGTATGCCCAACGATTACAAAGTGTTATTTATTTAAGACATACTCGAGTCATCTCAATGATCACATGATATTATAATATCTATTTTAAAATTTAAAATTAGTTTATTTATTTAGACAAAACATAATTTTAATTGATTCTTATACACGGTAAAAGTGCAAATATTGGAAATAGACTGCACTTCCAATTCGTTGAGTTCTCGATAACTGCTGTCGAGCAGGGTCATCATTGAGAACATTTTAATCTAATGTAGACAACCTTATTGGATTGCATGTTGCTGTTGAAAATGATTTGTACATGATATGGATATTAAAAAAAACCTTTTAAAAAACCTTAAGCTTCAAGTTTTCCTTAGGCTGAACGAAGTATTTTGGCGTGGAAATGACCTTCAGCTGTAATCTGAATGCAAAAGTGATGAAGATGCTGTCATAGTATTCCTATCCGAAGCTAAAGGTGAAACTCCTATGGCTTGCAAAGATGAAGTCGACGACGGAGTTGGAGCTGAAGGCGAAGCTATAAAAGTTGAAATATTGCTGCTCAAGTTGACGCTTGTTCCAATTGCGCAGCCTTCAGTTAGTGCTGTAGGTGCTGGTGGTCTCTCGATCTCTGTAACTCCCTCTAGCATCTGAACCACTTTTCCCATTGTCGGTCTTTGAGAGGGTTGCTCCTGAATGCACCAGAAGCTCACCTTAATTGCCCTTATCACTTGATCCGTGTCCAAATCATTACAACTAAGAGTTTTGTCAAGAATCGACATAGAATTTCCCTTCTCAAATTCTTCATATGCCCAGATGGAGAACTTTTTCCTGTTCGTTTCTTCTGAGACTTCAAAATTCCTTTTCCCACTAACTATCTCCAACAAAACCATGCCATAGCTGTAAACATCAGATTTTGAAGTTATTGGAAGATTTGCAAGCCATTCCGGTGGCAAATAACCTCTTGTCCCTCTAACACTTGTCAGGGTTCTGTATCTATGGTCCTTGGGATTTATAAGCTTTGCTAGACCAAAATCAGACACCTTAGCAGTGAAATTCTCATCCAAGAGGATGTTTTCTGGTTTGATATCACAGTGAACAATGCAGTCTCGACATTCTTCATGAAGATAAGTGATTCCTCTAGCAGTTCCAAGGGCAATGGTAAACCTTGACGCCCAGTCCAACAATTTCTCTGTCTGGTGCCCTTCAGTGAATAGGAAATTGTCAAGAGAGCCATTTTTCATGAACTCATAAACCAAAAGCCTATGTCGCCCCTCAGAACAGAAACCAATTAATCTGACCAAATTCAAATGGTGTGTACTACTGATAGTTGCAACCTCCATCCTGAACTGCTTTTCACCCTGTTCAATTCCTTGAAGTTGCTTTACTGCAACTACTGTTCTATTGGCAAGAACACCTTTGTAAACAGCTCCAAACCCCCCTGCTCCAAGCTTCTCCTTGAACCTTTTCGTTGAACGCTGCAGTTCTTTATACGAGAACTGTACAGGTGCACCAGAGGCATACTCAAGAAGAGCATACTGAGCTGACAAACTCCCAAACTTTGGACTGTTTCTGCAACACCACCACCATAAACCACTCTCAACCGCAAGCAAACTAACAAGGGTAACCACCACTACAACACAAACAACCCAAGCACGCAGACTCCAATCTTTACTTTTCTGGACATTCTGCATATCAGGTGATGAGTTGGGTACAGCAGGTGCACAAACCTTCACAAATGACGTACTGGGAAGTGATGGACTTTGGTATCCACTAAAAAAATCCTGCGTTTTCAGGTAACACAAGCCAGTTCCATCCGACAAAGAAGTAGAAGCAGCACAAGAACCACTTACAAGACAATTCAATCGACAAGCTGATATGCCCACAAAGAAAACCTGAGAAGACAGCTCAGGCTGATAAGTTAAGAACATGGAATGTTCCAACTGCAACATAGTAGCACTCGCAGTACAATTATCAATCTCCACCTTCCTTTTACACCCCTTTCTGCCATCATTCACATCAACAGGATCAAAATTCTGTGACGGGCACCCACAAACTGGATTTGCATTCGTCTCATTATAACTACAAATCCCCATGTTCCCACAATACCCAAAAACCAAACACTGATCAGTCAAGGCAGCCCATCTCATAGTTTTAGTCCGACTACTTAGAACAGAACTATAAATCCTCAAATTCCCATCATCATCCAACTTCAGAAACCTCAGTATATCACTCCCTTCAGCATAGTCATTACTATAAGCCACAATATAAGCACTAGATAAAGTAGCATCAAAAATAGATAATATTCCAATAGACTGAAGTCCTAAAGTTGGGGAAGTCAAATTCGAAGCTGTAGTCGAATTCAACCCCTGATTCCAGTAAACTATGCTATTATTCCATCTAAGAGTGAGATTTCCAGATCTAAGAAAATGAAAGGAGTAATTTCCAGAAGTCAAAACCTGATTTACAGTGAAATTCTGATTTGGTACGATAGTATCAGTGGGGTTAGCAAAAGTGGACCATATCGCAGAAGTGGCATTGCTTAGAACGAAATTACCGTAGTCATTAAGAGCAGCGGAGGTGACACCGAGATTTGCGGTTTTGGAGTCCCATAAGACGGTGCCAGAACCGTTGACGAGTAGAAGAGTGCCGTTAGGAGCAAAGTGAAAAGAAGCACCAGAGTCAACCGTGACAGAGGGTCCTCCCGCAGTCCAAATGGGAATCCCACCAGCGTAAAGGATTCCGGCGAGGAAAGAGGAGGGACCCACCTGGTAAAAGGCGACGGAGAAGATTTTGTTGGGTGAAGTCCAATTCTGGTTAAGGGCGGAAGCGGAAAGAGAAGAACCAGGCGATATTTGTGCATCGGAAAAAGCGAAAAGGTACAAGAGAAGAAGAAACAAAGATTGAATTGTCATTTTTCCCTTATGTGTTTTCCGTGTGTGTGGGTGGGCTGTGAATAGAAGAAAAAAGGAGCAAACAAGGGTTGTAATCTGTAAAACGGAGGTGAGTATGTGAAATGGAAGACTTTGACTTTTGAAGGATTCTTGCTAAATATTGATGTAGGTATTTGATTTGAGGAAGTGAGTGGAGTGAATTGACTGAGTTTTCCCTTTCGGTGTGTTGGGAATGATTTGATTGGTAGGTAGGAAAGAAAGAAGTAAGGAAATATAAAACTAAAACAGGCGCGGCCTGCAGCTTTCTTCCCTTCCAAATTTGGTCTTCGACCCGCTGCTTAACTTTTACCAATTTGTGTTGGTCCACTGAATATACATGACTGCAATTTGAATGAAGAAAAAAGGAGAAAAGTTGATATTAGTCAGGTTAGATAGTTCCAAGAACTAAGAAGAGATTTTTGGACTTGAGAACACATTAACTACTTGAGAAATGTCACTAATAAAGGAGGAATTATGAGGTGAGGACATTAATGAGCAAACGACGATCATAATAGAATTTGTTTAAGGTGGTAAACAAAAAGAAACTAGAGCTCTCAATATAAAAAGATATAAAAAGAGGGAAAAGGAAAACCAAAACAAAAGTTATTTAACGTGGTTCATGCTCTGTTAAGGAAGACTGAAGATGTTGAAAGCAATGTTTTGGTATAATATAGAAGGAAGATGGGTACATGTTTTTCTTTAAAAGAAGTTTCTTGTGCTTATATAAAAGTCAAGTTAATTGAAAAGTACACTTTTCTAGATGAAAAGAAGAAGAAGAAGAAGAAGAAGAAGAAGAAGAAGCAATGTGATATGTACTCAGAAACAAGTAATCATGCATATGTGCAAGTGAAAACATGTTTTTCTATATTCTCCAGGTCTAAGAGCAAAGAACACAACCAAACTAATTCACTTATAACATTGGTCGTAGCGCGATATGCGGATTCAACGGAAGACTATGAAACAACAACTTGTTTCTTTGAATTCTAAGATATTGGTGAGTTGCCTTAGGAGATATCATACCTTATAGTTGAACGTCAAGTAGTGGGACAAGTACCCGTCAAAATCCGCGTAAATATCCCTTACGCTGGGAACTTTTTGATATGAAGAACCAGATACATACCTATAGTAGCATCTAAATGTGGCTGTCGTGGATTTTTCATAAACTGAGATAAAAACTTAAAAGAGCATTGGACATGGTGATTGTCAGACATAATAAACGACCAACCGAGAGACGATATTAGGCAGGGTTAGACAAAGGAGAACCAGTCAGATAGTCCATATTTTCATTCCATTAAAAAATGGTCTCATCTTATTTTACTCCAATATTTGCAGGTGAACTCCTTTCCGTTAAGATTAAAAGCTTTTGTTACCAAACTTTGGTCTATCCATAGAATCTCAGACTTCATAGATTTAAGCAGTTTTTTGTTTACTTCACTAATGAATATTTCACTAGTTTAACCGCAAAATATTGAACTTTTATTAGTTTTTAATATTTTGATTTAATTTATTTTAATAACTTTTGATAAAAATTGATAAGTTTATTAATTAATTAGTTAATTTTATAAATTATATAAAATAAATAAATTTCTAATTAACAATCTTTTTTAATTAAACTTTAAAATTTTTTATGAAAAAGGGCAATCTCTTTTAATAATATTTTAAATTTTTTAACTTCCAATTTTATACATTTAACCTTTTAAATTTTAAACTTGATTTTAAACAATTACATTACTAACAATAATAATTCTTGCTTTTTTATTTGATTTTGTATAACAGATATATCTAATTCTCCCCTTCACTGAGGATCAATCTAACGGAGGCATTCTATTTCTACATAATGGTGCTCGATGGGTGTTCACGATTGATTCGGCTCTCACTTTCCTTTACTTTCCTTGCTGGCAATGAAACAAATAGACATTACCAGCTTTCAAGGCTCAAATTACAAATGACCCTTTAGAAAACTAAGCTCTCGAAATGAATCCTCCCATTTCTGCAAGTGGTCAGGTATAATATGCGAAGTTAGACATCAGAGATTCAAGAAGTTCGACCTATATGACGGCCAACTGGTTGATAGACTATCCCCCTATGCTAGGAACTTGAGTTTTCTCATGATTAAAAAACTTAGGAACAATAGCTTGGGCTGCGAGAGCTGGATTTCAGCTAAAACACATTGGCTAGTGAAATCCCAATTAACATTTCTCCGACAATGTTAATTTGTTGAGCTTTACTATAACCTACAACTATTTTGAAGATGAACTTTCAACAGGACTTGGATCATTGTCGAAACAACTTGGTTAGTCAGATGTTAGCAAAAATAGCAATAATAATTAGATTGAAACAGCTTATCTGAAAACAAGACGTCGTGAAAATCACTACCCTAAGTCAAAAATTTCCCCTCTACAGTGCAGCATGACAATGGGATATGACCTAAGGGTTAACGTCTTTTCCATTGAATTCAGTGCACTCCAAAGAGTGGAGTGGGAACTATCTTCGAAATTAAAGAAAGACAGATAAATGTTGAATTTATACATAAGAACAAAGACATATGTAAGGTGTTTGTATGTAGAGGAAAATGTTTGAGTTGGATGGAGCAAGTAAGGATGCATAAAAAAATTATAAAGATGGCAGCCTTTTGTAGTAGTCCTATCTTAAGCAAATGCATGACTTTTATATATAAAAGAAGCAAAGTGAACGTTGGCTATAGGACAAAGAAACGTTGGAGCATAATAATGGCTAAATATTATAGCTGTTGAAGAATAATAATGGTTGACAATGGTAGGTCCAAGTTATGGACCAATACTAACAATTTCCCACTTGATCCAAAACTTGAGAAACAAACTATCACAATTTGGGAGAAAGCAGGTGAACAACATCAAAGGTAGCCTGCGAGTCATAATGAAGAAACACATAAGGAATTGATTTTTTCCCAAGTGGGATGTTAGCTAAGGGATTACTTAGCCACTCAGCTTCCCATCCTGCCAACTCCAAAGCCTTAAACTCAGCCTCATTTGTTAATCTCGTAATACATGTTTGCTTGGATGATTTCTAAGACACTGCAACTCTAACTAAGGTAAAAACATAACCATTAGTAGAGTATATGTCATCACTCTCCGTAACCCAGTTAGAATCAGAACACCCCTCTAATACAAGAAGATGACCACCAAAAGATAATCCATAATGCATAGTACCTTTAAAATACCTCAATAAACTAATCAATGCATTTTAATGCTCTTGACTAGGATTATGAGTGTACCTATAAGTCTACTCACACAGTATGCAATATCAGGACGAGAATAGGTTATAAAAAACATTACACTACCAAGAATTTTAGAGTACTCAGTTTGATTTACAATGTCACCAAGATTTTTCTTTAAAGCAATACTAGTGTCATAGGGAGTCTTGACTGAATCAACATCATAGTAATCAAACTTCTTTAAAATTTTCTCAACAAAATGAGTTTGATTCAACCTAATACCAGAGTCAGTCCTATCAATTTTGATTCCCAAAATAAAGTCCACAGGTCCAAGATCTTTCATATCAAAAGAAGACTTTAGCAAACTCTTGGTAATATTAATGACAGATAAACTAGTACCAAAAATAAGCATATCATCCACATAAAGAGTTATGATTACACAACCATTGATATAAGATTTCACGTAAATACAAGAATCAGCATCATAAAAGATGAAACCATGTTTGAAAATCTCACTTTCAAATTTCTCATGCCACTGTTTGGGAGCTTATTTAAGTCCATACAAAGACTTAACCAACTTACGCACCTTTTGTTCTTGACTAGGCACTCTAAACCCCTCGGGCTAGACCATATAAATTTCCTCATCTAGATCACCATTCAAGAAAGTTGTTTTAACATCCATTTGGTGCACATGAAGTTTAAATAGTGAGGCAATATCAAACGAGGCAATATCAAACAACATCCTTATAGATGCAATTTTAGTAACAAGAGAGTACGGGTCAAAAAAGTCCAATCCTTCTTTTTATTTAAAGTCTTTAATAACAAGTCTTGCCTTGAACCTCTTAATAGTTCCTTCAGGTCTCAATTTCTTTTTGAAAATTCACTTACACTCCAAAAGCTTACACCCTCAAGATAGATCAACTAAAACCCAAGTTTTATTAGACATGATTGACTCTAACTCACTATTTATGGCTTCCTTCCAAAATGTAGCATCCACAGATCTCATTGCTTTCTCATAAGTTTTAGAATCTTCCTCAATAATATAAGTCACCAAAAACACAACATCTATCTCCTCAGGTTTTGTCACCATAAAGGAATTAATAAAGTCAAAACCAAAACTAATAGGTATTCTAGCTCTTTTGCTCCTTCTTAGTTTAACAATTTCCTCTTCCTCTATGTCATCATTGGTACAAGAATTAGGGATAAATTCTCTAAGAACTTGAACACTCACTTTTATAGGAAATATATTCTCAAAAAACACTACATCTCTTGACTTTATAATTGGTCTATAAGTGTTAGATCCCTCTTCTTTAACCATAAATCAATAGGTAGTACTGTTAGAGGCATATCTCACAAAAATTGAATCGACAGTCTTAGGTCCAATTTTCTTCCTTTTATGATCAGGTAGAGCAATCTTAGCAAGACACCCCCACACTTTCAAAAAACGCAAGTTAGGTGGATAATGTTTCCAAATTTCATAAAGGGTTTAATCTACTTTCTTATGAATGACTCTGTTAAAACGTAACAAGCCGAAAGAATAGCTTCCTCTTACATAAAATCAGGTAAACCGGAAGAAATCAACATTACATTCATCATATCCTTAAGTGTTCGATTTTTCCTCTTGGCTATTCCATTTTGTTTAGGTGTATAAAGGATTGTACGCTTATGAATAATCTCAACTTTTGCACAATAATTAGCAAGGAAATCATTACTATACTTACCACCTCGATCAAACCTTAATCTCTTAATTTTCCTTTCTAATTAGTTTTCAACCTCAACTTTGTATTTCATAAATATTTCCTCTGCATCACTTTTATTTTTTAATTAGTAAATCTAGATCAATCATCTACAAAGGTAATATAATATCTCATGTCTCCTTTACTCATACAATTCTTAAAATCACCCAAGTCTGTGTAAACTAAGTCTAATACTTGTGACTCTCTCTTGGTCACTAACTTAAAAGGTTTCTTAGAGAATTTAGCCTCAACGCAAATTTGATATTTTTCCATTTCATTAGTAATATGGTTAGGTAACAAGTTTAAGCTTTGCATCCTCTTAATTGACCTCATATTCACATGTCCAAGTCCAAAGTGCTATAAGTCTAAAGACTCAACAATATAAGCAAAAGAAGTAGGTGCATTTATTTCAACGTCAAGTACAAATAAACCCCTATTACAAAATCCTTTTCTAACAAAGTTCTCATTCTTAGTCAAAATTAGCTTATCAGAATCAAAGGTCAGCTTAACTCCGGCTGTGTTAAGTAATGAACCAAAGATCAAGTTTCTATGTATATCATGAACAAATAAAACATTTTGTAATGTCAGCACTTTTCCAGAAGTGAGTTTGAGAGTGACCTTCCTAACTCCTTGGACAAGAACTTTGCTGGAGTTGCTTATGTATACGAATTCACCATCAGCAGCATCATTCAACTCCTTGAGCAGGTCCTTGTTGGTGCAAATGTAGCGTGTAGCTCGTGTGTCAACTATCCACTCTACCAAATTTCTAACAAGGTTGACTTCGGATACTATAGCAATAATAACCTCCTCGTCATTACCAACTTCAACCATATTATCTTGAGGCTTACTAAAGCTCTTCTGGTTACCTCGTTGGTACCCATTTGGTGTCCTTTCCCGAACTGTTACGGTTTTTGTCCTTGGCCTTTCTTCTCATAATTGATTCTAACTTCACAATTGGTAGTAGGATGGCCTAGCCCGTGGCACCACCAACAGTCACCATCAATCCTATTGTGCTTAAACTGACCCTGCTTGTTATTGAAAGACTTGTTTTTTCCACCATTCTTCCTGAAATTATTAACATTTCTATGTTCTACTACATGGGCCTTAACAATAGGGACAATGGCGAGTATTTTGGTCTTATCTTACGCACGATCGAGATCCTCAATCTTTATATGTCCTATCAACTCCTGAAGCTTTATGTCTTTATCCTTATGCCTCAACTGATTTTTATACTCATTTCATGAGGTAGGTAGTTTCTTAATAAGGACATTAGCTTGTAACAACTCACACATGTTCATACCCTCGGCAAGGATTTCAACAACTAGATTTTCATACTCATGTAATTGGTCCATAATAGGCTTATAATCAATAACAGTAAATTTTAACTACCTAGCAACTATATATTTCTTAGTACAGGCATCATCTGTCCCATATTTCACTTCTAAAGCATCCCAAATTTTCTTAGCAGTTTTGTGCTTGCAGTAGATATCAAACAGAGAATTGATCATATGATCGAGTAATACTCCCCTAACAGTACGGTTATCCTTAGTAGTCTTAGGGTCGGTATTATCACTAAGAATCTCTTGAAACAATACATAATCGATTTTGTATTGCTAAAAGTAAAATAGAATTTTCTCAAACTATCTTTTAAAGTTTCTTCCATCTAAAGGCTCTAATATAGTAAGGTTAGGTGTAATTTTTGGGGCCATAGTGAAAGAGGTAGAACCTACGTTTGTCTCATTCGCAAACGACATAATTCCAACTTATATCCAAATTAAATATACAGCAGTAAAAACAAAATACAGAAATTTCTGATTAGAATAACACAATTTTTGACAGCAGTAGTAACGCAACAAATAAATTTCAGACTTAAATTGTTAGCGAAAATAGCAATAATAATTAAATTGAAACAACTTATCTGAAAACAAGATGTCGTAAAAATTACTGCCCTAAGTCGAAAATTTCTCCTCTATGGTGCAACAGGACAATGGGATCTGACCTCAGGGTTAACATCTTTTTCACCAATTTCGGTGTACTCCAAAGGATAGAGTAGGAACTATCTTCAAAATTAAAGAAAGATAGGTAAATGCTGAATTTTTGCGTAAGGCAAAAGACGCGTGTAAAGTGTTTGTATGCACAGAAAAATCCTTGAGTTGGATGGAGTAAATAAAAATGCGTGAAAAAATAGAAAGATGAGCAGTCTTTTGCAATAGTCCTATCTTAAGCAAATGCATGACGCTTATATATAAGAGAAACAAAGTAAATGTTGGCTATAAGAGAAAGAAATTGAACATAATAATGACTCAATATTACAGATATTGAAGAATAATAATAGTTGACAATGATAAGTTCCAAGTTATAGACCAATACTAATATCAGATACCATTTCTTTTGGAAACAAACATTGCCATTTGCCTCTTCTCATGTTTTTCCTTTGATTATTCTTGTTTTTTATTTCCGCAGACTCGACAAGATTTAGATTTACTCATCAAACTTCATTCAAAAAGCAAGTTATTTTTATTTGAAGAAATTAGGTTAATTAAATAAGGTGGGTATTAAAGTAAAAAATTAATTAATTTTTATATTTTATTTTAAGAAAGAAAGTCTTATAATGTCACATTATTAATTAATTTAATATTTAAATTTTTATTATTTTAAGGTTACATATAATTTTTTTAAATGTTAAATTTTTATTTGTAAACTCTAAAATTTTAAAACTTATCAATTATATAAAATTTAGGCAAAATTGACAAAAAGAAATTCTTTACATCCACTATTTTGTACCAATTTTATTTCACATGATCTCATCTAAAAGACAAAAAAAAAATATACGAATGAGAACGCATAAAACAGAACCGTAAAGCCTTAATAGTTAAGATTATTTGATCCCAAAATTGACGGCTTCGACTTTTATTTATCCCCATGGAACCACCAGTCCAAAGGACTGCAACGTAAGTAACTTGCAAGGAACCCATAGAAATGAGCTTCCACTCTCTTCTCTTCTTATGTTTCTGTTTTTCTTGCTTCATCATCAACGCTATCTTTGCATCCAACATTTCACTTGGTTCATCACTCTACGCTTCGAATCCCAACCAGACATGGACTTCTCCGAACAACATCTTCGTTTTCGGCTTTACCCTTCTGAGTTCTTCTTCCTACAGGGCAGCCCTGTCCTACTTCGGTGGTGGAGTCGTCATCTGGACGGCTGGTGATTCCTCTGTTTCAGTTGATGCCGGAGGAGCCCTCCACTTCCAATCCTCCGGCAATCTCCAGCTTGTCAATGGCTCCGGCGTCACCGTCTGGAGCTCCAACACTGCTCATCTCGGCGTCAACTCTGCTCAGCTTGATGACTCAGGAAACCTTGCCCTCTTTCGTGGTAATTTTTCCATTTGGTCCACTTTCGACAACCCAACCGATACTATTGTTCCGTCGCAAAGCCTTAGAGTGAACCAAACTCTTACCTCTGGGGTTTATTCTTTTCTCCTTCTGAGCGATATTAATCTCACGCTAACTTGGAATGACAGTGTAACTTATTGGAATCAACATTTTGATGCTACAGTTTCAAACTTCAGTTCTCCCAGTTTACAATTGCAGGCTAACGGTATCCTCTCTATTTTTTATGGGAATTCGACGAGATCACAGATTGTAGCTTACAGTAACGAGTATGGAGAAGGCAGTGATGTATTGAGGTTCTTGAGATTGGATACTGATGGGAATTTGAGAATGTATAGTTCCGAAAGAGGTAGTGGAACTACAGTTGTGGGATGGGCCGCGTTGGCTGATAATTGTCAAATATATGGATATTGTGGGAACATGGGAATTTGCAGTTATAATGATTCGGATCCGATTTGTGGCTGCGCATCTGAGAATTTTGAGCCTGTAGATGTGAATGAGAAGAAGAAGGGCTGCAGAAGGAAGGTTGAGCTGGATTACTGTGCAGGTAACTTGACGATGTTGGAATTGAAGAACACTAAGTTATTGCCCTTCGAAGCTGATCAGATGACCACTTTGGGGATAACCGCGTGTAGATCCAACTGTTTAGCTAGTGCTTCTTGCATAGCATCGTCGTCCTTGGCTGATGGATCAGGGTATTGTTACCAGAAACCATCTGATGTTTTCTATGGGTATCGTAGTCCAGTGCTTCCTAGTACTTCTTATGTGAAGGTTTGTGGACCAGTGCAGCTTTATCCTTCGGATTCACTGCAAACAAGTGATGAGGAATGTTGGAAGAAGATTTGGGGTGTCAGTGGAATCATTGTGGCATGTATGTTTATTTTAATTGTTTTAGTAGTTGGCTTATGGAGGTGGTGGAATAGAAAAAGTCTTAACTATGGAGGTACTTGGGAGCACTATGCTCTTCTTGACTATGCATCTAGTGCACCAGTGCAGTTCTCGTACAAGGAGCTTCGTCGTTCAACAAAGGGATTTAAAGAGAAACTTGGAGAAGGAGGATTTGGAGCTGTTTACAAAGGGGTTCTGGTTAATAATATGGTAGTTGCTGTTAAGCAACTCGAGAAAATCGAGCAAGGTGAGAAACAATTTAGGATGGAGGTTGCAACTATAAGTAGCACACACCATTTGAATTTGGTAAGATTGATTGGTTTTTGTTCTGAAGGGCGTCACCGACTTTTAGTCTATGAATTCATGAAAAATGGTTCTCTGGATAGTTTTATTTCCACTGATGAACAGCAATCAGCCAAGTTGTTGAATTGGCAGAATCGGTTGAACATCGCCTTAGGAACTGCTAGAGGAATCACATATCTTCACGAGGAATGTCGAGATTGCATTGTTCATTGTGATATTAAACCAGAAAACATTTTATTGGATGAGAATTACAGCGCTAAGGTATCTGATTTTGGCCTTGCAAAACTCATGAAGGACCATCGGTACCTATCCCTGACGAATGTTCGAGGGACACGAGGATATTTGGCACCAGAGTGGCTAGCAAATCTTCCCATAACATCAAAATCAGATGTTTACAGCTATGGTATGTTACTATTGGAGATAGTGAGTGGTAGAAGAAACTTTGAAGTCTCAGCAGAAACTAATCAAAAGAAGTTTTCTGTGTGGGCTTTTGAGCAGTATGAGCAGGATAACATAGATGCAATTGTCGACAAAAGGCTTGCTGACCATGCTGTGGCTATGGACCAAGTGCTGAGGGCAATTCAGATTAGCTTCTGGTGCATCCAGGAGGACCCATCAAAGAGGCCGACAATGGGAAAGGTTGTGCAAATGCTAGAGGGTGTTACTGAGATTCAGCGACCGCCAGTACCAAAGGCAGTGACAGGCCCGTCTGCTGTAGGAATTAGCATCGATCTGAGTAGCAAGGATAGCCTTCATTCGACTTTTGCAACTTCAGCTCCGACTTCCTCTTTATCTTCATTCCAGATTGCAGGCATCTCGTCTATAGCTTCACGTGGGAATATGGAGAGGGCATCTTCTTCATTATTAGGATCGCACTGAAGTGAAGTAATTCTGGTTCTCATGTTTTATGCTTAAATTGGACGAGCAGAAACTCGATACGATGAGACGTGGCAGGTAGAATTTGATATGTTGCAGTTTCATATTCGCGTGTAAAAATGGTTTTGAATGAGAAATTAAGAATGATTAGGTGGAACTTTGTATCCTCGCACTAGTTGTTTGTCTAGGTGAAAGTTAAGATCTGTAAAGGTTCAAATCATCTGATTCAATTACTCTAAACTGTCACTGCCCTACCCTATTTTGGGTGGGTTTCATTTATTGCATGAATTGATGTTATAAAACAAAGATAGGAAGGTGATTTGTCCCATCTCTGTCTAACCACATTGAGTAGTCAACGTGTATACGCTGTCAAGTCCATGCTGCTAATAATAATAATATCCACTTATTAGTTTTAATATTTACTGTACCTACAACACGGAAGTAAAGAAAATTGAAACTAACACGCTAACTGCCTGAAGTAAACGTTGGCAACCGAGACTGTCAATGTTAGCGGTTCAGATCAGGAGAAATCGAAAATTTGGTGTAAAATAACATATAACTGCGTTTGGGCATGGTCAATTGTAAAAGGACCTAATTACCTGATTATTATTTTGGTGTCTTTTATAATTATTAGAACTAATATTCCTTATACCGTAAGAGGTGATTTATAGTATGTAGAAGTAATTTAATTAATATTAAACATGAAAATCTAAAAAAATTATTAAAATGATGTCTTTTAAAACTTTTTTCATTGTGAAAATATAAAGATAATAGTAAAAGAAATGGTAGTCTGCTTTATGTAATTCATTTTAGGTTTTGGTTGATTATTTTTGTAAATAATTAAACAATTCTTTTTAACTTTCCAACATACTTTTTTTCTAAATTAAATTGACCTTTCTCCCCCCACTTTCTTCATAATCAAATTTTCTTTTAGTTTGAGTCAAAATTGTTCTTTGACCTTTGTCTTATTTAATTAAGTAAATCTATTTTTTTGCCACTTTAGCATTAGTTATACCCTTGCAACCAATTGGTTGGTTACAATTTTATTTATGAAATTATTATTTTAATTAATAAAGACATTCTTTATATTTATATATTTTGTTAATTAAATTTGATATTTTAATACTAAAGATGAAATCTCTAGAATAATTACTATGCAATTGAATATTGCGATGAGAACATAATTACGAAGTTCAATTGTATTTATGTATTATTCATAAATTATTCCTAGATATAGCTTCATCAAAATGAGATATTAATGGAACGGTAAAACTGACATATGTTATGTTTCTTTCTTACAAAGAAAGTAATTGGTCTCATAAATTAAATTATGGAAATACGTAAACGAACGTATGGATGCTTGTCAGAGAATAAATTCGCTGAACTGACCTAATTATAAAAATATTAAATAGAAGATTACTTATTTGTTTGTAGATTTTTTCACTATGATGATTATATAATTGATCTTTAGATTTGAAATTATTAAAGTATCTCACATGAAAATTACTGTATTTTGATACTATTTATAACCTATTCTATTTAGGGTAGCTCAGTTGGTGATACTTGAATATGATATGAACCATATGAAAGTAATTGAGTAAATTAATAAAGGATTCGTCACTGTAAAGTAATCAGAGTGAATGTTCTTATTAGGATGCAACTCAACATTTATTCACTTTCATGTCTTAGATTTGATTGTTTTTAGTTGTTTTAGGGGGTGCTTGGTTAAGGGGTATGAGAATAAATCAATAGGAATGGAATGAATGGCAAAGGTTGGTTGGTTATTATGATTGATTGAATAGGTTTTTCATACCCAAGTTTTGGGTAATGGTCCATACCCTCCATGTATGGGAGGAATGGGTTTGATTCCTACTAATACTAATATTTTTTAATTTTTTAATTAAAAAATTATTAAAATATAATTTATTAAAATATAATTAAAATGTAATTAATTAAATTAATTAAGATAAAGAATAAATAATTAAATAATTAAAATATAATTACTAATTAATTAAAATATTGTAATTAATTAATTAAAATATTGTTATTAATTAAAATATAACTATTCATTAATTAAAATATTATTATTCATTAATTAAAATATTGTGATTAATTAAATTATTATGATTACTTAATTAATTACATTATATTTAATTACAATATTATTAATTAAAATATAACTAATTAAAATATAACTATTCATTAATTAAAATATTAAATATTAATTAATTAATTGCAATATAATTAATTAAAATATTATTATTATTTAATTATATTACATTATATTTAATTAAAATATTATTATTAATTAAA
>JANZXR010000003.1:21706078-21727062 GCA_027575705.1 Erythroxylum echinodendron
TTGTTTTGGACTTCTGTAGCTAGATACTCGCTTATGCTGAATCTATCTATTCTATATATATATGTACCAGGATGTCAACAATTTCTCGTTCTTTTTTAGATTTATCCATGTTTTTATATGATTAAATTAAAGGAATAAATGTTAAAGGTTAGATTATTTGCTTTGTACATTGAAATTGAGAGATCATACACATAGTTAGACCATAATGTGAACAACTAGGGTTAAGTGAGAGTTAATCAAGAAAGAAATGTAAAATCCTTCTCTATAAGGGTGAACTTATCATGAAAATTCTTAAAATGAATTAATACATTTTTAAATTGTCTTAGTTAGAAAGAATTTTCATCTTGTTCAATTTAATAATACGGGTTATATTGCTTAATAAAGAGAATAATCTAGTTTATAAATATCTGCTAGTTTAAGAAACTAAAATTGTTCATTAAATCAAAATGAAGTCATAATACAGTGAAGTCCTACAGAATATCTTATCTAAATCTAGCTTTTTCATAAATTAATTTCCTTTTAAGTACTGTTTGGCTTTGGTACTCTAAACTTTTTACTTATTTTCCTTTTTAATCAATCATAAATTTTAGTTTAGATAATTGAGTTTGTGAATAATTTACTAGTCCTTATAGGATTCACTTGTACTTGTCAGTGCTAATTATGACTACACCGTGTGATTTCAGTTAAAAGACGCATTAGTGGCAACTATGAAAAAATTAACAAAACAATTAGATCAATCAAGAATCTTTATTATTCATTCAATTGCAAAGTTTATGAATTTGTTAGGCATTTAGATAGTTGCATAAAGTCATAAATCAAATCAATCTAACTTCACAATCATTCAAAATTTAACTCAATCCATACGATTCAACCAAATGTATAAAGTAAACATAGACGAGGAAGATGCTTCAACATTCAATAATTGCATGCCCCTTAATGATGGAAAAATGATTATAAATTAATTTAAGAGCATTTTAAAGGCTTATTTAAGAAGTCACCTAATATTTAACATGATAGTAAAATATCATGAATACTTCAGATTACTTAATCAGTTTATTGTTTCAAATGGCTACTATTTTCGCTTTTTTTAAATTGCACATTTTTACTTACTTTGAAGCCAACACAATGACTTTATTTTATGCTCACTTATTTACACATTTTTTTTTAACTGTGGGATACTAAAAATAACTATCTTCTAATTTAAATATATGTCCAAACTATACAAAAAAATGTCATGGTGCAAATCAATGTCTATTTTTAAAATTAATGAAGCAAATTAAAATTAATTTAACCATCAGTACTCATGCATATCTCATAGATTTGAATATCTTAAATACTACTTTGTGAATAACTACCCTTAGGATTAACTTCTCATTATGCACATCTATCATAGCTTTAACAGTGGCTAGAAAAGATCATCCTAAAATCAAAAGAACCTCCACATCATCCTTCATATTTAAAGCCACAAAATCAATGAAAAAGATGAATTTGTTAACCTTAACTAAAATATCTTCTATAATGCCCTTAGGATACTGGATTGATCCATCTAATAATTAAATGTTCATCCTAATTAGTTAATGATCACCCAACCCTAGCTTTTTAAACATGTCATATGCCATCAATTTAATAATGGCATCTAAGTTGATTAATTTCTTTTTAATTGACAAAATACCAATATTACAAGGGATAGTAAAAATCCCTAAATCTTTGATTTTCTAAGGTAGCTTATTCTACAAAACGATAGAGCACTCCTCACTTAGAGTAAACGTCGACTACTCCTCAAGTCTCTTTTTGTTAGAAAGGAGATTCTTTAATTACTTGGGCATATTTTGGCATTTTGTGTAGGAGTTTCAACAAAAAGAATTTAAGATAAATTGTTTAAAATGCTCTTAAAACTTACCAATTTTTTTTTATTTTATCTTTCTCAAGCCTACTCGAGTGTGGAATTCTTAGTTTGGAAATATTTGACAACTTCCTTCTTTGCCTCCTCTCTTTTACTTTCTCCTTCTCCTCATCCTTTTTTTTTTCACCTACAATAGCCCTTTTCTTTTTAACTCTTAACTCCTTTTCAATCCTCAAAGTCACTGTATTCGCTTACTTCCTCAAGTTTGACTTAGTGATGCTAGGTAAAGTACATGGTTGCCCTTTTAGGATAATTTTAGCAAATTGTCCAATCTGAACTATCATCTTGTGGATAAAGGCTTGTTGATTTCAAAGAGATGTTGTAGTACGTTGGAAACGATTCTTAGATATAGTAATGAATTTTGTTGTAAGCTCTTTAAGGCTTGACTTCCTTTCATTCTAATATTGCTATTAAAATTTGGTTCATCTATTATCGTTGATTATTCCATAAAATTAGGATGACCTCGCCACCCTACATTCTAAGTACTACAATAAGGATTATATTGAGGTCAGTTCCCTACAAAGTCAACTTGATCAATTGATTGTCCTATTTGCTGAGTGCCTAACCTTCATAATTTGGATGTCTATTATAACAAATATCATATTGTATCACTTATGTTAGTTGAGCTGCCAAACTTATACTATCAATCTTCCACTCAAAGATTCCAACTTTGCCTTTAATGATGGTGGTAATACTCAAAGATGTATCAATCAACTGGGTAGCTCAAGTCTACTATAAAATATTTATGTCTATAGTCCCAAATCTAGTTCATGGTGTGGGCACTTTCTCAATAACTCCTTTTATCTCTTCCACATCCTATAAGAAGTATCACTTTCTAATTGTTGAAAGGAGAAGATGTCATTCCAAAGTCTGACAGTCTATATTGGAGGAAAATACTTGACTGAAAACATCTCAGCAAGTTTATTCTAAGTGGTAATGACTTCAGTCACAAACTTTCTCTATCCGTCAATGTAAAAGGGAACAACCTTAACCAAATTGCATCCTCTAAGGCTTTATCAATCTTGAAAGTGTCACAAATCTTCAAAAGATAGTTATGTATAAATTTAAATCCTCATTCGGCAAGCCATCAGACTGCACAAGTTTTTAAACCATTTGAATCAAAGCTTGATCTCAAAATTACTGACTTCCACACTTGGCCTAATAATGTTAGATTATTTCTCTATAAGCAACGATCTAGCATAATCTCCCATAGTATGTTATACTAACTATCGTGCCACTTTGTCTAATGTTTGTTTCTCTCCCTTAATTTCTAAGGTAAGGTCCTTTCATCTTCTAGATTTGATTTAAATAGTACTTATGGAACTACTCCTAATCATAAACTAAAGTACCTAAAACTTTCAATTTAGCCAATAAACAGAAGTTCAATAAAGGAAGTTATAAATAAATAAATACAAAAAGAAAAGAAAATGTTTAGATTAATGAAAATAAATTTCCCTAATATTTTACTCCTAAAAAATGGCATCAATAACTTCATTGTGATATGTAAGTATCTAATAAAAATGATGCTAAAGATCACTAAGAAACTGCACTTATCGTTATAATAGTATAATCTAGATGAATACGAGTATTGATCTTTAAAGGACTATAAGTACTAATACTAACCATCTTTCTATTATCTATTCTAACAACAAATGATTGATTTAAAGGAAAAGATTAACTAAACTAAATGTTTGAATATAAAAATAACCTACTAAAGCAACAAACAAGAATAAAGCAATTGAAGATAAAAAAAAGATCTAGATGATAACTCCCTCTAGAAGATTCTTATGCTTGGATTTAACTTGGTTCAATAATTAGCCTTTAGTTTTTTAGACTGATAAAAATTCCAAAGTTACAACCATATTCTTTTTAAAGATATAAAACCCCTATCTTTAAGTTGATTGACTAAAATTTCTTTCTAATCAAAACCTTAACAATGAATTAATTCTCTTTATGAATGCCCGTGATAGATTTGACTCTAACTTGGAAGATTTATGTGGTCATATCTCTAGGACTCCATGCAACTTATTATTCGTGCGATGATCTACTCATATATATGGCTTCTCAATCCTTATAAATGAAATTTGAAATTGAGTCAAAACACTAGTAAATCTCAATTCAATTGTCAGTGTTAATCATGCATAATTCACAAGATAATTCTTTCATTAAGGTAAAGAAATCAATCCAAAACAATAGTTATAGGGTCCATCCAATCTAGGTCTATCCCAATTTAGTTTATAGTAAGTATAAGAACCCATCAATAATCAAGAAAGAAAATAAGATGAAAGAAGTCATTCTCATATAGCTTTAAATTCTTGATGTTCTTTAGTTGCATCTTAATGAAATCCCTTTCTTTGTCTCCAAAGGTTACTCCTTTCTTATTCCAAGATGCACTATTTTGACTCCTTATAAATACTCTCTCTTGATGTCTTGCCTCTCTCTATCCTTTGAAAGACAAGACCCTAAAACTTTTATAAAAATTATCATTAATACGAGATCAACATAGATTCGTGTTGCATCTCATGTTGGCTTACTAAACCCTATATCACGTATATGAGGGTTTATCTTAAGAATTTGGGTTTCATGGCCACAAACATGGGTCTGTGTTTTGGTCGTATTGTTCATGTGGCAAACTCGCCAAGAAGCTAAATGCAGCAATAACCAATATAGGTGGAACCAAGTCTTTGTTTGACTTGTGTTCTACGAAATTGGGTCTATGTTAGACCTATGTTCCTTTAAAATTAGGCCAAAACTTCTTTAACTTGCCCTAATTGTTATTTACTTTTTTGACAAAGAATATGTTCTTTCTTTGTTAAGGAGCTAAAACAAGGTTTGTAAATAAGATACAAGATATATTGAGTACTAAATCATACAAAAAAGTATCCAAATACAAGCAAAATGCTCTCCAAATCATGCTAAAAACATGATATAATTAACTTTGCTTTCCAAATCATGCTAAAAACATGATATAATTAACACTTAGTAACTGTCAAAAACACTCCCTTATAGTTTAAATCATTGCAGCCCATTCAAACATTTTTTTCTCCTCCTTTTAAATCTTTCAACTTTTAAAGTAAATTGTTTTGGGATTAGGAAGTAATTTCTTTTTAAAAAAATTAAACAATTTTTTCTGTACATCATATAATAAACATTTCAATCAGTTTTATCTATTTTAATTAAAAATAATAAAAATAAAAATCCTATTTCAAATAAATTTATGTTAACTTCAACTTTATTTCTATAGCTTTTTTATTAAGTTTAATTGAGGTATTATTAATTTCAATGACATATACATGAAGAAACTGACAATTAATTATTTTCTGAGTTAGAATGGAGTCAAGGATTTGTTGATTTAGAATTAAATATAAATTCTTATAATATTATAATTTTAAAAATTATCAAAAATTTGAATTTTAAGTAAAATTCTCTTACAAAATATTTAATTACAATCTAACCTTTTCTCACGTTTTTATCATCAACTCGCAGCTTTTATAAATCCTAACCACACTCCTCACCGCCCCTCGTCTTTTTCTCAGGAGAGTCTCGGCCTCTGGCACCAGAAGCATGTAATCAGTTCACCAGCACCGTTGGGCTGGATACCTTTAAATTGAAAATACGTGGGAACTAAGGGTAAATATTTTCCTTTTCGTCTTTTCTGATACATACTTTCTCTTTTATGGTGAAAGTATCTTCGTGAAGACCTATGTTTCTTTGGTTCATCATTTTTTTAATAATTCGGACGAACTTGATGTTATGGTTTATGTCCCCCCATTTATGATTAAGCCTCACGTTGATGTTTTGTTTACCCCCAAATTTCAAAAGTTAATTTCTGTGTTGTTCCCCCGGTTTTACTCTATATCAACTTGAAAGGAAAATCTCCTCAAATTTGAAACGTTCTCTTAAATATCTCTACTTTCAGAATAAATATCCTTACATTCTTGCACTCTTGTTTGATTTTCTGTCTTGTTATGTAAAACTGGTTCGAGATCAATATTCTCATTGGTGGCTCGAAAAGGATAGTTCTCAATGATGAATCTATCGTTGCAAAATGACTGGGATCTAGTTAGTTATGTGCAGGGTTCTTACTATACTACACTCTCTCCAGGCATGTTCCTCTGTTCATTTAAGTTTCGGTTTCGTTTGTAGCTCAATATTGTACCTCTTTCTTCAAAATATAGAGTCGAGGGGCAATATTGAAGAGTGGTGGTTGAAGATTCAACCATTTTCATGTTCTTGTTCCATTTTTGTAATTTGTTTGAGTTGCGTTAGTCAATTTGTGCCTCATTTCTGTTCATGCCACTTGTTACTATTAGCTTTCGTTTATGTTTCTTTCACAAATTTTTACATTTGAATGTTGCATATTACCTAAGAGAATCTTTGGCGCGTTACAAATTTCCTTTTCTCTCCTATTTTTGTGCTTCTTCAAAAAAGAGGAAGAAAAAGCAAAAACTTGCCCTATAAACGTTTGATGAAATGACACTAAGAAGGGTGTTGAGGTCTTTTATTCATTTAATGCAAAATATGTTTGATAATTAGGAATTTTAGGTTTGTATGTTCCCGTTTCACTCTTGGTTTAGTTAGAACTTGATGTTTATTATAGCATCTTGTACATTAGTTTGGGGCTTTGTAAATTTTTTTAAGTTGTTTATGTTTAAAGTGTGTATAGGTAAATTCTTGAATTGTTGAGCCCGCAACATATGTGATTCTAAGATGGAAAATAGTGACAAGAAAGATAGAAGGACTGTGTTTGTAACTGTAGGAACGACTTTGTTTGATGCTCTTGTAAGAGCCGTGGACACCTGGGAAGTTAAAAAGGAGCTGTTCAGAAAAGGGTACACTCATCTCCTCATTCAAATAGGCCGAGGATCTTACATACCTACCAAGGTTCTTGGCTTACTTTTTGCTTTAGTTGAGTACTCCATTCTATATTTTGGGCTTTTGAGAGTTATGTACAATAGAACCCTTATAAATTAATAACGTTGGGATCAGACAAAATGTATTAATTAAAATGGGTATTAATTAGTCCAAGATCAACTTAGTTTATTAACTCAAATTTGTGACTATAAAATTCTTATATAAGAGAGAAATTTTAATTTATCAATTATTAATTTAGAAGTTTTATTATATAGTTCTTTTTATTTTTTATTTTTTTCAACATTTGCTAGTGTATCATGGATATTATGGTACTTATATATATATATATATATATATATAACTCATTTTATGCTATAAAAAATCACATTGTGTAGTTGAATCCAAAAGCATGAGCATAGATTTCTTACTTTCTAGGTGTGTGTGCTCTGTTGACTCTCATAAGTTAGTAGACAAGATGAGTCAGTGTACGAAGGGTCTCAAATTATCCTTAGCAATCAAGTCAAAAAATCTTTTAGTGTGTTTAGACATTATCTTTTCTTTGGATACCATGTGGTGCTGCAATTGTAATCATTGAATTTAGTTGGTTATGATGTTGGGTTTGAGTTAGGTGATAGGAGGTATTACGAACTTTTATCTTGAAAATGGCTCAAAATTTGCAATTTGTGCTGGTACTACAATGGAAGAATTTTGGGGCTCTGTATAACTTTCTTGTATTTATGCAATTCCTCTGGGGACTTTTTGTGAATAACATCACTGAGGTTTTTCATCCTGAATTGTCAAGATTTTGGTAAGTTTATGTTCTCTTTATCATTGAAATTGAGCTGGTTAATTTTGGACTATATTCTAATATAAACATGTATCATACAGAACTATTGCACATGCTTCTTTCACCTTAAAGATGTCACATTGTGAGGTTGAATTAAAATAATGAGCATAAAGTTATTCAAATATGGGCTATGATGGCCTCCTTAATTCAATTAACAATATAACTCCATTTATAAGAGATATTATGATGTGATCATAATTAGTACTTCGAATTGCTGTCCAATTAGTATGTTCGAGTTCCAAGTTAGAGTATTATTAGTAGTTTAGGATTCCTAGTTGTAGTAGTATTAGTACTTAGTTTTTCCAATTTAAGTAGAAAATCACATGTAACATTATATAAAGTGGGCAAATTTCATTTGTGATATAGAGAGTTTTTTCAGTTCTAATTTAGTTTTTATCCCAATTATGAGTGTACTTTCTTGATTTTGTTCTTTATTGATCTAACTTGGTACTTATTAGAGTTTTCTTCGTGGTGTTCTAAGTCCTTTATAGTTTTGGTTTTTAGTTCCTTATAGCCAAAGAGTTGATCTAAACTGGTTGATTTACTTTTCTTGTTAAGGTTTCAATTTTATTGGCGAGTTCACTAATGTATATTTCTAGGTGGGTCTGCATTAGTTTGTATTAGAGCAAGACTCTAAATCAAGTTTACAGTATGTCTTCTTCGAAGAGAGGTTCTATACTTAAGGAAGAACAAGATATGTTATCTATTTTGCAGATGTAGTATCAATTCAAACAAATGAGTGGGATGTATAATGATGTGAAAATTACTTTGGAAAGACAATCCTAGCATATTGAAAGACAATCCAACACCCCCAATTGAAGTGATTGATGATTTGGATGATGAGTTGTGTGGAGAAGAAGTCGGTTTGATTTTTGGAGCTAATGAGAGTAGACTTGCATTAAATAGACTAGTTAGACATGCAAAAGAGCCTAGAAGGGTATATGGGCGTGAAGAGATGTATGAGAGAGAGGATAGAGAATGGGACACCTTAGAAATTTGGGCAAAATTAAGAAATAGATTTCATCTTTAAGGTAGGAATGATCCCAAAGCATACTTGGAATGGGAGAAGAAGATAAAGGTTACCTATTTTTGCCATTATTATTTTGAGGAGAAGATGAAACTTGATGTAGTTCAATTCACCAATTATACTATTATTTGATGGGATCAATTGGTAACTAATAGGAGGACGAATTGTGAGAGACCTGTAGAGACATAAAATGAAGGCTCTTATGAGAAAGAGATTTGTACTAAATCACTACTATAAGGACTTGTATCAAAAGTTACAATGATTGAATCAAGGTTCAAGAATAGAGATAAAGATGGAGATTACGAGGAGATGAAGATTACTATGATTATGGCGAATTTGGTAAAGTGTAAAAAGAAGGTACAATTGCATGATGTTTAAATAGTTTGAATATAGATAGGTAAAAGAACCTTTTGGACCTTAAGGTTCACATCAAAATAAAAGTAAAAAAACTCTAACCTTTGGAAATGTTAAAGAAAAACCATAATGTTTTGTAACACCACGTATTTAATCCCAAACTAATGTAACACTTAATCCCTTTAGGCTTTTGCCAATTTGCTGTTGACGTGTGCTTTTTTTTTAATTTGTGATGAGGCTCATCAGTACTAAACTAGATCCTAGCTGGTACTAGTAGGTCCCACATTCACGTATTAGACGTGAATGAGGGATTTTGCCATCGAATATTATTTTTTGCATCAATGTGCTTTCACTATTCTAGCACTAACACAAGCAACAATGATGGAGACAAAAGTTTCTGCATTGGGCTGGTTGATTATGCTTCTCTATTTTTCAAACAATAATGGCTCGTTGTTGCCTTCCTTAATCTTTCAATCCTTTCACAAACTTATCAAATCAACATTTATATCTTATTGGAGGTACTTCCAAGTAATAGGTCATTCTTGTTTCCATTCATATCATCAAACTTGTGTTATTTAGCGTGGCTATTCTCTCTTTGGTAGTGGTGGAGGCACATTTGATCTTGGAGTCACATAGGAACATAAATTTAGGATTTGGCAAGGTTTAATAAAAAGTGAATAGTTAAAGATATGAAAAAAGATGGGAATAATGGCAGTGTCAGTTGGTGACTAGAAAGTATGTGAGCAAGAATATTATGGTGTTTTATGCGCTGAAGAGATACTAGACAAAGAGACATTGTATTGCAATTTTTTCTATATTAGCATATACTAAATTAGTCTTATTGAAGAGTATGTTTGATTCAAACAAGCCATAGGTGCCAGTGGTTTGATGATTGGTATTTGGAAAAAGTGTAAAACTTTTACATGATTTTAAGAGATCTCTGTAACAAGTGAAGTAAACAAACAAATTAAAACTTGGAACCTTTATGACTATGCAGGATTAGACTTCCTTGGCTGTGAGCCCTCCAAGCATGCACACACCTCTTTTTAGCATCGCATAAGTAAGTTCTCCATTGTAGCTCCAAGTGAATATGATGCAAAAGAACTTGAAGTCTATAAGAGAAATAAAAGAGGAAAGATTAATCAATCGCATGGTTTAATTTGGTGGGATCAAGATTGAGAATTGAATTGAAATTGAAGATAAGGGCTGAAATTCAGATAACATTATGATTCCTTATTAGATAGGAAGTATTAGTATTATATTATTCTATTTTAGATATGTTTTCCTAGTTGAATAGGACTTATAGAATATCTATTATATTAGGATTTAAATTAGAAATCCCTTTATTACTAGAATAAGGATTCTAAGAACACTATATATTTGTACTTAGCCTTTCATTAATAAGAACATGCAATCTGGAATTCTTCTATACCTTTAGAGTTTTCAATTAGAAGGTGTGATGCTTTCTTCTAAGAGTGATTCCTAGACCCTAGGAGTGATTACTAATTTCCTACCTTCTATTCTTTGTGTTCTTTCCTAAAATTCCATGAACCCTAACTCAAATTCCAGCTCTCTTAAACCTACATTCTAGCCATCTCAAACCTATATTCCAACCATCTTAAACCCTAAAATCCTAAGCGTAAAATTCCAGTAATCAAATTTACAAAATCTGAAAATTCTGCATTCCTAGCCAAAATTCAACCTTGAAACCTAATATTCCAGCAGCCTAATATCATCCACACTTCCTAATTTTGTGCTTTTAACTACTAGTTCATAATTCCTCTATTTGTCCTACATCAGAATAACTTCCCAACAGTAAGACAAATGGCTTTAAACCTGCATATGGAATGTACTACCAATAACACCCAGAAGGATCTTAATTGATTGTGGTTAACAAATTATTTTTAAATCGATTGTCAACTACTTATAGAAACAAGTGACGAGAAAACTAGCACAACCAGATATATAGTCCTCTTGTATTACAATATAATTTGGCTGACAGCAAACAAAAAAATTGAGGGCACATGTAACAGTACTTACTAACTAATATGAGCCAAATGAACCATAAGGAAGAAAATTCGAGCTCAATGGATTTAGTCAAATAATATAATCGAATCATTCTGAGATAAAAGAAATATGATCCATGAACTCTGTTAGACATTCCTTGTTCTTTGTTGGCTTTTCCTTCCCTTTAGCCAATCTTGTCAGGTTTCCAACATTCGTTGTATAAGGAGGCACATTAATCAACATTGTTGATCCTGTGCCTATCTTTGCTCCTTTCCCAATCTTCACATTCCCCAAAATGGTAGAACTTGCTTCAATCAACACCCCATCCCTAATCATGGGGTTACTTCCTCCAAGTGTGACATGATGAAGTCTTGACATATTATTTTTGTAGATGCATATGATGGTGAAGCGTGGTGAGAAAGAGACAACAATGCTTAGTGGCTTATTATTTTTGGCTAAATTTTTTGGTGGGACCCACCTTTTGCAATTGGGCTCCAAGTTGGTAATTATGGGTCCTACTACAAATATAAATCCACATCAGGAAATAATTCATGGAATCTTGGTGGGCTTAAAGATTTCGTCAATTTGCGATTGAATATGTGAGGGTTTTTACGATGCATTGGGGTTTTGTTTTAATACTCCCAAACATTAGGATCTGAGATATATTGTGATGTAAACCTTGACATTCAAAAATGCCTTTTCCTAATATAGATCTTACCAATGTAGTTGAGTTGCATCATTTTGTAGAGTTAAAAGGACAAGTTACACATGCCTTTAAAGGTGGAACACAACTTCAAAGGAAGTAAGTCCATGCTTCCACTTGATGGAATTATCTAGTAGAGGGATAAACACTAGTGAGAAGGAGAGAATTGAGTGAATATGGGGCTGCAAAGAGAAAACATCTTCTAAACAAGATGTCTTGTAAGCAGTAAGGTGTCTACCATGATCATTGTTGGAGAGAGTTGTACTGATATAGTTAGTATAACACCTGTAGAGAAGTTGAACTTGTCCACGTTGAAACATTCAAGGATACCAGTTGTAGTGGCTTAGTGAATAGGGAAATCAAGGTGACTAGATAGGTGCTTTCTCCATTTAAAAGTATAAGAATGAAGTTCTTTGCAATGTGGTGCCCACGCAAGCTAGGTTGTGAGTTGTGATCGTATGATGCGAGGAAAGTCATTCATATTGGCTTCAAGAATAAGAATACCTTTATGAAAGACAAGTCATTTACTCTTGTGCCGATGTTATCCATGCAGTTCTATGATAATGAATTGAAACTAAAAAAAGAAAATGAATAATACGATGGCCAACAAATGGAGGATACAATGTTTGATTCAGATGATGATTTAAGGTCAAATCCTTCTGAAGAAAGGCGGAATGATGCAATCGTAATTAGTACTTCCTTATCAAATTAATAGATTAAAGTTCCAAGTTAAGAGTATTATTGGTAGTTTAGAGTTTCTACTTTCTAGTTACAATAGTATCAGTAGTAAGCTTTCCAATTTAAATAGGAAATCACATTTACATGTGTAGAGGCGGGACAAATTTTATTTGGTAGGGTTTCAATCTTGTTTTTGTATTCTCTTTTAAGGTTTATTTCTAGGTAACTTATGAAGCCAGAAAACTTTTTACTTGTTAGCAAATGTTACTGTTTCTGGTTGATTATACCATGGAGTTAACATGCTGTAATCTTTACCTAAATGTCGGTTATGAAGTTGAGCTTGAGTTTGATGAGAAAGTTTACTGAATAATCTTGAAAACATCTGAAAATGATAGTTAAATCAATCTATGTGACAAAAGTTGTGTGAAAACAAGAAGATGAAATAGTAAGTTTTTTAGACACATTAATTGCAGGGTTTAATTTCTTTATGCAAAATTAGTGAAAGGAAGAGATAGGTTGTGGTAATTTTTACGGTCCAATTCTTACCTATGAGAAATTTCTGGCTAAAATTACTCAGATGCGCGACCAAATCTAACTGTCAAACTGTAAGCTGTATCCCCAATATTGAAAAGTTGAAAATTTCGATAGCATAACAAACAATATATTTGTTCAGAATTTTAGGACTATTCTTTTAAGAATTTGGGTTAATAAAATATAGTTCTTGCTTATGTGTTTTGAGGTTCATTCCATTACAGTCTGTCACAGAAGATGGATCTCTTTCGGTTGAATACTTCTCATTTTCATCAAGCATTGCAGACCATTTGAGATCAGCTTCCCTTGTCATTAGTCACGCAGGTCAGCTTCTTAATTTCTGTTTGCAATTGATGGTTATGAGTGTAGGCTCATGGTTAAATAGTATCACTTCCATAAATTATTCTCCTCTTTAGTCTCTTAGCAACTAAAAATTAGTCCTAGTTGTGGGTTAGGCTGTACTTGCCTGTACCTTGGTGAAGAATGTGGGAGGCAGAGTTATGGCTTGAGATACCACCCTAATAAAGGGATTGCATCTGTCACCTCATGGGTCAAAAGCAGTAAAATGAAATAGATCCTTACCTTATGCAGGCTCAGGGAGCATATTTGAGACTTTGCGACGTGGTAAACCCTTGATTGTAGTGGTAAATGAAGATTTGATGGACAATCATCAGAGTGAGCTTGCAGAAGAATTAGCTGAGAGGAGGTATTTATATTGTGCTCGGCCTCAGACTCTTCATCAAACAATAGCAAATTTGGAAGTGGAATCTCTGCTTCCATACCCTGCAAGTGATGCCACGCCTGTTGCCAAGATGATAAACAGGTTTCTAGGTTTCCCAGACGATTGATGGAACTATAGAATTATGAACTTGGGTTGAAACTCCACAATTGTATATTTGGTGTTATTGATCGTCTGATTTGGTTTTGATATAAAGCATTGTTGTGGAACATGATTGGCCCCTCAAGACATTGGAAGAAGCCCGATCAACTGTGCTGCAACTGCCATGTATGAGAATGCAAATAGCGTAAATTTACTGCATTTTGTTGGGTGTCTGATAGATGTTAGTGCTCATTTATTTCGATAATGGTGACTAAATGGACATCCATTACTGAGCTGATCTAATGATGGATTTTTGGAAAGAGTATTGTTGTAGATGGGTAAAGGTGAAGCTTTTCATGAATTTTGCACAATCGGTTTATACTTGGTCAGAACGGGCAACATATGTGTATTTTAATCACAGGCGTATATGTAAATACAAATGAATACACTTTTAACTTAACAATTTGGGAAAATAACGTTTATTTTGAACTAAAAATTAATAGAAAAAAAAGTTGTCCTACGCCAACTTCAAAATGTTTTTTTTTTGCTGATATTGATCCGGATTTATGGAATTTGGAGCATTACAAAAACAAGGACAAGAAAACCAGAACTATTTAGGCTAACATTGGTAAGCAATTAGAAGGTGAAGTCCAGGCCATTTAGAATAATTGTCATTAAAGAACAGCTAATTGATGGACATTAATGGGATAGACATGAATTTTGAGAGTGGAATTATATGCCTTTGTGGCAATCTCGATATTGACTGCTTCCGTTGGATGTAACCCATCAAAGTAGACGTAACTGCTCCTGTCTTCACAAGCCTTTCCTTCCATCTTGCATAAAATGCCATTTCCAGATTTATGTAAGGGCTCAATCACCTCACAACAAGCATTGCTTGTGTCTTTAAAGCCTGTTATAACACAATATTATCCATTTTATCTGGTGAAAAGAAGCATAAATTGTATGTGAATCCTGCACTGCCACTGTGACTTTGAAAATAAATATAAGGTGAACTTACGTTTTCTTTAAATTTTTAAAATTTTAATTTTATGTTTGCATCTAAACATTTCACTACTATACAGAAGGCGCAGTCTTTACTTGTAATTAGGGATGTCAATTTTGACCTGGCCTGTTTTTGGCTCAGGTTTGGCGGGCCATGGACGGGTCACGGGCCGGTCTGCGACCTTACAAAACGATATCGTTTTGTATTTTTTAATATTAAAAATAGACGGGCCGGGTTTAGCCCGGCCTACCCTTGGCTCTCCAGGCTATGGGCGGACCGCGGGCTGGGCCCCGGGCCAGCCGGCGGCCTGCCATTTTTGAGACCAGGCTGGGCCGGACAGAGAGTGGCCCGGCTCCGGCCCGGCCCATTGACATCCATACTTGTAATTGAACCGGAGACATCCCTTAGTTGTGACCAAAATTTGACATACGAAACTTGTTTTCTTTAGCTAGCATACTGGCGTCTTGTGTGTTCTTGCTGAACTTTTATAATAATTTTGGTAACAAAAGTAATTAATTAAATACATCATAAAACATTTTTCTACCTAAAATACATATATGTAGTAATGCACCAAGGAGGTTCTGAAATTTGTAGGTCTTCATATTTTTTAATATCACACTCTCCTTTTTTATACCCTAAAAACATTAAATTTTGGTGGCATCTTTATTTTACGTCTGTTTCTATAGTCTCCCTTATTCTTGTTTTGGTACTTGTTATGCTTATATATATTCTAACAGAAGGACAAGACACCAACTCTAAGAACTCATTTTAGAATCGAGTAACTCAGTAAACAATGATAAAATTCATTACCTTCGCTGATAGGATTTCTGATAATATCTCGGATGATCTTGTAAGAGTTAACAAAGACGAGCTCAGTACGAGGCATATGTTGCTGCTTCATAACATCCACAAGCAACTTCAAGCCAGCATTGAAGAGGTGAGCCGCCCGGTTCAGACCCTGGACGCACCCATTGTGCTTCTGCCAGTTTGCCCTGGCCACTGGGCTGCACCCTATCGGGTTAAGTGAAATCAACACGAATTTGCGAGCTCCCAAATTGTACAGCTTCTGCATTTAAAGTAGTGGAAACATTAACATACATTTATGTTGAATACAATACAATACAATACAATACAATACAACAGAGTTGAAAATAATTTAAATAAGCATACTAGTTTTTTATTCTTCATAAACTTTTTCAAACGCATGAATAATATTATTTATATACATACCAAAAAGAGCTTGTATTGTTAATTAATGTTTAGGGCAATTCAAAATTAGGTATATTTGTTGAGCCGTGGGATAATTATGGATTGAAAACGTACAATCATGTAGGTCACAGGTTGAATTATATATAATAGGCCTGCCTAGTTTGACGTTTGAAACATTTCTAGTTCAATACAAGAGTTAGTAATGGCGCAGTTGCCAATATTATTTTTGGATGATTGAGCTGACTAATGAACGTGCAAGGCTTCAAAAGATGCTTTGTGAATATTAGTTAAACACCGCTGCATATTTGTAACGAGTACCAAGAGTTGCATGGACAAGGACGTGGTGAGATTGGCGGTGAAGACTTCTAAACTGACATTAGCAGAGGTCCGCTTCAGGAAGTAGTTGAGCGAGTAATCGTTCCCACCAGTTCCCACGACGAACAACTAATTTCCAAGCAATTCCCTCCTTTTGCACCCCATTTCGGCTCCTAATTCTGGCAATGTAGTCTCCTCGAAATTCATGATTTGTTGATTTAAGCTAATAACATGACCCTACGCGTGAAAATAAAAACTCGGATTGCATCAATTCAATTGTACTTGCAAGCAGCATATTTCCACGTCAAAACTTCACAGAAAACAAATATAATATCGCCCCGAAAGAGAAAACAAAGGAATATTTCTGTAGCAATTTAAAAACATTGATTCTACCAAAAAAAAATCAATAATAAAGAAAAGGGTATGAGTCACTTACTGCTATGGAGCCCTTTCATCAAGTATTCCAGAAGCAGCTGAAGCATAGTTGACGCCATGGACAATCTTGCTTCCCTTAGTAGAAGGATTAGCAAAGACGGGAATGAGAGGAAGCTTAAGATGGTCACCGAGAATGTCAATCACGTTCTTGCCATTGGTGAATCTGCCAGAGGGTCCATAGGGGAAATCCATTCCATATGGAAAATAATCTTCTTTAGCTCCTGAGTTCTTCAAGAAGTTGTTGTTACCACTGTCCACCAGAGAGCTTCCAAAAACAAACATTCCTTTGATAACAGCTCCATGTTCTTCGATTTTCCCTGCACTAGAGCAGCAACTGCATAGACTTAAACAGACAATGATGAAGAGGAAGAGAAGTTCTGAAGGCGATTTTCTAGCTGCCATGATCAGTAGCATGCAAACCATAGATATCAGTGACGAGGGAAGTAATAAATGGCAGTTTGAATCACCTTCCCATAAAATGGCTTACTTATAGGGAACAATGGGGGGTGATTTCTTTAATGCTCACCAACCCTCTTGAGTGCTATTTATGACAATATGTTGAGGATAATATGTTTTTGACTTTTTTGCCTGGACGCAACCCTTTGTTGGTGTAAATAACGTATGTTATTACTACGAAGAAAGTGATCACACGCCTGTTGACATCAATGCCTAGATATTGATGTACCAAGTCTGTTTCTGCTTAAAGTTGCTTTCGCATTGAAATAGCACAAACCCTAACACAAAGTGATAAGAAAATCATTACAGAGACCATCTTCTTCGTAAGTTGTCTGATTTCACTTAGTCGCTGAAAATTTTGCAAATAGACCAGGGTCCAGTTCATCCGGCTATCGACCAAGCAAGAGAACGTTGTACAATAACAACTCAATTCACCACCACTTGCAAGTTCAGTGGTTCTATTTTCTTCTTTAAGTTAAAGCTCCAGTCCTGCTCAGTCAGAAACTTCTTTAATATTGTACATTCACTTCATGTCTTAACCCTCAACGTTCATAGTCAGATCATTAAATGCACACATTTTTCTTTTAGTTCAATACAGTGTAATTCATCATGACATTATAAGTTCACGTCCATGTTGACAAATGGAAATTACATCAACATTGCATCCAAACCAGTTTCGGCAGGAACGTAAACTAATCAATTAGTTTTAACTTTTAGGAAATTTTTGGTAATATATAGAATGAAACCGAAATATATTTCGTGTCAAGGAAAAAAGAGTTAAGATAAGCTCGGTTCAGATACCCATATTTTTAGGGGTCTATCTGTACCTTTCATTTTGCTGTAGCATCCATTACATTAGACTCTGAGAAGCTGTTATAATAACTTTTTAATTTCACTTTAGCAAGCAACTCCATTGAAATGTGGTATAAATTACAATGAAAAGGAAGGTCAACATTCATGACTGACGGAGACTGGCCAAAGGACAAACGATCTGTTCCAGGTGTGTGGTGATTCCTTGATGATGCAGTATCGTCGTCGTCTCATATCTGCTATGGATTTCCTCATTAAATAATCACAACTACCCCACTGTCCTCTACTTCACCGTCCTTTACCTCATCTCTGGTTCCGAAGAATTGAAAGCTCTGTAGCCGAAAATCTTGGAAGTTGGCAGTGGCGCCAGCTTCAGGGATGTGTTCTCTTCTGTGCAGACAAGCCGGTCAATCTTTCGTTGGACCAGTGGAACAAATGTAAATATTACTATTTTTCCACATAAGAATTAATCCTATTCTACTGTTTGCGGCTCTTACCTGAGAAATTCTATTTGGATGAATATGAATACCAGGATGATAAATACTGTACAGAATTTTCTCATAATATTAGAGATAATCCATATTTTTTGAATCTGCAATTTTTATTTGCATCATATACAATGACAAATAGAATAAATTTGATCCCACCATAAAACCTTTATGAATCATTTTATCTTTCATTATTAATATCAAAATGTTAGGGAAAAAGTTTATGTCGTACGGTTTAATTGATTGCTTGTACTATTTGGAACATAATTATTTAAAGGTATTATTTATCTTATGAATAATTGTTTAATTAATTGATAAATAAGATAAAATTCATTAAATAAATGTACATTATAAATGAAATTACAATAAGATCATAATATTTATATTATATTTATGATTTATTCCTAAATTATTGCTAATTATTATTTTATTAAAGTCAGACATTAATAGAGTGCAAATACTAGCACAAATTATATTTCTTCCTTATGAAAAAAGTAATCTATATAATATATTAAAGTATGAAGATGTTTCAACAAACATGTGGAAGCTTGTTGAAGAACAAGTTTACTAAATTAACTCGATATGAGAATTCTATTTAAAATATTATTTGTGTGTCTTTGGAAATATTCAGTGTGATGGTTGTATAAGTGATTATTTGACTTTAAAATCTCAAAAAACATCTTATACAAAGATTATTACGTTTTGATACTATTTATAACATATCATAGTTAAAGATAGTCAATTAGTAGTTATTGAATACAACGTAAAATATATGGAAGTAATTAAGTGATCGATATAGAATTAATCATTCTAAAGTGATTATGAAGAATGTTATATTATTCTTAATTAGTATTAGTCCGAGAAAATTTTAGTCAATGTGGAATGACCTTTGAGAATAGTTTTTAGATGTTATTAATATAATCAATTACTAATGGTGAAGAACTAATATTATTGGATTCAAATAATATGGTTATTAATTATATACTTTATGCCTAATCAGAATGTTATAATACGATAAAAAGATTGAATTATACAAAAATAATGCACGAAAAAATTGATAAAAAATCTTATTATTCCTAATATTTAGATAGTCGTGATGCATTGCTAAATGTCAAGCTTAATTTATACATATAAATTATTTAATTAGAGAGATAAATATAAATTAAAGGAGTTTAATTTGTCTAATCCTAAACATAATTTAAAGTTATTATTTATTTTAATTGTCAACATATTTAATAACCTAATGAGTCACATTTACAAAATAGTTTAAGAGAGAAAATTGTATTTTAATCATGTTATACTTACAGTAAACTTTGGAAAATTTTTTACTTTAAAAAATTTTGAGAAACTTTAAAAATTAAATGTGAAATATTTAATAAATAAAAACATATATATTTGATCCAATTTGAGCCCAATTGATTCTTAATTAAATCAGTTATAATTTAATTAAAATTTAGGTTAGATTTCAATTAAATTTTGAAAAGATTCAAATCTTAATATAAATAGGCATATGTTGTATTACCTCTTCCTATATGCTTACGTAGTTACATTTGAAAACTATTAATTAAATTTGAAAACTAATAATTCACAATAAGGCCAACTTTCTCTATCTTGTGCTTTAATGGAGGTGCAAGGAGGCCTTTATTCTCTTTATCTTCGCCTGTCAATCATATCATCATTTTTTCCTCTTCTCCGATGATTGAGTAAAAAACTGGGTGCTTTCAAAGGATCTTAATATTTTCATCTATAGCGGGCGGTGATGAGTTAAAGAACTCGAATCCAGCAACAATAGGACCCAAAAGATAACTTCTTGAGTGTGATGGTTGAATTAAATCTAGATGTGCGAGAAATCGATGAACCCTAAAGGTTCTGTTGATTTTTTGACGTTGTGGCTTAATAGGAAGTTGTCGAGGTTTTTAAGATATTATATATGAAGTTCTAGGCTGATGAGTTGTGGTAGCAGTAGATGGGGATATTGACAATAATTGTCAAAAGCTGCTGGAGTTCATTGGTGACAATTGTCACACCCATCGCTAATGGTTGATGTAGCACTAGTTTTCAGTATTCCTTGACACCAACGGCAGCGTGTTTATTGAAGAGTGATGACAGTGGTAAATGCCTAAATGGTGACTGCTCCTGTGGCTGCGACGTAGATGTGATGATTGGTGAGGTAAGGTAGCTTCTTGCACGATTTGCACGACTAGATGGCTGGTGGCGATGACATGCAGTGGCTGCTATGAGTGGCTTCCAGATGAGGTGGCGACTAGGATAAGTTTAAGTTAGCTAGAATCTCGGATCAAGGCAAACAAGAACCTAAGCAACCTATTTCCTTTGCGAAATATGGTACTCAAGTGATCTTTTAGGCCCAAGCTAGTATCTCCAATATTGAAACTCCAAGAACAAGCAAAACTCAGTTAGACATTTCTAATCAGTTGGCTCAGTCCATATCAAGAGGTTTATCTGTCCCCTCTGTTAGTAGTGTGCCCTAGGCCAATGGATATTTGTGATTCATGTATTAACATTATGACTTGTTAATAATATATT
>JANZXR010000003.1:21729381-21742102 GCA_027575705.1 Erythroxylum echinodendron
TTGTTTTGGACTTCTGTAGCTAGATACTCGCTTATGCTGAATCTATCTATTCTATATATATATGTACCAGGATGTCACCAATTTCTCTACGTCTTGATAATGTTGGGGTGTTCCATTGAATAGGTTTAAACATCTCAGCTTCTGTTGCTGGAGTCAGAAATAAGGATTCTTGACTGTCTTATTTCTCTGGCTATATCGTTTTAGAAAACAAATCCTCCTGTGGTTGTTCCCTTTCGTATGTACTCTTACTTTAGCAGGAGGTTGGAATTGGTCTTTGAATCGATAAACTTGTTTACTGCTCACTGAAATAGGCATTTTTCCGTCGTGTACTATAGTTTGGCATCAGTTATATGATAAAGACCACTTGCAGGTTTATTTGATGTACTTGATTGTCGATTGAACAAAAAAAAAAAAAAAAGCCAAAAAGGAAAAAAAATGGTCTAGAGCTTTTAAATCAGGTAGTTACGTCAGACATAGGCCTTGGTTTATAAACTTTGTTTAAACATGGTTGGTATTTGACGGAACTGAGCATACTGTAATTGGAATCTGTAATCTGAACACCTTTGATCTCCAAACCCATATTCTGGTTAATACATCACACCTGTCTTTCGAACAAATGATGGATGTAAGATGCACACATGGAATGTTCATGTGCTAACTTGGACATGTTAAAGTTAAAACAATGGTTTAGCACAACTGGCTAAACATTATCTCATCGGTGCATTCCTTTAACTGGTGAAGTATACTCCAGTTACTTCCGAAAGGAAGATAAGCAATTAATGGTTCTAGATGGCATGTTCCTATCTAGTACCAGTTAAGTTATTGGTCAATTTATGGAGGGAACCCTCTTTAAATACTCAAAAATAAATGTTAATATTATTACATAAACCTTCCAGGCTTATCTTTATTTCTGTGGCTTTCTTTCTTTCTTTCTTTCTTTTTTTCTGGGTCTATCCTGCATGCAAGAATGTCTGTTAATTTAAACTCAAATTTCGGATATTGAGGTATATTTGCTTGCCTTGCATTAAAGACAGTTGAGTACCATCTGTTTTATATATTCATGAAGCATTATATTGGATGCAAATACCATATGTACAAACACCAGATGGTCGAGAAAGTGTAATGCATTCTTGTACATTCTCTTAGAATACGACCAGTGTGGGATATCATTGTGTGGATTTGTTCTGTTCCTACATTTGGAGTGCAAGGCAGCTTGAACGTGTCATTGTGTTGCTTACTATTTTCCCCAGCTCAGTGAAATCATATCACGACAAGTTTTAACTTTTTTGGGCGTGTCTGGGAAAACTATCTTGATTGCTATCATGATGCAGCCTGGATCAGGAATTGACCTCTCCTCATTAGTTCAAATTGCATAGAACATTCTAGTATCTACACCTACCCCCACAACCTACGAAGAAAGATTGCATACCATCCTCGTGGGGCCATGGTAAAGGAAAGAGGAGCAGCTGTGGTTCTCCTGTTATCCACTTATCCTGATGGGTTAATCTATTCATGGCTGGTCTTGGATTTGACATTTGGTTTTTCAGATATGGGTTATACATTTCACTAGTCGCGTCATAAACGAGAATAAACATGTGGTTGTAGTTGATCCATGGTTCATTTCAATGTTATCAAGTGGTAGCATGGGCATTTCTGTTGATCGATCTTTGTTTGTTTCAGAGAAGGCTTCTCGTATGCAGAATTAGTTGCAGGATCAATTATGAGTCTAACATGTCTAGTATGCCACAGCGTGGAAAGTCCGTCGCACTCTTTTAGGAGCTACTCTGTTTCAAGTTCAGACAACGAAGGTAGATGCAATGCTATTGCTAACTGCATAGCTATTAGAGCTTGTCTTCCTCCTCCCAGGGCACACTCTTCGTTTGCATCGACGTCGAAGGTGACTCCACATCCATCTAATCCAAAGAGTGATGAAATGACTGGACCCCCACGTTTGGTACGAAGCCGCGCTGTGAGGAGGGATCTTGTGAGAGATTGGAATTTCGATGAGGTTGTGATGGGACACTAACACAGGTGAGATTATTAGTTCCGTATCTAGCTGTCCTACAGTAGCTTTGTTTGGGAGTTGGCCGCATCTGTGACCATCTTTAGGGGAAACTCTATATGGCACCATTGTTCATAATGTTTTGTAGTGTATAATGACCGACCAAAATTTGTGTCCAAGTTGGGTTTTTGATCTTTTTAGGTTTGTTTTTGGGAAATTACGTGGATTGATCCTAATAGTTTTACGTGCTAAAATTCCCAAGTGCTCAAGTAGTCTGAGTCTGACATGAAAGTTAATATCACACAAATTGCCTTGTGAGAAAATGTTTACAGACACATCGTAACCATATATTATATTTTATATCACTAAAATTGAACAAAATTTAAATTACTATTTTCTGTGACATTATATATTAATTTAAATCACCTTTTTATCTACTTATACTTGATATTTGTTACCAATGTCTGTTATACAAACTAATCTTTATCTTTTCTTTTTCACTGGATTAATGTTTAATCTCTCTCTCTAAATTAACCTTTATTAGTATTTTCTCTTTTTCTTTGTATTAAGCTTTTATTTCTGTATCTGCACACTTTTTTCTTTAATTCTTTGCTTTTATCTTATCTTATTTATTGTTTTATGTTTCCTTCAACTATTGCCTAATTTTTCCCCATCATCCACTCTTTTTCTTTATTTTTAGTCTTCTCTCTAATGTCTTTTAAATCTAATTTCTTACTTTAACCTCTGTTTGTTAACCGAGAAAACCAACGAGTATATTTTCATCTTCCATGCTCTCAAGGCCAAAGACAAACCCAATTCATCTCTATTAAAGTGACATCCTCAGCCTGCGATCAAAGTTCTTTTCATTGTTGTAAACTGAAATGAATAATGTAACTGAGAAAGGTAATCTTGAAGTGAATTTGAGTTCAGACATTTAATTAATACATCTAGGTTATACATAGTTTGAAGAACTTAGGATGTGCTTATTTAGTGAGTATGAAAAAAAAGGAATAGGTATAGAATGAAAGATTGAGTTTGATAAGGGACTACAATTATCGAGTCATTATTCTAATTACCTATTTTTGGATAATACCCTCTTTCTCTCCTAACCCAGAAGAATGATTACCATTGTTTTGTAAAGATGTACTTTTTACAATTAATTAAAATATAACTAATTAAAATATAATTAGTAATTAATTTAAATATTGTAATTAATTAATTATAATATAATTAATTAACTACAATATAATTAATTAAAATATAATTAATTATTTATTTACAATATAAGTAATTAAAATATAATTATTCATTAATTAAAATATTTTAATTAATTAATTAATTACAATATAATTAATTAATTAAAAAATAATAAATCACAATATAATAAATTAAAATATTATTATTACTAATTAATTAAAATATAATAATAGTTAATTAAAATATAATTAATTAATTAGCTACAATATAATTAAAATTAATTACAATATTTTAATTAATTAACATATTGTAATTAATTAATTACAATATAATTAGTTAAATTATATTTAATTAATTAAATATAATAAATTTTTATTTCTCAATATTTTTTTACAAACTAACCATTGTCAATGGTAATAATAATCATTCATTCGTCTTAACCAACTATCATAATTATAATGATAATATCAATTCTCATTCTCACTGTATTTATTCTCATTTCTATTACTATTCTCCTATACAAACCAACCGTTCCCTTAAATCCTAAACTTAAGAAACATGGTTGAACACAATTATTAACAAATGCAACTAATATGTTAGTTCCTACAGGATAGGAACCATAAATCATAACTTCGCTAAAGACAAGAAACATAATAAACTAACAATATTCTAAGTCTAAAATATCTAAATAACTATTTTATTAATATGAGACTTCACATAATTAGGTTGCCATCTCAACTTCGCTAACATTTCCTTTCCTTAAATTGAACTAAGAGATATAGAGATGACAAATGTGACCCGACCCAGTATGATTTCGGCCTAGGTTAACTGGGTTATGGCATGGGAAGGTATAAAATGACGTCATTTTGTTAATTAAAAAACATAAAGTTGGGTCGGGCTGGTGGCTGAGCCATTGGCTAGCCAGTCCATGGATCAGGTCGGGCCAGCTAGACCAGGAGTGACTCGATCCGCTGCCATCCCTAAAGAGATTCATTTAGTTTAGAGAGCTAGAAACCTTCCTTTTACTTCTTTACTACAAACTCCAAATAACTCTCTTAATTTGTAAAAGATGGCTAATTTGAGGGGTTTAGCAAAGATATCAACTAATTGAATTTTTTTTTTACAATAAGGCATTTTAAAATCTCTCTCTTATACTAAATCTCACAAGAAATGACACCTAACTTGAAGGTGTTTGGTTTCTCCATAAAATATTGAATTTTTAAAGAGTTGATGAGTAAGCTATTGCCACGGCATAACAAAGTTCCCTTTTCTGAGTTTTACAAGAATCTTTCTCAACCAAACTACTTTACAAGCATAAGGTTTGCTTTTGTTGTCGAGAGAGTAACAACATGTTGCGTTTTTGAGCTCCATATAATAGCCCTTGAACTAATTAAGAAAAAATATCTTATGATGCTCTTTCTATCATCTAAATTCCCTACAAAATTAATATTAACAAAGCAAATTAATTCACATGGATCTTCTTTCTTATACATGGGATCATAATTTGATGTCCCTTCAAATATCTAACAATTTTATTAGTTGTTAAAAGATGCTTCTTCCTTGGCTTTTTCATGTATTTGTTGACTAAACTAACATTATGCATTATGTATTATGTTTGGTCTTAATGTTGATATGTACATCACACTACCAATGATACGCTTATAAAGAGTACTAGTTACAAGTTCAGCTTTTAGTTATTTTGCAAGCTTTAAACCTACTTTAATTGGTGTTTTTACTAAATTGCAACATCTTATTTCAATTTTATTTACTAAATTGCAACATCTTATTTCAAATTTATCAAGCATCTCTCTAATATACTTTCATTGGCACAAAAGAATCCTTTTTATGTTTGAGATATTTCAAGATCAAGGAAATGATGTAATAATCTTATGTCTGCCATATCAAATTCCAAGTTCATAGAATGTTTGAAACTGCTCAATATATCTTCATCATTTTTTTGTGAACAACATATCGTCTACATACAAACACACTATGATTATTTTGTCATCATCAAAATTCACATATAAGGTATATTTATACAGACACTTAATAAAACCCTCTTTTAGGAAATAAGCATAAATCTTACCATACTAAGCTCCTGAAGCTTGTTTTAAACCATAAAGTTCCTTGTTCAAATTGTAAACCTTCTTGCCTAGATATAATAAAATTAACAAGTTGTTCAACAAATATCATCTTTTGTAGCTCTCTATATAGAAATTCAAACTTTATATCTAACTGAAATAATGGATAAGAATTTTTTGTATCTGAGGCAACCACCATTCTCATTTCATCATGCTTTTGAATGGATGTAAATACCCCTATGTAGTCAACCTTATATTCTTGCTTATATCCATAACTACTAGTCGAGTTTTATATTTTTCCACTTTTTCATTTGTCTTTGTTTTTTTTTTTTTGTAAACCCATTTAACTATAATAACTTTCTATCCTTCGTGTAGGTTATCCAACCCCTAAGTCTCCTCCTTTTCCATGGATTTAATCTCTTATAGGATTTCTTTTTATCGTTTCATTCTTTTACAACATTCTCATATGTCACACTATAGAACATGCTTTTTATATTAGGTAAGTCTGTTACCTTATAGTCATGCATCCATGCAAGCTTTCTCTTACTACATTGTGGTCTAAAGTTAGTATTTGTTGCATCATGTTACATTGTACCAAGTTGATGAGGTGTTGTTGGTACTACTATAACCTATGTACATTAATGAAACAATGGTTTTAATTATTGAAAGGTTAAAAAAATTTAAACTTGAGGTTGGGAAAAAAAATAAAAAAATATTAAGTTATTTAGGTCTAATTGAGGTGTTGGTATTCAAATTGAGAGTTTCTTATTTATTAAAAAAATACAATTCCCTTGTGATGGAATCCACCTATCACTTTTATAACATAATGGACTATCTAAGAGAAGAAATTATACTCTATTAGATATGGTATATTTCATGATGAGGCATGTACACCTTCCTATTTCCATATAGAGATATTTCCTTAAAACCATTTCTTACCTTTTGAGTAGAGTTCCATTCAAATAAGTTTAAAAGACTCTCTTAGTTCCTAATGGCACTAGATGTGAGAGGGAGTGAATTAGGTGTTGATAAACTTTAAACTAAAATTATGAATATTATTCATATTTTTAATTAATTAAATATAATATTAAATTAAATTATTCACAATTCATATTAATAATTAGATTAATATTAATCTAATCATTATATATAATAATATATATATATAGTTGATAGTAAATTAGATTATGAATAAAAAACAAAAACAAAAAATCACTTTTTGTAGTTTTCATAGATTTTGAAAATTAGAAGAAACCAAAACTAAAAATAAAACCAAAAATTCAAATAAACATGTACTTTTACTAAATTTCCAAATTAAAGGAGTTAAGGTTTATCTTAAGAGATGTTGAATGAATTGAGGTTTAATGAGGAACAAGCTTTATGAATGTGGGGGAGATTGATGATGTTTTATAGTTTTCCTAAGGCTCACTAGAGAAGGAGGAGAGACATTAGAGAATGGTGGAGCTTCACACAAAGAACTAAAAAAGATTGGACTTAATATGATCAGTTAAAAGAAGAAGAGAGTTAGAAGGACGATTCTCGATTGTTGATTACTAGAGAGAGAAAAAGAAAGTTGATTATTGATTTTGGTTCAGAGAGGAGAGAAAAATATAGAGGAAACAATAGTGAAAAGTTGAGAGAAATGATGAATTTCTATTTTAAAACAATATATTGGTCGATCATTTAACTATATTGTTCAATTAATGCTTAATGTTGGTTGAATAATATTATCGACCAACCTCATAACAAGCTTAAGGGAAGAAAATTTTACAAAGGGAAAGACTATATTGGTATACTATTAAAGGCTATTAATATACCAATATGACTAAATGGTTGACCAATATTAAAACTAAACTCATCACAACTTCATTGGAAAGAAAAAATTGATAATTATGGAGTATACTGGTCAATCAAATTGAGATATTTGTTGACCATTATATGCTAATAACTTGAGAAACAAATTTAAAACTTAAATTAAAATAATAAAGCACATAAAAAATCGTGGAAATACTAATTAAGGTCAATTATACATACCAAAAGGGACATTCACCATATAATGTTTCCATTAATCATGACCAATTCTCTTCTAATTGTGCAAAATCTATACTTACTCATAGTTTTAATGAAAATACAAGCTAATTGTTATTGAGTATATGAAATTCTAACTTAATATCCCTATTTGGCATATTATCTCTAATAAAATGATATTTAATTTCTATGTGCTTGGTTCTAGAGTGTTTAACGGGTTTCTTTATGAGGTAAATGACATTAGTATTATCACACATAACTAGTATCTTTGTAAAGTTCATGCCATAGTCTCTAAGTTGTTGTCTAAGACATAAAATTTGTGATTAGTAATAATTATTCGTTGCGTATTTGACTTTTATGGTCAATAAAACAACCAAAATTTACTTTTCATAACCATGAGACTAATGCATTTCCTAGCAATTAACAAGTAAAAGACTACCGATATAATCCCTTTTTGAATAACGAATTAAGTTAAACTGTATGCTTAGGATACCAAAGTTATAATAAAATGGTACTACATAAATATTTTATGAATGTGCTTAATGATTATAAGGTGGGACTTCTTAGGACTTAATTAAAATCTAACACACATGCATAAACTAAACATAATATCACTATAAGATAAAGCAAAATACCAACCATACTAGATATAGATTTACATCGACCCACTTGCCCTCTTCATCACTGTTTAACTTTGATATGGTGCGCATAGGTGTCCCTCATGGTTTGACTTGATTCATTTTGAAGTGTTTGAGTAGGTCTTTGGTGTATTTTTCTTGATTATTAAAGATACATTCCTTTATTTGCTTGATTGGGAGTCTAAAAAAGAAGTTAAACTCGCCCATCTTAAGCGCTCCTGTCATACTTATCTTAAAATCCATACTTATAAACTCTCCCATCATTCTTATCTCAAAATCCATAGTCATACCTTTAGTTATTTGCACATGTTTTCATTAGTAATAGTAAAGATAATATCATTGACATAAATTTGAACAATTAAAATATCATATTTATGCTTTTGGATAAAAAAAGTTTATTGTCAACCATGCCTTTAGAGAATCCACTTTCTAAACTAAAAGCACTTAACCTATCATACAAAGTTCTATTAGCTTGTTTAAACCACATAAGGCTTTGAAGAGTTTGCAAATTTAGTTAGGGCATCATGATTTTCAAAATTAGGAGGATGATCAACATAAACTTCTTTTTAAATAAAAACATTAAAAAGTAATTTTAACGTCCATTTGAAATAATTTAAAGTCTAAGTAAGATTCAAATGCAACTAATAACCTAATAGCTTCTAGCCTATCTACTAATATAAAAGTTTCCTTGAAGTCTATACCCTTCTCTTAATTGTACCCTTTTTCCACCAATCTAGATTTATTTCTTATAATGGTACCTAGTTCATTTAATTTCCTAATTGGAACTTATGATTTGTTAATCTATAGGTATAGGTACTAAATTCCACATCTTCTCTCAAATTGGTTCCAACTCTTTATTCATAACAAGAACCCAACTTTCATCATTAAGAGCTTCTTAAATTCATGAGTTTCTAATTTCCATATTAGGGTTATTCCAAATTTATTTTGTGACTTTGATCTTTATTGATTCTATACAAAATTTTTTGTCCATGCTCATACTTTGACAACAAATTGAGAGAGTGAGTTAAAAGTAATCAAATTAGGTTGTGCAAAGAGAGTTGGCAATTTAATAAATCACATAATTATCAAATTAATGATCATTTAAAGAGAGATATTGTGTGAGAACTTGATTATCCAATAGATAACTTCATATTTAATTGAAAATATTAGGAAGTTTTGTGAAATGAGAGGTTGCAAAATATGAAATTTCAGATTCAATTATGATTAATTGATTAGTTCTTAAGACAGAGTAATCAATCCATTAGGAAATCTAGGATCAACACTTAATTGGATCAATAATAGTTAAAGGAATAAAATAATGAAAGAATAAATCCTAAGTATTCATCCTTGATCAATCTTAATTCATTTTGGCAACTCACTTGTTATTTGCTTATTTGCTTGGTTTATTCAATTGTTTTAATTTATGTTATTATTTTTACTCAAATCATATTCTAATACGTTAGACAAAGTTAGGTTAAATTCATTTTATCTAGTTCCTCGTGTGATTGATACCTTTCGATACTCTAAGATACAATCTGTATACTTGAGGGTATTGAGAGTTTTATTAGATATAAAACTTGCTTAATAAGTTTTTGACGCCGTTGCTGAGGAATTAGTTTAGGACTTTTTGAATTCCTTTAATTTAAGGAATTTTCACCATTTTTATGTCCTTTCTACTATATGAACACAAGAATTACTCAGATATTAAGCAAGATTGAAGACTCTCCAGCCCTTGGTATCATAAGAAAAAAATGAGAAATTCGAAGAGCAAGACATCAAGAAGAGATCTAAAGAATGATGGCAGAAGAGTATAATAAAGGAGACCAGCAGTGAACTCTAATGGATTTCATAAGACCATGGTTCAACAATGAACATCAAGGCATCACTCGACTACCAGTGCATGTGATATCATTTGAGATCAAGTTAGCTTTACTGAATATGTTTTAGATTAACGCACAATGTTATGAGTCAGCTAATGAGGATCCTATTAAGTGAAATTTCTTGAAATACGTGATATCTTCCAATATAATTGAATGTTAGAAGATGTTGTTAGGATGATGCTCTTTCTCTTCACACTAAGGAATAGAGTCAAAGCATAATATCACTCCTTAAACCAAAAAACATCACGACATGGGAGCAGCTGGTGCTTGCATTTTTAGACAAGTACTTCCCCCTTACGAAGAGATTACAAATTTCTAACAAAATGTGGGGTAGTCAATATATGAAGCGCAGGAACGTTATAAGGACGTGCAAAGGAGGTGTCCTCATCATAACCTACCTACAGAATTCCTATTGCAAATCTTCTACAATGGAGTTAATCCAGCCATAAGGGGCACTATAGATGCAACTTTTAGAGGATTCCTGATGAGGGAGACAGTTGAGGAAGCAGAGGATTTGCTATAAGAGATGACAAATAATAATTGTCTTTAGATGTTAGATCAAAGCAGACAGTAATCTACTTTCCATGATTAAAAGGGAGTCATTACTTTTGATTTAGTGACAACAATGTAGGCTGAGATTAACAATTTAACAAGATAACTTATCAACTTGAAAGCCTCTTCATCTGCTCCGATTAAAGCGATTCAGCATAAATGCAAATTATGCAAACAAGATAACCATGATATTGCTAATTGCTTCTTAATGCAAAATAATAATACGGAGCAACTCAACTATATGAGAACATGTTTTGGTCAAGGAGGAGGAAATAACCCCTACTCTAACACTTACAATCTTAGGTAGAGGAACCACCTAAATTTTTCTTGGTCAAACAATGTCGGTACTCAACTGCAGAACTAAGGTCCACCTGGATTTCAATAAGAGAAGTCCAATGTCAATGATTAGAAATTGGACAAGATTATGGATAGAATCATAATTATGGAAGGGACGTTTGAACAGGTAGCTAAAAACCAATCTTCTTCCATTCATAACTTAGATGTTCAGATGGGCCAACCGGCGAATGCGTTGTTTACAGGAAAGGCAACATCCCACTACCATAGGGTACATACCCAAACTTTCAGGAACATAACCTATGATAATGTTATGTTAGATCAAAACAATTTCAACTTACACATGGCATCAACTAACATCATTTAAAAGTCAGCAAATTTTAAAAATCAATCATTGCATTAATCCATAAAATTTATACTATTTCCTTTAGACAAATAGTTACATAACCTTATATAGGTTCTAACAAAAACAAAAAATACAAGACACAACACTCTTGGAGCTAGCTGACAGACCTCTGAGCTATAACAAAATCTAAAAGGTCCTTTAGTCCTGTCTAAAGAATTAGGTCTCCTGTCTCGTACCTGAAAAATCACATTGTAATTTTTTTATAAGTTTTGTGAACTCAATGAGTGAATCATCATTGATGATTTCACCAGATCACATACACATAATACATATTTTATAGACACTCATTCAAATCATAAACACATTTCGGATGTTCACACAACATGGGATATCATAAGATCACACAATTCACATTGCTAAGCATAGCAAATAAATCACATCAATTTATTACTCATTCAGCTTTGCAAATCATTCAATAAATTTCGGTCTTATAATGTTATATGCATGAGACACATTCTTTCTTATTGTTGTGACCGATTGCCTATCACAAACTTATACAAATATCGGCCTATAGGGCTCAGAGCATAGCTTTACATGCAAAATCAAAAATCATGGAGCAAAGCTCTACGTGGAAGCGCTTCATATTGGCAAATCAAGTAACAAATCCTTTATCTGAGCATGCATTTTATTAAATGCAACAATTTCTGAATATATCATATATCACAATCTTATACAAATGCTCAGACAAGATTTCACAGTCATCGGACCTAAGTCCAACATTCAACTTTCGTTGAGAATCAAATGTCAAATTCATATCAAATCAAAACACTCCCAATACATGCCCAACTATTAAACTCTTCAGACCTTAGGTCCAGAATCTAGAAACAACTTACAAACAGTTCAAAAATATTGGAAGTTTAACAAACCAAATTCAATTCAAATCGAATCAATCTTAGGAAATCATCTAGATTGACTCACAGTACCCTCCAAGAAGTTATTACCTGGATGGTCCAGTAAAGTCCGACTGGCATCCTATGTGCTCCTCCAAAACATACACAGCAAATTCACAAATATCACATTTTTGCACAAATATACAAGTGTTCTTTTATACACATCAATGTATAGAAAGTATGCACAATGCATGTTCAATGACAATTTCGGGTATCTTATCGTAATTTTCATCATCAAATAGATCAGATATCAAAGCCCTCATTATTGTCATGTGGTACTTATAATTGGGACCAGAATAAAACAATGTGAAATCCATTTCATAACTTAATAGACCACTTCAGATTTTCTACCCATATGATTTCGGGTCAACTTTGCATAATTAATCTGATAGGATAAATGACAAAATTAGGCAAAACTTGCTTCTGGATAGTTGTTCTACAGTGTCCTAAGTTTCGAATGACTCCAAGATCATCCAATTTGATTCATTATTCAATGAGTTGTGCAAAACAAACCATAGAATATGCACATTTAAACTTTTGGCTAGTACATGATCTTACCCTCTAATTGTAGAACTCATATCTTTCAGCTCAGATATTCAAAATTTACAAACTTTATACCAATTTAAATCTAATAAAATAAGATACAACTTTGGTGAAGATAACTCAGCCTAATTCAGCCCACATCAATACAGTTTATTCAATAACCACAGGACAAGATTTTTGTCCCTGGTAGTGCTACAGCCTAAGCTGAGA
>JANZXR010000003.1:21747267-21787772 GCA_027575705.1 Erythroxylum echinodendron
TTCAATAACCACAGGACAAGATTTTTGTCCCTGGTAGTGCTACAGCCTAAGCTGAGACTCAATTACATGCCAATTTTGAAAATCATAAAGACAGAATTAAAATTATACTTCTTCACAAAAATTGTATAAATATGTCTATAGTTTAATATGAATTAAAAATCAACTCATTCATAAATCTACATCTCAAGTTATAATTAGAAAACCGAAGCATGAGCATGAAAATTTTCCAACTCTTAACATTCCAACAGACTTCCACACTTTCATCTAATTAATCACTTTCAAATCAATTCAGATAATTATAAATTTTTATGGAGAGAAAGAAAAATGTCTTAGAAATACATTGGTCTAAGTTTCAAGTTATTTGGAGTTCAGATGAAAAAGTTATATGCAAAAGAATGAGGGCTGTTTAATGAAATACTCTAGTTTTTTTAACCCACACAGATAAGCCATCACCTTTTCTCTCTCTAGCACGCCAACTTCATCTTCTTCACCAAACCCAGATCACCAAATTGCACTTCTCCTCTTCTTCTTTCTTTCTTTTTTTTTCAGCAAAAACAGAATCCTAATTCATCGATTCCACATTTCTAACTCCCAAAATCAAACTTTACACAAATCAAATTCAATTTTACACTCCCAAAATCACAAATCCAAAACACCCACCATTCTTTCTCTCTCTCAACTGTAACTTTTTGGAAATTCAATCTCACATCCATTAACTCCAATAACTTGCAAACAATTTCTCTAACCCAGTTTTAGCTCTTCAGTACTCACAAAATTCCGAAATTCCAAGATTCATATTAATCATCAAAATCCGATTATCACACATGCAACTTAAAATTCCCAGCACATTTAAAACAACTCCACATCAACACCAAAACTACTCCATTTTTTTTGTTCATGCAAGAACTCATTTTTAGCCATCCAAACATCATTTACAACATCCAAAACCAAACTGAAACATAACTTTCTTGATTCAATAGGGATTTAAATAGTGAAAGTGAATCAAAGATACAAAATCAACAAGTTGTTGTTCGGTGATGACTAAACCATAAAGAGAGTTTTGAAAGCTGTACTTTCAGTGAAGAACAAGAGAGTAGAACAAAGTTATACCAATTCTTCCACGTAAAACATGTACTACGTGTCCTTGTGCATGTATTACATTTGTCACTTATTAGCAGTCCACGTGTCATTATACATACAAGTCATTTGTCATAAATATAATTGGTCCAAAATACCCCAAAATTTTTAAAATTTTCTAAAATTCACTAAAAATTCAGAAATAATAGTATGACCCTCTAAATAAATTTTCAGCTCAAAAATAATTCATAATTCACCTTTTAATAACACAATTGTACCCAGAAATGTCAACGAATGTATGTACAATCATATGAATGTGCAAACTAAATGTGTATGTCACAATTAACTTATGCATGATGTGCTTTTTCCTAATTTTACATAAATTTCTCATAATTTACTATTCTAGCCTTAACATGGATAACGGGAAGTTACAAGAAGTGTAGGTCTCCTGAGAAATATTGAAGCAAACTTAAGAAAGCAACTTAAGGCAATCACACTTAGAAGTAGGAAAGAACTTGAGTAATCAGTAGAGAAATAAGCTGCAACCCACTTAGTATAGGATCAAGAAATAAAGAAGATGGATAAAGGGAAGAGTGAGTACCCTCCTTATATTGCCCCTCTACCATATCCACCCAAGATTCCATTCTCCCAATGATTACAAAAGAGCAAACTGGATGCACAATTTGCAAAGTTCATAGAGAAGTTGAAGACTTTGCAAATTAATTTATCTTTTAGGGAGGCATTGGAACATGTGCCCAAGTACGCTAAATTCTTGAAGGACATATTATCAAAGAAGAGGACTTGAGAAGATATCCAAATGGTAGAATTAACTGGAAGTTGTATCTTTATAATCACCACTCATATACCTTCCAAGCTGAAGGCACATCCCTTCAGCTTTGAAGACACATCCCTTTTAAGCTGAAGGATCCTAGGAGTTTAACAATACCTTATATGGTTGGTGAATTTGAATTCGCAAAGTACTTATGTGACTTAGGCGCAAGTATAAATCTTATGCCTTTATCGATATTTAAAAAATTGGGGTTTGCTGAGGTGAAGCAAACTTTGATGCTAGTTCATCAATCAATTAAAAGACAGTTTGGAGTTGATGATGATATCTTAATGCATATGGCCAAGTTCATTATCCCTGTGGATTTAGTAGTCCTAGATTTCAAAAAGGATAGGAACTATCGATTAATTCTTGAACGACCTTTCATGAATGTAGGGATAGTATTAATAAACATTCATAAAGGTAAACTAAAACTTCATTTTGTTGAGGATCAAATGGCGTTCAACATGAACAAAGCTTTAAAAAATGAAAGAAACCAACTCTTGGATGGAGATAAATATTATGGATGAATGTATATAAGAGTAGGAAGAGAGTTGTTTTGAAGAAATTAAATTTGAGAAAGCTAAGATGGATGATGAAGCTGAGAAGGCTAATGAAGCTAAGTTTAAAGAAGAAGTTGAGGTGGAGGAGTCGGGTGCTCAAATACATCAGGATATATTAGTAAGGATAGAAGCACCCATACCACCATCCACTAAGAAACGACCAACTTTAGAGCTTAAACCTTTACCTACAAAACTTAGATATACCTTTCTAGGTGAAGGCCAAACTTTACCCATCATTATTCCTAATCATCTGGATGGGGAACAAGAGACTAGGCTAGTAGAGATCATAAAGAAGTAGATAAAGGCCACGGGATGACAAATATCTAACATTCAAATTACAAGCCCAAATGTTGTTATGCATAGGATAAACCTTGAAGAAGAAAACAGAGCAGTGAGGGAACGTCAATAAACTTTGAACCCTTACATTAAGGAAGCGGTTAAGCTTTTAGACACAGGTATCATATATCTGACATTAGATGGCAAATAGGTTAGCCCAGTACAATGAATACTAAAGAAGGATGGAATGACCATAATGAAGAGTGAAAGTAGAGAGTCGATTTCCAGAAGAATAGTCACAGGATGGAGATTCTGCATCGACTATCGCAAACTCAACAAAGTGACTAAAAAGGATCACTTTGCCCTCCCATTTGCTCGTTAAATGATAGAAATAGCGATTGGTCATTCATTTTACTGCTTCTCGGATGGTTACTTAAGATATAATCAGATTTTTATCTATCCAAAGGACTAAGAAAAGACAACACTTACATGCCCTTATGGAACAGTATATAGATGGATGCCTTTTAGGTTATGCAACGACTTGGCAATATTTCAAAGGTGCATGATGTCTATCTTTGCAGATATGATCGAGGACATTATGAAAGTATTCATGGATAATTATTCAGTCTTTGGAGACACTTTTGATCAGTGCCTGACTAATTTGGACAAAGTACTCCAAAGATGTGAAGAATCACATTTAGCTCTAAATTGGAAGAAATGCCACTTCATAGTACACAAGGGCATAGTTTTGGGACCAAAAATATTATGCCAAGGAATAGAAGTCGACAGATGATGTATGCTTAATTATTTATGTATTCATTCCTTAATACTTAGCAAATAATATTATGAAATGCTTAAGATAGTTAATTTGCTTCACATTTGGTCTTAGGTACAAATTGAAAGCACAAGAGCTAAAATGAGTTAAAAGCACATTCTTTAAGCCATTCTCTTGACGTTTATATTCATTTGTCTTTGTAGAACAAGAAAGAGATGGATTAGAGTGAAGATGGGGCAATAAAACATAGAAAATAAATAATTCATATGGCCTACAAGATGCACAACTTTGTATACACTTACAAGGCCATGCATAATCTCAAAAGTGGCTTATTTTGGTGATGCTTAGTTAGATGCACGATCGCGCATCTTCACGAAAACCTAATTTTCCATATATATAGCCTTGTGAGTGACCAAAGGGAGAATGAATCGTTTTAGAACCCAAAAAAAGATAGCACACATTCTTCTTCAAGATCTATAGAGGGCTAGTCTTCTTCTTTCCAGTTAGAAGGTGAAATTGAAGTCGAGGATCACATATGAAAATCTCTTCATTGTGTATTGTTAAATTTCTCTCTTTAGAGATTGTTTACGCTATTATTTTCTTGTTATTCTAGGTATTCATGTATGGATGATTTATATTCTCATTCTCAATGGCTTGTTTATGTATGAAACCATTGCCAGAATACAAAATACAATATATAATAATTGTATGCTCAATTCATTTGTGGTACACTATTGGTGATGAATCATTAGGAATAGCATAATATAGGTCAAATAATGTAAGCTTGTGTGGTTGTTGTCTAGATTAATCTATTTTTTTAGTTTGTAATGCGATTGCCCTATTAAATTTAGAGAGCTTATTTTAAGTTATTTGATAGATAAGTTTAGTCGAAGAGATTATTTTGGTTAAACATAACTTAAATGAAAATCAGGATTAACAGAGCTTATTATTAGCCTATAATTAATAGTTTCAAGAGAGTAATGAGACAAGATGATGAAGTATGTTTGTTTGTATATAGGCTGAGATTGAACTAAGAACTGAATTCCAAACTCATTCATCAAGTTTCTCACTTTTATGTTTTTATTTGATTTACTTTTATTAGTTCAATTTTACTTTGTTTTCTTATTAATTCCAAACAAACCCCCCATATCCTAAACACTGATTCTTTTCATCACAAAAGCTACACGGATACTCACTGTGGATAAGATTCTTACTCATCACTACTATAAATCTTAGTGTGCAAAGTTAGGTTTTATTTTCTGATGCATTTGACATGCATTAAGAATTTTAACTCCATGATCAGGGAGTGCGATGCTTTAATTTTTTTGTTTGATTTCAATTGGTGTTTTGTATATATTATTTTTTAATTAGTTTTACATTTATTTTGTGATGTTTTCATGTTTGTTATTGTTTGTGTATCGAAAGGACACTGCGAAGGGACTTTTTTTTACTACTGGAGTATATCAATGTTATTGGTGGAAAAATTTCTCATAACCCAACCATGTACATAATCTATGACTCAAGTTGGAGAGATCACCTTGACCTTAGTTATGGAGGAAATTTCCAGAAAAAGCTTCCTAAATAGGCTACATGATGCACAATAATTCCCACATAGACCAAAAACCTCTTATTATAACTCAAGTACATCTATAGAAGACTTAATTAAGTGTTTTGCTACTAATTTCAGCAGGATGTGAAATAATTCTAATAAGATACAAGGTCTAGAATCCATAAAAACCAGATGGGTCAGATGATGGTAGCTATCAATAACCTGAAATCGTAAAGTAGATAGAAACAGCCATTTCAACCTGAGGTGAATCAAAAGACCATGAGCGCGGCAACCTTGAGGAGTGGAGAGGAGATTGACAATCTTGAGAGGACTATTCAAAGGATTGCTAGTGAAAAAGAAGTTGAGAAGGAATTCGAATGAGAAAGGGATATATCATTTAGCTCGAAGGTGAATACTGAGTCCCTAATTGTTGTTAAAACTAACCCTTCGCTGTTACCTAGTGGGGTGGAGAATTGGACAAGGAAGAAAAGGGTAAAGAGACATTGGAGATTTTTCAAAAGTGCAAGGATTTAGTAGAGATTGGAGATTTTTCAGGAGTGCAGGGATTTAATAGAGATTAAGAAGATGAAGATAATAAAGACATTAAATATGAGTGGTCATCAACTCAAGTCTTGTCCTGTAGAATCTCAAGTGGAAAAGGTAGAACGTGTGACACATGAAAACCATAATTTTGTCACGTGAGGAGGAAAGCATAGAGTTGGCCCAGCAAAAATAGATAAAGGTGCTGCTTGGAAGGCAACCCAAGGGAGGTTTGTTTCTTTTCATTTACATTTTCACATTTTCTATTTTGTTGAATGCTTTACTTCTTACATTTAAGGTTACATTGGGACAATATAAGTTCTAAGTGTGGAGTGGGGATTATCATATGTGCTTTTAAATTGTTTATTTCCTATCTACATGTGTGTTTTCAAATGTGTTTGTTAAAAAGAGAGAGAATCAAATCAAATCAAACAAGCATTTTCAATTATTAAAGACATGGTAGTCTAAGAACTCTTATAGATATAAAAAGGCAACAAATTAATTGTGAGAATTAGATATATAGATACATAAGTTATTAGCCTATTTTAGTTCAAGTACAATGATAATGTACTAAAAGTATTTAGTATCTATAAGATGTAGTACTTATGAAGTATTAAAGATATTCATTATTATATATATAAGTTATGTTTGAGTTTGAAGTTATATGGGTATTAACCATTTTGATATAAGTAAGTCCTAGTTAAGGTATACTTTACTTGGAATAATATTGTTTTTGAGTTAGAAAGGTTCTAACATAGCATTAATTGCTAATCAAGCTCTAATACACTTTTCATTTACTGGAAATGATTATTTAGATGAAGAAATTCTTTAATAAATTTACTGGAAATGATTATTTAGATGAAGAAATTCTTTAATAAATTTAGTATAACTCCTTGCAATATTAAAATAGTAATGTACTGTAAAATATCTATTAGGCAAGTGAAAAGAGTTACGGTCTCTGTAACATCCTATTTCCACACTAAGGGTTAGGACATAAGATCCTAAACCAAGATACATGAGAAATTAGGAAATCCATTTCATGCTCATGCAGAATAGTAGCATACACACACGTGCGAATTTGATTTTTTGTACATATTACAATGACTGTTCATGCACTCATTTGACATTTTCAAGGTATAAATGATTCTATTGTGATTATGATGATTATGTCTTGAATTCTGGTTGATAAATGATAATTGGTGATACATGAATTTATTTGTTAAATTGAGAGATTTCTAGAATTTTGGGATTTTGGACTAAAAAAAAGCCAAGTGGCAAGACAATTGATAAATGGTAGTAGAATTAAGTGTCAAATGGCAGTAGAAATTATTGATAAGTGACATTAATATTTAATGACAAGTGTTATTGAAAATTGGGAGACAATTGGATTAGAAATTGGAGACAAATGGACTAGCTATTTAAAAGACCAAGTAGAGACCACAAGGTGGTGACATGTGACAAGTGACAAGTGTCACTTGCCTTACCACACACCTTATATACGTATAGCTTAATTGAAAGAGAACATTTTGGTCTTTCATTTTATTTCTTTGGCTAAAGCTCTCTCCCTTCATTTCGTTCTTTATCTTCTTCATTTCTTCTCTCCACGACAATCTCTTCTCTCCAACCATCAACATTAAGCTTTGTTATTATCTTTCACCTTGCAACTCCGTATATTCATTCCTTTACCTTGATGATGAAAGTCAACCTTTCCTCCCTAAAATGGTGTTGATCGTGAGATGTTTTAAAAAGCTAGGGTACGTGATTGAAGAAGAAGCTTAGAGTTTAATCAAGTACATATTTGATCATCATGGATTGTTTGAAATGAATTAAATATGGTAATTATTTTGAGATTAAATGACTATGGGAATGGTATTGACTATATGTGTGTCGTGGATAAATAAATGGACATATTCATGTCATATTTTTGTGTTTATGATGAGTAATAGATTATGGAATGATTGATAGAGTAAATGGTGTAAGAGAGTGAGCAAAATGTTGACGAATGAGTGATGAGAATTAAAGAATGAATATATATGTATATGTTCTATTTTCATATAAAATAATAAATAAAAGATTATGTATTGTTTTGTGGATCGTTAACAATGAAAATGGTGTTTGAATGAGAGTTGACAAAAGAACAGATGTGTATATGACCTAATTTGTGTATCGGATGAGTGCTGTAAATTGATGGATGAATACATGTGTTTTTTTTCTATTTTAATAGTATGAAAATCATGAGTGATGAGTTGTTGTGTAGATGTTATAAGTTGTGAATTAAGGGTATGATGAAAGTGAAAGTTATGTTAACAAAGATGATGAGTTATGTTCTTGAAATGAGAAGAACTTGGATGTTAGTTTAGAGATAAAATGAAGATGTGAATGATGATGATAAAATGTGCTGAAAAATTTATGAATGCATCAATACTTAGATGTCCTGCTCTTAAATATAAGAAGAACAATGATTTATAATGTTTTTAATGGATGTTTTTGAGTTAAAATGGAGATGAGAATGAAGAGGAAATGAAGTAGAAAAGATAGACTATATATAAGAGGTGTTGAGCATAGTATGAAAGAGGAAAAAATCTAGAAAAGTGTAGAAAAATAGGGTAGGCCACAATTGTGGCGCACATCCCACGATTACGGGCAGAAGAAATTATTTCTGTAACGATTATGGGCAGAAGAAATTGTTTTTGTCACGATCCCATTGAAGTGAATTCTCTTTCTTTTGTGTAATGTTTACAACAACAAAAGGTTAGGTATTCGTATGATGCATTTAGACTTGAATGAGGCTTGAAATGAACTTAGTATGATGCTTGAATAAGTGATTAAATATGGGATATGCTTAGGGTGATAATCAAGGTTATAACTTAAGCATGGATGATTGATATCAATGAGACAAAGTCTGAAAAATTGGAGATGCTATAGGAATGAAAGTGATCTTATAATGGCTAATGTGATTCAAAGGAGATGAGAAATGTGTTTTAAGTAAGAACGAATAAGAACTTGAATATTATGTGATCATATAATGCTAGAAAAGAGATGATGAATGATTAAATTGTGATATTAGAATAGCCAAGTTCTTTAAGCTAGAAATCTAAGTGTAAGCTTAAAATACACAAATAATGATGCTTAAATGATCAAGAAATGAGAATAAAGGAAACATACCTGGAATAGTCAAATTGAGCATGCATTATACATTATGCATATACATATGTATATGAATGAATGTTTATGAGATTCTGCAAATTGGTAATATGTGTACAATGTGTGTATTACACAGGATTGAACATTAGCGTCAAGAAATTTCAGGATCATGGAAGCAAATGCTAATCTAGGGTGTACTGTGAGTCAACCTAGATGGTCTCACATAAATTGTTTATTTTGTTAAATTTTTGTATTGAATATTACTGATGTGAATGTGATTAAGACAATTTCGGACTTAAATAGTCCAAGGAGTTTAATAAAAGTGAGTGTATTAGAAGTGCTTCATTGAATGTGAATGAGAAAGAAATAAGTGTACTCAACTTTATTGTTGAATGCCGGACTTACGTTCCATGAAAAATGTGAATGTGAATGTGAAAATTGAACACAAGTGACTAATTGAATATATGTAATGCATTTCATTACATGATATTCATGATAAGATAAAGACAGTTGTGACCGAAGTAGCCACCAAAAAAATCTTAAAGCTCATAATGTAATTAAAAGCTCACTATGTATAATAAGCCCAGTATCCCCAGCAGATACTAGACAGTTATTAATAAACCCGGTATCCACAATAGATACAGAACAGCTAAAGACACTCGATCACAACAAAGTAATAATTGAATGTGAGTCACATGTGTATTTCATATACATTCAATATGTATGTTCTAGTGATCGAAATAAAGAGTTTGAACGATTCTGAATGTGAACTATGAAATAAGTGAACAAAGTTGATGTTTGATGTTATATGATGATTATTGAAGTGATGTGCCTTATGTGATGATGTGAATTGTCTGTGAACTATTTATTTTATGTGATATGAGTGAGCCATCGAGGATGGTTAGCTCATTGATTTTGCAAAACTCATCAAAATTGTAACGTTGTTTTTCAGGTTCAGGGGATACCCAGTTAGACAAATTGGAGTATAGACAGTACTGCAATCGAAAAAGAGATAGAAGTCAGGATTAGTTCGCATCTGCATATGTCTTTTGTCATTTTTTTTATTAAAGAATGTATTTCGCAAATACTGTACCATGTGTATGTGAAAAATTATGTTTGTAATGACTTTATGACTGGAAGCTTTTTATAAAACGAAATGGTCAAATTGATAATTGATTTGCTCTTGATATGGTTATAAATGATATAGGCCGTGAATGATTTTTGATATACTTAAAATGTATTTGATGCGTGTGATGCTTTGAAAAATTTGTATTGAGTTTGATTGACTGTCCTAACGTGCCACCCTCGTAAAGTATGTTCTCAAATACCATCAGTATGTTCAGGAATATGCCCTATGAGAGTGAAGCACTACAGTCTCATCAAAGATATATATAGGTATTTGGAAGATTCTTTAAACTACAAAGATAATTGAGACGTAAGTTATAAAATGTATAAAAATAATCACTGAAGAGAATCTTGTAGAATTCTCTTACTAAAAAAATGTCCCAACGGTAGCTTGATCTCCATATAGTGATATGATATAAGTTACTTAAATGATTAGCTTAGTGCAAGTAGGAGATTGATGGTGTATACCATACAATCAATTAATTGGTTATATATTTTGTTATATAAATAGCTAAAAACATTCTTTATCTTATGTGTATTTGTTTAGTTAACTAATATAGAAGTTAATGTCCATGAGATAAATATATTTTTCAATTGAAATTATGATGAGATCATAAATATAATATTCATATTGCATTTGCATGCTATCTCTAAATCATTCCTAGTTATTTATTTATTAAGATTGGATATTAATACAGTGGAAAATACTAGCACACATTGCATTTGTTTCTTAAAGTAGTCAATCTCAAATCCTAAAGTGATAGTTAAACAAACATGTGGGTGTTTATAAGAGAATAGTTCAATAAACGAGCTTGATCATAAGGATCCCTAATGGAACATGACTTATCTGTCTATTGATTTCTTAATTATGTGGTTGTATATTGATTCTTAGACTTGGGATTACCAAGGAATCTGAAGTGGGAATTATTATGTTTTAATTTTAACTATGACTTATTTTATTTAAAATAGCTGTCATAATTAAGTGGATATAGTATGAACCGTATGAAAATAGTTGAGTAAGTTAATAAATAATTTGTCACCCTAAAGTAGTTAGGGATAATGTTTAATTGTTCTTGGTTAGTAATGATTTAAGGAAATTTTTTGCCAGAGTGATTGACATTTGAAAAGATTATTTTAAAATATCAATTATAAATCGGTTACTTACTAATAAGAACTAACATGATTAGATTTAAATGTAGTAGACATTTGTTCCATACTTTATTTCCAATTGGACTAGTAGATGATGAAATAATTAAATTATGTGTTACAAATATGCATAGATAGGTTAAATCAAATCATTATGACTTTCCTAATATTTTGGTGGTCATAACATGTTGCTAAATATTAATTTTGATATATGATTATAAATTTTTAATTGGATAATTAAAGAAAAATAAAAATGAATTTTAATTTATCTAATTATAATTATAGTTTATAACTATTATAAATATATTAGGAATTAAGCTTGGCATTGTGGCCTTGGCCTGACTTAGCCTAATATGAAGCCAATAGGTTTAGCCCTATTTGACCAAGTTTCAAGCTAGTCCCAAGCTTATTTTAATTTTTTGGGTTTTAGTCAAGTTAGGCCTAGCTTAAACTTCAGTTTTTAATAGGACACAAAATAGCATTAATTTTCTAGTAAAAATCACATCATTTATGTACAATATGTTGGCATTATTGTCTATATGAAATGATGTCATTTTATATGTGCTCATTGCTTAGAGCAAAAAGACATCATTTCAATTGTTTTTATTGCTTAGAGAAAAATGACATCACATAAACACAAAACACCTCTCCTCCACTCTAATGGTTTTGTATATCACTAGCTCACTGCTCTCCTCACCTACGCTCGACAATGACAATGGGCAACAACTCTCCTCTTTGCCTTCCTCTGCTTCTCGTCTATTGATTGCTCACTATTAACACTACTTCTTGCCTTTACTCACTGGTCTCGCTGGCCTCTGCTCCTAACTTTTACTCAATGTTCCCTCTTGCCTTTTCTCTTTGCCTATCTACTCCTCCTTTCTTTTGCTTCTGCCAAGTCACCTATGCAAATTGGTTTGTTTACTCCATTCATATTGTTATTTATTTCATTTACTCTACAAACCATCAATGTTTTCTAAATAACTTTTTTATGTATGTCATGTGTCTCTCTGTGTGTGTGAAAACAAAATCTTTTCACAAATTAAAAACTAATGAATAAAGTAAAAAATGCCATACATTGTTCTTATATAAAACAAAAGATTAATGGGTTATATATTACATGTTAAAGAATATGAACTTAAATTTTAGAATAACTTTTTATTTGAAGTGTTATCTTTTAATGAATTGTCCTTATATAATGAACTCTTTGAAAATTGACATCTTTCATTTGGAGGTTGAGGTGCTTAACTAAATCTTTAGTTAAGTAATCTATTTGGAAACAACTTAATTGCTTCCCATTATACATTGTTTATATTAATAAAACAAACCTAGTTTGACATCTAAATGACACCCATATATGTATTTGGAAGAACATAGGTTTCTTTTAACTTTTGACTTTAAGAAGTGTTGAATAATTTTTGTTATGTCTTAAAAGAGCACATCGATATGGAGAGTATTAGCTAGCACTTGAAAGCTTTAAGCCTTGTTTAGTTGAGGGGTTAGTAATGGAACGAGATGGAACATAACACACTTCTATCGTTTGGTTGAGGGTTTCATAATAGAATGAAATGGAACGGAATGGGATGGAAGTGGAGGGTTTCATGTTACGTTCTATTCTATCCTAAACAGTGAAAATAAGAAACCTCTGATTTGGGGAGTTTAGGATGGAACATAAAGTAATAAATACATACTACCTAATATATCCTCAATAATTTTTCTTAATACAAATTATTTCTTCTAACGCTAACCCCTTTTTCTCGAAACCCATTTATTATAGTCCATAAGCTTATCACCCTCAATAATATTTTTATATTATTAATAAAAATTATATATAATTAATAAAAATAATAAATAAATAAAAATTTTTATTAATGAAAAATAGAAAATATATAAAAATATTCTTTAATTGTTTGTATATTTTTTATATAAATAAAATATAAATAAATAATTTAAATATAAATCACATGTAATAGAAGAAAATTTATTAAATAATTAATAATAATATTTTATATAATTAATAATAAGTTGTATATAATTAATAATAAAATTATTAAAATTTTTATTATTTTTAAATAGAAAATATATAAAGAATGATTTACAACTGTGACTTTTTCATTGGACATGATTTTTGTTTTAAAATCATAGTGTTAAATCTCTTGCAACAACCATTTTAATATCAGGGGTATAATAGTTATTTATTATACATTACATTCCATTCTATCCATTTTCTAAACAAGGGTTCGTTACATTACATTGTGAGTCCTTCCATCTCTCCTAAACAACTTTTCACTATGTTACGTTCCATTCTATTATAAACTATTCCATTCTGTTTCATTTTGTTCTATTCCATTCCATTAATTAACATCCAACCAAACAGGCTCTTAGTAAATGTACAAAGGCAAAAATCATTTGAGTTATGCTTTTCACACTCTATGTGTAATAAGCTTGAAGACAAAAAAAGATTTAATTTTGTTAGAAATTGATGGCAAAAATTTGAAAAGTTTCCTACATTATCAACGAGTTGCATAAAACTAGGTATAAATTAAGTGCTAAAAAGATGGACATGATGATTTGAAACTTTATGGTTTGCTAGATTTATTCTACCTAGTTTACTCTATTAATGTTTTGTTTATTGGAATTCAAAATTTGGCAAGAATTTGGAAAAAGGGAGTTTGCTTTCTTAAAAATTTGATTTACCTTAATTTTATTTTGTTTCATTTATCTAAAGGGAGATTTCTTAAATTAATATTATATAATTATCCCCTTACCCCATTTAAATTATGCTTAACAAGTAACAACCTGATGCTAAGAGAAAATTGACACAAATAGGTATGAAGAGAAGAGTGATTCCTAGGTAGTAGGAGGACTATATGACCATATGTACATAAAATTTTGGCATGTTAGGTTAAAAGGACCAACTAGGATTACAAAAATAGGAGGATAGGTAAAAACAGTACAAATAATGCATATATCAATTTGTTTAATTGTTTTACACCCTTTAATTGTTTCGTAGGGCATACTTATAACATCTAAACGTTATCAACTTCTAACCACCATTCCTTATATATAAAGGTTAAGTTGAAATCAAATTGTTTCGACTTTAATCCTTAATTCCATTAATGCATACTGTTATAGGAATGGAATGTCCTATTTCGTTTAATTTCTTCACATAAAAATGAAACAAGTAAACTAGATATTCCTAAATATGGTCTCTACTTTAGCATCTTTGATGCTTACTCATTATACATAATCTTTCACTTTATATTAAAGAAAAAAAGGAAAACATAACATCTCCTCTTTTTTTGGGTCGTTGCTTTATTTTGGACTTGTAATATGTCTTTAATAAGATTGTAATGAGTGAAAATCTTATGCCATCCACTTTTTGAAATTATGGTTATAAAATTTCTTCACAATGTTGTATAGTTTAAAATTTACACAAATTCTCTTTCTTTTGAAAATATTGCAATGAATGCAACCTTAAATATTATTTGGGATCCCTTTTTTAGTTTTAATAATGCAATTGACCCAAAACATTTTAATATAGGTTGATTGTTTTAAATGGATCAGCATATTCCTCAAGTGGAGAGTTCTAATCTAGTATCAGACAATATAGCAAAGAGTTCTAATTTGGTACTAAGTGAAGAAACGATTCAGGCTAAAGGAATAAGTTCATTGACAAGTGATGTTTGGAATCACTTCAACAATAATAGATCAAAGGATGGAGTTGAAAAGACCAAATGTAAATTTTCACAAGATGTTGGTTAAGAGTTCTAAAGGTTAAACCTCTCATTTGAAGAGACATTTAGAGTTATGCAATAGGAAGAGGATGATATCAAGAGTATAAACATTTTTAACCCTAACCTAATGAGAGTGAAGAATGAAATGACTACAAGATCATTGGTGATGAACATCTACTGTCCTTTTGTAATAGTAAAAACTTCATAATGTTGCTAACCTCATTTCAACTGACCTTTAAGATCCTAACTTGGAATACTATGAAGAAAGATGATTTCAAGATTTACGATGATCAAAAGAAAGAAATATTGAAGACGATATTGAGTATTCACATATAAGTAGCCATTATTTCATATATATGGACGAATGACAACCAAAAAAAGGGTTATATGACGATGATGACACACTATATTAACAAAGATTAGACTCTATATAGTTGACTGCAGAAGTAAATTATATTATTTAATAGTGTTATTATTTACTTAATGATTATGTTATAATTGATATTTTAAATATTTTTAAATGGTAGGTTTATTTATGTGCCAACACCGTAGACAAATGATAGGTTAACAACTGTAATAGTGAATTGCTTAATATATTGGAACATCAACACCAAGCTCTCAACCATAACTCTTAATAACTATACCACAAACAATGTAAAGATAGAAAAAGTGAAGAAAAATTTACGGCAAAAGCTTGTTAATTGGTGGAAGGTTATTTCATATGTGTTATTTTGCGCACATCGTGAATTTGATTGTGAAGGACAGGTTAGAGTTGATAAAGGAAGTGGTATAGACAATCTAGAATAATGTAGTGTATTGGAGTGCAATACCAAAAAGAGTGGAAAATTTGAAGAAATTGCATAACAACAATGCATTTCATTTAATAAGAAGATGGTTTTGGATTGTTTTACTAGATGGAATTCAACATTCAAGATGTTGGATTTAGTAACCAAGTATGTTATAGTGTTCAATAGGTTGAAACAAAGAGTCTCAGTATACATGTCTACTGACAAAAGTGCAATGGGAGTTAGATAAATTACTTTGTGCAAAGTAGGAGATATTTTATAATGCTAATGCCTTGTTCTTAGGAATAAAATATGTTACTTGCCACATTTGCTTTAACAACATATAAGAGATCAAGCGAGCTTTATCTGGTTGAACATTTGATTCCAATAAGGTGATCTAGGTTATAAAAGAATAGATGATGAAGAAACTAAATTCTTATTGGTCTATGGTTAGTCAAATTATGATAGTCATTTCTGTATTGGGTGTAAGATATTAGATAGAGGGCCTATATTTTTATTATCAAAAGTTGTATGGTGATAACATATTAATATCATTAAACAATTCTAGTATGATTTATTAAATAATTATTAACTAGACAAAGATCAAGATCATAGTAGTTTAGAATCAGCTTCAACTTCAGCATCATTTATTGTTCATAAGACTAGTGCAAGTCTTCAGATTTACACAATTCATTAAAAAAGAAGGTTAGGACTTCCTATAATAGGATTAAGTTGTTTAACAATTTGGAGGCAAGTGTTATGATTGAAGTACAAAATGGGCAATTCAATATATTGATATGATAAAAGACACATAGAAGTACTTTTCCAATCATGCAAACAATTGCAAGAGACCTTAACAACTCCAGTATCTACTATTTTTCAGAGTCTATTTTTAATGTTGGCGGTCAGATGGTTAGGCATCATCGTTCTTGATTTCATTCTAATACTTTGGAAGCCTTTACGTGTGCACGAAATTGGTTAGATGATGAAGATATTAGGGGAAACTCTATTCTTTATGATATATTTTTTGTTTAGTTTAATAATTTTAACAATTATATATATATAATCTTATATTGTCTTTTTGTATTGATATAAGTACAAAGACTTATCTTTCAACTAAAAATTTCTTCTAACTAATATTTGATGGTGAAGGTATATTTATTTGTTAATTATTATGTGTTTAATATTTATTTAATACTATTATTGCATAATCATGTATAATTTACATAATATATTTCTACATGTAATGAAGTGGTATGAATTATTGATGATCCTAATTATAACAATTAGCTAGCTACTTTCCTCTATTGTGAATTTGTTTTCTTTAATCTTTACTTCTCAATTTACTATTTTTTTTTCATATGATTGCTTTGTTTTTTAACAATTAGCTAACTACTTTCTTCTACCGTGAATTTGTTTTCTTTAATCTTTACTTCTTCATTTACTATATTTTTTTCATATGAATGCTTTGCTTTTCTAAAATTGAAGATATATATGTTTATTTGTGAGGTTTTACGCAAGTTAACAAAGAAAACTTCATATTGTTGTCTCTTGGCCATTAGCTCAATTGATAATTGATAATTCCTTGTTGGATCTTTTTTCATTTGGAAAATAATAGCATTATGATAATCTTTTATTTTGAAAATTACATGATTTTGATAATAGTATCATGGTACTTATTGCATAGGTAAACTCATGAATTGATATTATTCTTTTATGTTTTGACTAGACAAAACATCATTTTATTGTCAAACTTAACAAAGCAAATAGTGATTAGTGACAAAAAAGGAGATAACAATTTAAAGCGACATTAATTTAAAAAATAAAACAAATTGATTTTAATTAATTATTTTGTCAAAAACGAGAGATTAGGTTTAGAAATATTAAGTTAATAAAAAATAAAAATGAACATGGATCCCTTATTAAAGTTGAAATAATTTTAAAAAAGAGAAATTTAGAATATTTAAAAATTAAATTAAAAACCTATAATATTAGTCTTCGTTAAAAAAAAGAATAAGTTATAAAACACTTTTTTTGTACAAAATAACACATATTAACTTTTTATGAAAATGAGTGTTAGGATAATAAAGTATGTTATAAAATTTTAAGACAAATTTTTTCTTTTAACAAACATGTTTACTTTGTATATTTGAAATTTACATGCAAAAGTTCATTAATAGATCTAAAATAATTAGCGATAATTTTCATTTTATTTATAAAGTATTTTTAAGAAAAGTAACATTCATGCTACATATTATGCATAGTTTCAATTATTTAAAATTTGGATGAAATATTTTATTAAAAAATTATTTAAATTTTAAATTAAATCAAAATTTCAACTAATATAAAAATTAAAAAAGGGCTTAGCTTGAGAGCCTAATTTGTAATTTCTATTCTATTGTCAATCTTTATTAGGAACCTAATTGATCTACTTAAAAAACAGATTAAAAGAAAAAATTAATTTAAATTAAATTAGGCTTGATTGTAAAGTTTATGGAGTTTTAAGAATCAAATATGAGATATTTGATTTTATTATAATTATAGTTAGAGCTATACTTTAATTATAGTTAAAAAATTAATTTTAATTAAAAATGAGCCTTATTTTCTTTTTTATAAATAATAAAAGGCCATTCTTCAAAACAAAAAAAGTCCAAAAAAAAGTGCACTACTTTCTTTTTTTTTCAAAATATTTAATTTTTTATGAATATCGATATTGGATACATGAATAGTTTGTAATTAACATTTTAAGAAAAATGTTAAACAAGATTTCGAGTCAAGTATAATTCAACTTTTTTATTTATAATTCATATTTTTAAATTATTTAATTAAAAAGATAGGATGAACATAATTAAAAAATATTTTCTCAAAATAATTACGATTTTTTTGAGATTTTGTGTGTTATATCTAAATTTATTATTATTTTATATATTAATTAAAAAATAATATGAAATTCCTCTTGCACCGGTTTTATCCCATGCCCAAAGCAGGAAATAGGGGATATAAGAAGAAATATGGAATTAAATTTCAAATTACATGAAATCGGCATATTATTGATAATACACTACACGCTAACTTAAATGTATAATATGACATCTTTAGTAAAACGAGTGATCCAACTTGATAAGGTAAGTAGAAAAAAGCAACATATAATTTAATCGGAAAAAATGTATATCAACATTACTCACTGTAAAATCAAAATATAATTTTTTTCCATTTTACCACTTTGCTCTCTTTCCTAATTCCTAGGCTCATCTTTGAGCGAGCGGCCATGCCATCCTATGTGACTGCCGCCGCGAAAGCGACCGCATGTCCATGCTCCGTTCCGTTTCTCTTCCTCCTTTTCCTTACCCTGTCCCTTGTTGTCTCCCTCTCTGTTTTCTTCTTCTCCAACCAAAACCCATCTCTTTCCCCTCCCCAACATTTCTTTAATATCCCAAACGGTAATAATCTACTCAAAGTCTACATGGCAGACCTTCCTAGATCTCTCAACTACGGCCTCCTGGATCAGTATTGGTCTGTCTCAGAACCCGATTCCCGCATTAGCTCCGACCCCGATCACACCCACATCGACCAGAAGCCTCGCCAGCCCACCAAATTCCCTCCCTATCCCGAGAACCCGTTGATTAAGCAGTATAGCGCGGAGTATTGGATCACTGGGGACTTAATGACGCCTGAAAATATGAGGACTGGATCGTTTGCGAAAAGGGTATTCGATGTTAAGGAGGCTGATGTTGTTTTTGTGCCTTTCTTTGCGACTCTGAGTGCGGAGATGGAGCTTGCGAGAGGGAAGGGTACGTTTAGGGGGAAGAAGTGGAACGAAGATTACCGAAGGCAGAAGGAGGTTGTTGAGTTTGTGAAGAGTTCCGAGGCGTGGAAGCGGTCTGGTGGCAGAGATCATGTTTTTGTTCTTACTGGTAATGCTTTTGTCGTTATTATTACTGTTTGATCTTGCAGATGATACTTAGGCTGTGAGATACTGTTTCGAGTTATTTCAGTAGTTTTAAAGTTGATGGTAAATAACACTCCGAGGTTATGCATTTCTATAATGTTAAACTTTGACTGTGGAAATTGATTTGTTGAGTGATTCATGTATTTTTAAGATTATAATGGTGCTTTGTGGATATGAAGTTGGTTTGCTTGGTGGTGGAATTGTTAGATGTTCACGTCTGTGAGGTTAGTGGAATTTCAACTCATGAAATTCTGTACGATCATAAAGATACAAATAGACCGTTTAGCAGGAGAAAAGAATAAGCAACCCCTTTTTCGATTAGCTAAATTCCTTGGTTTAAGATCCTGGAAGTATTGACTTTATCTGGCGACCGCATAAATTTTGGGATTTTTAGACATCCGTAGAACTTGTCAATGGTAACAATAGCATATTCATTTCAGGGTTTTCTGGAAACAGCTTCTACTTCATTTTGCTTGTTGCGAAAATGTGATGCTCACACTATAGTATCATATGCTACCAAGAAATCAACTTCTTATTATAATCATATAATTTTTATGTCACTAATTCATTCAGCTGCGATACATACTATGATTAAGAATAGCTGTGTATCCTTAGGAATAAAAGAAAAAGGATTTCTGCATGCTTTAGCAGCTTATGGTTTAGTCTTTGATTGTCAGGTTATGTTAAAACTTGAAGCATTCTTTGGCAGACCCTGTTGCAATGTGGCACGTTAGAGCCGAGATAGCACATGCTGTTCTTCTTGTTGTAGACTTTGGTGGGTGGTACAGGCTTGACTCAAAATCATTTGATAGGAACTCATCAGACATGATTAAACACACCCAAGTTTCACTGCTGAAAGATGTAATTGTTCCGTATACCCACCTTCTTCCCAGGTTACACTTGTCAGAAAACAAGAAGCGTGAAACTCTTCTTTATTTTAAAGGGGCCAAACATAGGCATCGGGTTAGTCTGTTTTTCCTATGTACCCTATTCAAATGTTAGCTTCAGAGTATACGTTTCAGCAGTCTAGAGTCTTTCACCATTTACTTGTGAGGATGCCTGCTAATTGTATTGTTGAAGATGCTTTTTCATCATTTCGTATTTTCTTCATTCGGTTTTGGTATCAATCCAATATGCAGTCTAATGAATGCACAGAAAGCAATACTTCTCTTTTGTGATTGGTTTCACATTACCTGTTGTACATCATATATAGATGAAAAATGGGAACTACCTAACATTTCAAACCATGACTGTTAATTGTTCTTTTCCTTTTCCCCCTATTAATCTTCAAAAATTAAATTAAGAAGTCTTCGATTTTGTACATTGTGATGTATAACCGCTCCAGTTTAGGCACCCTTTCTATGTGAGCTATGGTAGTCTGTATAGTTTTCCACTTCCCCACCTGGCAGTTTTCTGCGTGTAACAAAATAACATTGACTAGCCAAAATCAGTTGCTACTTAATGATGCATGGAGCTGGGTAGTACACCATTAATCAAGTCCTTATGGGGTTAGTTAAGAGAGCGTTTGAAATATCTTTGAGGAGCTAGCTTCCACATTGTAGTCTATAAATGCATTTCAGTTTTGATTAATAATGATGGCAATTATCTTCATTCTTTTGGTGAACAGGGGGGTATCATTCGAGAGCAACTTTGGGACTTGTTGGCGAATGAGCCTGGAGTCATCATGGAAGAAGGTTTCCCTAATGCCACTGGGAAAGAGCAGTCAATCAGAGGGATGAGAACGTCAGACTTCTGTTTACATCCAGCAGGGGACACTCCTACTTCTTGCCGACTCTTCGATGCCATTCAAAGCCTTTGTATCCCTGTTATTGTCAGTGACAACATTGAGCTCCCATTTGAAGGGATGGTGGATTATTCAGACTTCTCAGTATTTGTCCCCGTTAATGATGCCTTGAAACCGAATTGGCTTACCAGTCATCTTAGAAGTATTTCCAAAGAGCAAAGGGACGAGTATCGTCAAAAAATGGCAGCTATTCAGGCAATCTTTGTGTACGATAGTGGCCATTCCAATGGTATTGGACCCATTCCTCCAGGTGGTGCAGTGAATCACATATGGAAAAAGGTACACCAAAAATTGCCAATGATCAAGGAAGCCATTGTTAGGGAGAAGAGAAAACCAGCAGGTGTGTCAATTCCTTTGCGTTGTCATTGTATGTGAAGGAACGGATCATTTTCTTTTTATTTTCCTGGTCCAGAACGTCAAATAGATCATTTTCTCTACTCCTCCCTTTCTTACCTTGATTTGTTGTATTGCAATTGATTTTGCTTTTGATATGATCAGCCTTTTTAAAGTGCGAATCAATTCATCATTTATTGCGCTATCTATCAATGCTTGATTCATCATTTATTGCGCTATCTATTAATACTTGATGGCCATTCATTAATTAGGTTATGCATTCTTCCTAAACCTAGCTTCTCCTTCGAACACTCTCTCACCTCTTCGTCCCCTTCCCCATGATCCGATTAACCATGTCAGCTAGCTGCCTCCAGTTGGGATGAATATAACCCTACCTAACGACGGGATTGTGCAATCCGTACCGTAACCTGTTATCCTCGGTAGTTTGGCCACAATAGTTGTTTTACCATGTGTTTTTGCTCTTCGCCGATGTTTTTGGTGTTCTTGGATATGGTTCTCTAAATTACTATTGTTGTTGTTAGTTACGATGTTGATGTCTAATTAACTTTTATGGCTTGCTCCATAGGGATGGCTATATGTCAGGTTGGGTTAGGTTTGTTGTCAGCTTGACTCAGTTTGACGATGCAGCCTAAACCTAACTTGAAGCCTGATTGGGCTTCACTCATGTCATCTAAACCCAAGCCCAATTGGGTTCTAGGTGGCTCAAAATTCACTCGACCGCTCAAAGCCTTGCTTTCAAATGAACTAATTCAGTGTAATTTGAGCTGTAATGTACTTTTAACCAGTGTTTTGAAAACCGGACCGAACCGGCTGATTGGACCGGTGAACCGGTAAATCGGAGCATGAAACGGTCCGATTTAGCTCTTATTTTTTGTGAGTGATTGACCCGTTCATTTTACGGTCGGACTGGTAAAAACTGCTAAATCGGTAGAAAAAACCGACCGGTTCATTTAAAATGAAGAGTTTTCTTTTAAAAATCAAAACTTTTACAACTATGGTTTAAGTTAGATAAAAAATTAAAAAGTATGTTTAAAAATTATCTTATATATATAATATATAAAATAAAATTTTATATATTTATTAATTACCGGTTTGATCACGGTTGAATTTCGGTTGAACCATTAACTCTCGAATCTGTTACTTTTTTAGTTCAATCACCGATCCGGATTTTAAAACATTGCTTTTAACTGTTTGATTAAGAAATTCTGATCACATTGTGCTATTTTATAAACATATTTCCAATTTTCTCCGCCAAGCGCACCAAATCTTTTGGATATTAATTTTGGACGTTCCTATCGAGCAGCATTTGTGATTAACATTATGGAGCTTGAGTGCATACGTCTCAATGATGGTATAAGCTCAGATCCCTCACCAATCTTCCATGCATCCTTCTGGGTATCACTTGCTCAAGCTGACTTTCCAAGGGTCAATATTATGATGATTTGGAAAGATGGAGCTACATTTTGAGATTTATGAAACTCCTCTAAAATTTAAGGTGAAAATTATTGCTTTGCATTTCGATTAAAGGGCTCTATAAGGGCTCTATTGCATCATCGAGCTTTTAATGGTGAGTTGGGAGTATACTCGAGAATTGAAAGTTAGGTTCACTAAGAAAGGGTTTGATGATCACATTTTTGATCTTACGATCTTTGAATATGGTGAGGGAGTATAGGAATGAATTTGATCCAATGTTGGGGAAGCTTTCGTTGCTACAACCTATATATGTTGTTAGTATCTTCTTAGCTGGTCGATCTGGAACATAAAATTGGGAGTCGAGTTAGAATGTTAGCTCATGAGACTTTGGAACAATCCTACTCATTAGCTAAGTTGCAAGAGACTATATGTAATCAATTGAGTGGGAAGTTTAAGAGTGCTCTAAATGCAGTATCTTGACTAAATATCAAGGAATAGGTGGTTTCAATTCAACTGAAGGGTGAAGAAACTAAAGTTAAATGATAGGCTAACTCATATTGTTGGGAGGGATAAGCCTTAAGGTCCTCATTTGATCTTGTGGATAATTCTCAAAGATGCGAGTGAATAGGTATAAATTGCTGCATTGGCTGTTTTTAAGTGTAAGACTTTCTGTACTGTACAGTCTTGTTATTGTGAACAAATCCATACAACCTGAGATGTATAGTCTTCACCCATAAGTTTTAAGTTCCATCGTCTTTTGAGCTCTTCTCTCTTTGACTAATCTCTAAACTCATTATGCTAACTAATCTTCAAGCTTTGCCAACCCAATAAGATCAGTCCAATAGTGAGTGATGCGGCAGTTATCGTGCTGGTCTACCATGATTGATTCCAAAAATCCATCAATTTTACACTGTATTTCATAGTTCAACTCATACGATTGACCCCATAGCCGAAACCATAAATCTTTACGGTTACTAGGCTCAAATTAGAGGGAGGTGAAGAACTCTAGGGATGACTTTCTTATAATTTGCCAGGGACCAAGCTCTGTAGCCTTCTTCAAACTTGCCTTATATCCAAACTTGAAAATAGAAAAGCTTTCTTTGTTAATGATAGTGTTTTCGAGTTCTGATTTTCCCCAATTATTTTCCCAAGTTTGAACAAGGAAGAAAGCGAGTCTTTTATCTTGGAAACATCCCACTAGGGACTTGCTCCATCTATAAGCTCCAGCCTTGAGGATTTTCATAGGATATGAAACAACACCAGTTCTCCCTTCACCTTGTGTTGGAATGTATTGCAGTTTATTTAGTGAAACATGATCTCTCATTACTTAGCTCCAAGTTTTCCTTGAGCTTTGTTTTGTTTATTCAGTTGAATAGTGTTAGTTTGCTGTTATGGCTGGTTCGTATGGGTATGGAAGAGGATGGAACTGAGAGAATTTGTCCCTGTGATGGAAAAGCGCAAGCTACTAGGATGGTCACCCTTTGAGGAAGGTTTGGGAGGCTGTTTTGCACGTGGAAGAGTGGCAAGGGGGGAGAGCGTATGACTTGAGAAGGTATTATTGGAGTTGGTTCCATGTTTATAAATAGAAAGGAACCAACCCAGCCTTTGGGCAAATCCTTTGTGGCTTAGGTCAATAATCATTCATTTATAATAATCATATTATGATGGTAAAACATGTTTTGTGTCTGAATAGTTATAGCACTGCAGTGACAATTTTATGCAATGGTTTTGGTACTGAATATAAAACTAACAAATATCTGCAAGTTTTGTACTATCTCAATTCCTATTCCATTTCCAATTTTGAATTTATAAAAAAAATAGCAATTTTGATGAAGAGAAGTATTTGATCAGCATCTGGAGTACAAAAAAGGGTAACCAATTCCCCTCCTCTTGGAGGGAAACATAACGAACATAACACTGATTACAAAACCAACCAAAAGTGGAACGACATTAGTTACCTTCCTAGGCATTGTCGAGTAGTAACACCGCACCACATCACTATGCGACCCTGCAAATGTCAAAAATGCCGTCAATGAAAGGGATGCCTGAAAAAGATCAGCCCATCTCAACCTATAGTCAGATTCGACGTTTGGCCTCTTTTTAGCACCGCTAAAAGTCCATATCCCTCTGAAAGTCGCCACCCCATAGTATAACCTTCCCCTTGACGTTCGAAAGCTGTCGGTGAAGGTGAAAAACACGCAAGAAGCGGCGAGACATGCCCAGAAAACACCCATTAGCCACCGGTTCAAAGTGCTGCATTTCCCATCGTTGGTTAGAAGAGGAGCGAAAATGGTGAAAGCGAGAATTGTGGCCGTAGGCAAGAGGACGTTTAGCCTCGCAGTTCCACTTAGGATTGCGTTGATACTGTACAGACAGTGAGACCCGTCGTCCGGCTGCTCGTCATCATTCAGATAGTAATGATTATCGTCGCTATGATCGCTGATACCTATGAGGTCTTCGTGGATTGAGCTGTCCATACCCATGCAAGGAAGTTTAAGTGATGATAAGTTTGGAAAATGAAGAAGCGATTAATATAGATGTATACTGCTTGTTGGCAAGTGCATCTATATATCTATGTATGTGCGATGAGGAGGAGGAGGAGATTCTTTGTTGTTTAGGGAAGTAATCTATATATCTTTCTTATAAATATTCTAAGAGTAGGGTTAGGGTATTGGTATTTACATTAACAATCCATATCAGTAATATTTTCGTTTACTCACAGATAAGAATTTTGATATAAGTTATATGGAATTTAATCATTAAAGCCAAAATCCAATGTCATGTTAACAGTGGTGTGAATTGTAACGGTACTTGATTTAATATCATATCTATAATTAATCAATTCTTTTGTGCCTTTTCCTAAATTCATTAAAAAGAAAAAATAGGTTAAAGTCTCATGTTTCTCGTTGTATATATATATGATCGCAGTGTTAATACTTTAATCCTAAACTAAAATTCATTGAACTTAATACTAGAATGATTCAGAGAAATAAATTTTAATTTATTGACAAAAGATTTGTAGTTTTCTTTAAAAGAAAAAATAGGTGATCCATTTTTTATATATTTATTTTTACTCCAAAAGTTCTACATTTTTATATTTTGAATAATGAATTTTTTTTTTTTACAGAAAATCTTTTTAAGGAACTATCTTGGAAACATTAACATATTACCTATGAAAAGAGTCCCTAAAACAGCAAGAGAATGTGATTTTTGGAATAATTTTTTATTCAAACAACTTTACTTGTTATTTATTCCAGATTATATACAATTATAGCGTTTTTCAATTTAATATAAAAATAATAATAATTTTACTTTTTAATTATTAATAGAAAAATCAATTATTTATGGAAGTAAATTATAAATTATAAATGAGAATAAAAATTAATTATCTTATTTATAAGTGTTTGTTCATAATATGAGTGTGTTGTTAACTATTGATAAAATCTAGCACGTTAACATTAATTATTAATAAAATAAATTATTATTTTCAAAATAATTTCTTTTTTTAAATAGAGATTTCTCATAATTTTTCAGTCTTAATAGGATACATACTTTTATTTACATTATATTTTTAATAAGAATTAATGGATTAATCTACTACATAGACACTACTTATATAGTTTAGATACTTTGTAAAAAGCTTTATCTGTTTACTTTGACTCTAACACCCTTCACTTTTCTACTTTGGTTAATTTGTCTACAGATAAAATTTGTTATGAGCGCTTCCTCCATGTATGTAAAAGTTAACAAAGAGGAGTTATGGAGTACTTGGTTGATGGGTTTGGGAATGATTCAATGTTAAAATTTAACAAAGAGGAGTTAGAGGGTGCTTAGTTGATGAGTTTAGGAATGATTCAGTGCGTATAGAATGAAAAAAGGGTTGTTAGCTATATCCAACTTTCAAGCATTGATCCATACCCCTCAAGCATAAGAGGAATGCCAATCATTCATGGGTGACACTCCCTTCTTCTTTTTCTAATATCTTTTTTTATAATTAAAATATCATTAATTAAATACAATTAATTAATTAAAATAATATTACAATATAATTAATTAATTAATTAATTAATTAATTTTTTGCCTTTTTAACAATTAAATATAAATAATTAAAATATATTAATTTTTGATATAAAACAAAATTTGTATTTCTCAATATTTTAAACAAACTAACCACTATCAATGGTAATAGTAATCATTCCTTCGTTCTAACTAACCACTATAATTATAATAATTGTATTTATTTTTATTCATCACTATATTAATTCCTATTTCTATTACCATTACCCAATTTGAATCAAGCGCTTCCTTATACTTTATGGAGAATGGAGTAAAATTGTTACAGATAAGATATAGGCCCAAAAGGTCCAAGGTAATATAACTGCTGATATTTTGGCTAATGTTGTCAGCGTCCATAAGAGTGCTAGATGTTTAGGATAAGTATGGTTTTCCTATTTCAATTAAGGATTGTAATAGATATTATAGAAATTTAACTACTAGATTGACTTGAGTTGACCTAGAGTTAATAGATAAATTTTAAATTGTTCGAGTTTTAAGTTGTTTTAGACTAAATAATTAAAAAAAATATGAGTTTCAAGTTGGACTTAGGCTCAAGCTTTAAGGTTTGACCTAATCCGAAAGCTCAAATGAAAAAGGAGAGTTATATATAATTAATATATAACAACTTGACGTCTTGAAATTAATAAGTAAAATTGTCTTTCCTATTCTTTGATTATTTCCTTTAAAATGGAAAAACCTAACTAGATTTAACAAACCCCTATTCATGTCTAAGAAGACATGGATGACAAAATTGAAAAAGAAGAAAACAAAAACAATGTATGAGAAGATATCAATGAAAAAATTGAAGAAGAAGAAGAAGAAGAAGATGATGATGATGATAACATCAAGGACTTTTTTACCAAGGAGAGATGACAACATTTTCCAACGAGAAGAAGACAACGACGATAAGTACTAAGGAGAAGTAGTAAACTCTTGATATGTTTATCATCCAAGAAAGCTTTAAATTGCCCTTATTTATTCTCCCAGTTTTTGTTTTACATTATTGTGATTATGAGAGGTAATTGGATCTTAAAGCTTGAAATTTTAGTTTTTTTATTCTCTTAGCGTCTATTTTGCATTTTTATGACTGTGGTTGTGAGATGTAATTGGAGTAAGGTTTTGGCTGATCATAAAAGGTGATTAAGGTTAGGCTTCAAGCTATTTTAGGGTGTCCAAATCTCAATTAGGCTTAGATATGGACTAATCAACTGAAGACTGATCAAGTTACAGGTTGCGTTTAAGCTAGAAAAAAAGATTTTAGGCCAGACTCTGTTAAAAAAAAGATGATGATATGGTTGAATTATGATAACGGTCATATAAAAGAAACCTTCCATTAAATTATGACGGGATTATACCTTATGGATGTTTATATAAAGTATTAGATCTTCGTAAAAAGTAAGCTCTCTTACTGATATTAAACAGCTTTAAAAAATTTCATATATCAAATATTCTCTATTGATTTGAGAATCAAAGTAATCACATCAAAAAAATTCTCCATCACTTTAATAATTTTACTAACAGATATAAGACATTAAAAAAGGTCAAAAACCTTCCATATTCGGAGCACTATTTGAGTAAGTGCCACATAATTTAGAATATTATCATTTGACACCGTCTCTGAGAATTGTTATAAAATATTCACCATACCCATTTGAACAATTCTTTACATTCTTTGAGCAATATAGAAAAAAAGAAAATGTACACCTAGTAAACCAATCCACCTATGATTGGAGAAAATATAATGTCCACTATTAAAGGAAGCAACCCAACCACCTCCATTGATCCCATTGGGACATCTCATCTTCCAAACTAAGCAACCATTAGAGAATTATTACAATAACAAGTTAACAGGCTAATGCAATAAAGGAGACACACACAAACCCTCAACCAATTTCCAAAGGTGCTCCAATTCCATTCTCCACCTAAATAGCATTTTAAGTACCAATATCCAATCTCATAGTCAGTAACCCACTAATACGTGACATCTTATAGGAATAGTTGCTAAATAGATTTAAATTATTAATGTTGGAAACCTACAATAGGATGCAAGACCCCCCATTAGCTATGTACATAGGTAAAAAGAAGTTACAAATCTATAACTAGCATCAAATGTGATCAAATGTAAAGCTTTCAAATCAATATTGATAGGAGCATCATAGTCATGGTATTAGAGCTTACAATTAGTATTAATAGTCTCTTTTCAACAACTCATTAATAGATTCATATCCTATTTTATAAGTGATAAATATAGGCCAAGAGGTTTGATGTACATGACCTTTGTAACATAATATAGTCCTAGGGATTATTTATAACACTTCATCCTATAAGCAATTTCGATCTCAAACTTAGATGTAGTAGTAGTCGCAACCTTTACAAATATCCTTAGGCTTACCTAACTTTATAGATCACTATGAAAAAATGACACCTCATAATTTTGAAGAAGTCTAAGAGAGAGCACAAAAATACTTGAATCTTGAGTATATCAAGTAGAACATTCAGATAGAGTATGAAATAACATAAAAAATAAAAGGTGAGAAGAGACAAGAGGGTTAACTTTTGGTCCAAGAAGTAGAGAGGAAGAAGTCACAAGCAAAGTACTAATGAAAATTCATCAAAAAAATATATAGAGAAAAGCTTACCAAATTTAATACCTTTAAATAAGATGATCAGATACATATTCAACAATACCCTAGAAAGGAGGTTAAGAAAAATGTTGAGAAAAACATTTGGGAGAAGAAGAACATATCTTGCAGATTTCATGAAGATAATGGGAAAATATAGAGGACTATAAAGAGCTTGATTAGGAAATTAAAAACTTGAGATATTATGGAAGTATCAAGAAATATCTAATGAAAGAAGAAGATAATTGAAACAAATAAAGGGATAAGGAAAGCAGTGAAGCACTTTAGAGGTCATGAAGGAGAGAACCACGAGTCAATCAACATCATTCATAAAAGATGGGAAATGTTATCATAGGAGGAGAGCATAAGGACTTAAGAGCACAATGTTGTGTGCTAAGTTTTATCATCTTAATATTATTACTAACAAGTTAGGCATATGCGCCTATCACTTTGTAATAGTTTAGTAATGAGTTGAGTATCATTCTCTCTAGGATCTATAGGTATTATGTCTAACTCTCTTACTTTATTTAGTTAATAATAATATTTATATTGATTTAATCTAAATCTAAAATGATTCTTAACTAGATTAAGATTCCATTAAATACAAATTAAAATTTTATTAAAAAGAAGAAATAAGGTAATATAGAACATCTAAATAAGAACTTCTGCTAGTATCATCTTTTTATTTATAACTCAATTATTTATACATTTTACAACTTGGATTAGTGAAAATTTCAAATTTAATGTATTGAAACATTTAAAGTTACAAACACCTATCCTTAAATTGAAATGAAGATAGATTAAAATTTCTAAGGATGCATTAATATTTATGAAATTCCATAAAATATTTTACCCTAATACTGGAAGAATTATGTAAACATATCTCTAACGCCCTATTCAGATCTTAATTCCAATGCCTTAATTAATCCAAAAACAAGTTCTCTTAGATTTTTTACATACAAATTAAGCTTTGGTTTAATCACCAGCTTTTATTAAATTTGTATTAAGAATAATAAAGATATTTCATAGGTATAAAACTCTTTGTAAAATTACCGAAACCAATCTATGACAAAGTAATACTAAGGTTCCTCTTATCTAGACATCAAAAGACTTTACTTATACATCATTCTTGAAATAATAAATTAAACCAAAAGTAGTTAAGGAATCATATAAAGGTTTTTCTATAGAGATTTTTAATCATTCGATATTCTCTACTTGATTAGAATGATGTCAAATTTCTTTTGTTCTTGAAGATTGTTTAAGTATTATCTTTTTCACTATGTGACAGAAGCTTTAATATGCCCATATATAGGAATGATTCTTCAAACCCTAATTCTAGATAAGAACATATCCTACCACATGACTATGTGTGAGGTTATGTTTGACTTGCTCCTTAACTTCTTTTATCTAGACAAGGATATAGGTCACAATATGCTATTGATTCTATGATTAGCGAAGGATGCTTTTTCTTCTTAATTTGATGTGCAAAACTCCTCAATTCTTGACTAAAATCACTTTCAAAGCAACTTTGTTCAATATTACATGAAACATGAAATAATACCAATTAAAGCATTAACTAAAGGTAATTTATAAAAATACAAAATTTCCTATAAAATTTTATTTAGGAAGTGATGAACACCAAATTGCTAGACCTAAAAAAATAGATGCAAAATAGTTGAGTTTAGCTTCTAAGGCAATGAGAGGTAGAACCTAGTACACCCCATGAAGACCTTATGTTATATTATTATAATGGAAAATTCATTAGTAAAAAAAATGGTAATGGATATCTTATTCTTTAATGCTTTAAAAGAAATAAGGTCATGACCTGATAAATTAGTGTATATCCCCTCGCCTACTTAGGTTTTATTGATAATATATACTTGAAGACAAATACTACTCCTAGTCGCTCTTAGTATGACATGTAAATAAGTCATCATCATAACAAAAATTTATGTTAAAAGAAGGCTTTTAATCTATATTACAATCATAGGTAGTGTATTACTTTACCAACTGGGTCGTAACATAACCCTAAACTTTTCATAAGCAAATATGACATCCCTTTGGTGATATTAATAAATTGAATATTGTTCAACTACAATGAGAAGTTCTGTAACAACTTAAGGATTAATCATCGATTTTCTTCTATAACTTACCCTTAGGCCAACTTACTAATTGAAGTCTAACTAAACACTACTACAAAGATTAAGAATGAAGTTCAAAGAAGCAAAGGGAATCTAGGTTGTAGAATCGTAAAATATAATATGGACCTACAAAATGACCCCAAGATAGTTAACAAGTGAACCCTATTTAGCTCATTTTTGGAGTCAAATCTCTAACCTTAGAGAGTTGTGCATATCAATAAGAATTTAGGTATAAAATTAAACAAACAAAAATGAGCTTTTAAAATAGAGCTTAACATGATAAAGGAAAGAAAAGATATGCATATATTAGAAATGAGGCATAAAATTAATGCATCATATTAATGAACTCAAAGAAAACAAAACACCAAACATTTGGCAAAGGAGATGCAGTTCTACATAAATTTGAATTTTTAGATGTAAGATAAACAAGAATTAGCCCCAACCTAGTCATATCCCTATAATATTATAACAAGTAGGAAGGCAAAAAAGATATATTCTATAAAGGATAGATTGAATGAAAGTTCCCAGAATGCGAAATGATACATATATAAAGAAATTTTAAAAAAATATTTGATTAATTCTCCTGTTATTCCCTCATCAATAAAGGCAGTATTTTTCCATGAAACACAACTCAATTTCAAATAAAAATCCTAATAGCCTAACAAGGATCAGGTCTAAATATGGAGAAGAACTCCCTGATTAAAATGAAAAACTTGATAGCATAACACAACTTAAGTATAAGTGAAGCAAAGAACTTATTGTTTCAATTCAAAAATATGACATCCCAATATGGTTTAACTGGAAGTGAAGGAAAGAATTCCCTAATTTAAATGAAAAACCTGACAACCCAATAAGGCTTAGGTTCCAATGAAGAAAAGAATTTCTTGGTTCAAATAAAAGATATGACAAGCCAACATGGTTTAAGTCCTGGTGAAAGAAAAAATTCTCTGGATTAAATTAAATCCTGACAGTCTAATATGGCTTAGGTCTGAGTGAGGAAAAGAGCCTTTGGTTGATATAAAAAAGACTAAAGATGTGATTTGCCCTCTAAGGTTTTAAAAAAGGTTTAACATAGTCTATGTCATAATTTAGGATGGCTATTGGTCCTTTAATATTATTGATTATATCATTAGGGACCTTTAACATTTTAGAATGGAACATATTAGTCTCTTAACATTGACTCTATTTATTTGTTTTTCTCAAATTTCCTTTAAGGTCCCATTTTAATGTCTTACCTAGCATTTCAACACTTCAAAATAGAGTTTACTCAACATTTGATGTGGCATTTATGTTATTTTTAATTATTTTATTAGTTTTTAACCTAACTAAATTACGAAAACAATGTAATTAGTTGGTTTAAATTTATTTAGTAGTAGAAATATAATCACCCATAGAATAACCCCATCCCTTTTAATCCAAAATATCCACTTGAAGAAACCAAGCTCATTTCATCCTAAATCTTAACCGATCTCATCATAAATTGTAACCTTAACTTTAGTTAAATGTCATTTCATATAGCAAAAACCAATTAAAATGTCATTCTATCCACTGTATCCTTTACCCAAAATATACCCGAGCTAAATTGCAACCTTACAGTTAAAAAACACCTAACTAAAGACCCATTTACACCAGTTAATCCATTTAACTATTCTTTTGGCTTGTGACAGAAAGTAATAGTGAAAATGGAGCCATCCATAAGGTCTTTTAACAAATTTTCCTTAATGGTGGCATTTGACTATTATAGATTAAATTCCTCAATGATGACATCTTAGAGGAAAAAAATCTAAAAAGGAGTTTTATAGTTGTCGAAAGTACCAAGTGGGACGAATAATATACAATCAAATGGTAATTAGTGAATTAAATACTATATTAGTAAATAGTACAATGTCATATACTTCATTAAAATATTGTTTAATATTTTTTTACAAGATTAGATGTTTAAATATTTTTGCTTTGCATGATGTTCCATTCAGTGATAGGAAAACTAATGTGATTTAAAAAATCAAAAAGGAAAATTCTAACTTAAAACATTAGTTGTTAATTAATAATAACTCTTCTGAACAAGCCATAGATTAAGAAATAAAGAAAATGTCAAAAGGTTATTATAAGGTTAAAGCTAAAGGAGCAAATGAGGAAAAATAAAGTGTAATATAAGCTGAAGTTGTTGGAGCATGAGATGAAGGTTATAATGAAAGAGAATATGATATTGAAGAGGGACTTAAATGCATATCTCACGTTATTTATTATGGTGATAGCAATAATTATCATGTTTTGTGGTATCTTAAGTTATGAAAATTTATGTAAGATCAATATTAGAATATACATACATGCATACATAAATACACATATATATATACACACAAACATACTTATGGAAAATATATCATAATAATATCTTGTTGTTAGGCAAGTGCACCAAGTTATCCATGTTTGATGGAAGCATATGCACAAGAAACTAATTTAATATAGTCATTAACAAAGATTATAGACCAGATTCAATATAAATGCAATTTTGGCATTATATATATTAAAACATATGTCCCAAAGCTTGATAATTGTACCAACATAAATATCATAATGCTTATACTCATAGATGTCTTAAAACAAGGTAATTACACCAACAATATTAATATGATTACAAACCTGTATGAACATTAACAATTCAACGCCCAAAACACAACTCAACATAGAAAACAAAAACTATTATCAAGCTTCATTTACGTTTATCTTCTTCCAAAGTAAGAGTGTTAAGCTTCAAGATTTATTAACACTTTAATGAAAAATAATATATTTGTCAACAAGTTATGATGGTTGAGAACTAAAAACTCTGTGTAAAAAGGTTGCTTTTATAACTATCATATATGCGCTTCCATATAAGATCTTTCAGTTGAAATGAAAGCTAGTAAGTATTGGGATAAATTAGCCCAAAGCTTTTCTTCATTCTAAACATCAATTCATAAATCGCATGATGAAATTGTTAGCTAATTGTAAGATGCTTGTGAAGGAGATTCTCTAGTTTCATTTAATTACATAAATATCATTAATGTTAATAAAATAAAAGAAATGATCTGATATACAAATAGTTATTAACATACATTATATGCATGGATTATGCACCCATTTTATCAAGTATTTTACCTTATTTTAAAGTCACATTGCCTTATTTTACTTAGTTTTATTATCTTTTAAAGTAATTATGCAAATTGGAGATTGAGATAACATTATATAAGAATTGAAGGCACTTTTAAGAAAAAAAACATAAAAATAGTTCCTAACTCTTTTAGGAACATATTCTAGTCTATGCCCAAATGTCAGCTCATATTTAAAAGAAACAAATGAATCAAGTGAAGTGGACTAAGCAATGACTTTATAAGAGGTCATACGTAAGTCATCAAAGAAACAGTGTGATCCACAATTAAGGTGTGCAACCATGCCAGATGTCATCTATTCATCTTTGGAAAGCAGTAAGATCCATTGTTAAGGGATATGGTCATACCAGAGACTACATATTCATTTAATGAAAATAATGAGAGTGTTAACTTTAGACAGACTGAGTTTTCTTAGCTTGGAGAAAAAATGTTTCTTTTGTGAGGTTATTCATGATTCTCTCAAAAACCTCTACATGATGTGAATTTATACTTAAAATTTGAAAATCCATTTTGAGGTTGTGTTTTCTTAATATCAATGTCTAGAACTACTAGAGCTTCATCAACTAGTTCTAGGCATCTAGGTGACAAGGTGATCTTACTGATACCTTTTAGGCCAAGCTTATACATACTATATAAGGAGAGAAATAATGAATACATTAAGGGTAAGGAAATAAACAACTTATCAAAACTAAGCTAATTTGATGGATTAAAGAGTGAATCCTAGTTAACAAGAAGGCTAGTTGTTAATAGATTTAGGGAGTTCATCTAAATTTACTTCTATTTTAATTTCTCTATCTTTTTATTTTGACTCCAATGTTTTGAACATATTTATTGGTTAAATATTTTTATGTTCAAATAAAAAAACACTAATGATTATTTTTGTATAAATTGATTTAATTTTGTTTATAAAATCAAATATATTTCTATGGGATGTCTTTATTATTGTTAATACTAATTTATTCATTTTAGTTTCTAAATCTAACTTTTTAATTCACTTGTAGGTGACTTAAGAGAATCTACTTATGATTAGTCTGTAGCTTAGATAGAGGGGGTTGAATGGGGTGCTCAAAAGAGACTTATGTGATCTTTTTGATGTTAGGGTGAAACTTTTCATGGGATTTCATAGAGCATCAAGCATCTAGACACATTTATTTGATTGCTTTCTCTTTTGATTAATTATCTTAACATTTATTTCCTTGGCTATTGTTGACATAAATAATAGGTTAATTTTATTTTATGTTTTATTACTCTAAAAATATATAAAACCATCTTTTTATTTATTACTTTTATAATAGTTAATATCGTTAGCCATTTTTATCTATCCACATTTTGGTGGTATCAACACCTTGCTTGCCATTATATTTACTAATGATAAGTAAATTTTCCTAAGTTAGTGATTGATACATTTTTTATAGGTAAAACTTTAGTATCATTAAAGATATATTTCAACTACTAACTCATAAAGCTTTTGACTTTGCTACTAGGGAAATCATTTTTTTAAGAAACCTAGTGACTATTTTTCTAATCTTATATAGTTATTTTTCTTCCAATTTCTATTTAATTTCTTTTTATCATTTCTCTTTATGTAAAATTTCTTTATATGTTGTTTTTATTTATATTTATCGTAGTTTTGGGTTAATGGAGTGTATGACAAGAAGCTCACAGTTTATATTTCGTGAAGAAGATCTAAAACTCGAGAGAACTTTGTATTGGAATAGAAAAGTGGACCAATTAAGAACATAGAGATACAATATAATTACAACCTGAAAGGATGGAAGAACAAAGAAGATTTATGATAGAGTATACCAAACCATCTCTTATAGAAATATAATTAAGCATTACAAGGCCATAGATAAATGCTTATTATTTTTAAACTAAATTGAATATAATCTATTCGCTTAAATAGAATTTACAATTTAATGGATTATTTGATTATGAAATGTACAATTTAATGGAGTATTTGATGATGATCTCAATGCACATATTGCTAACTTCTTATAGATATATGACACATTCAAGAACAATGAGGTGATTGAAGACCAATGTTATGAATAAAATGTCGTACCAGTACCGAATTTCATCATGGTATGATACAATATCAGTATTTGTCAATAGTAGGTACCGTTTTGAGTAATTTTTTAAAACTATAAAATAGTCCTTGAAATTTTTTAAATTGCAAAATAGTTCCTCAATATATTGTATTGTATAATTTATAATTTTACCTTAACCATATCTCCAAAAATCAGAACAATATAAATTTGAAATAATAACAATCTATTTATTTAAGTTATATTACTTTTCACATATTTCACATATAAATAATAACCACATTTAATATGAAAAAGACCATTTAATCAGCATACAAATATAAAATTAAGGATAATACAATGTACTTAAAATGTTACAATTTCATATATAATAAATAAAAATTACATCAAAATATCAAATGAAAAGAATAATTAAGATCTATGACTCTCTAAGTATTACAACAATAGTTCATATCAAGGAACTAACCAACCAGAAGTGAAATAAAAATATTTACAGTTATATTTATATTGCATATATATAATTGAATATATACATCAAATATAAGTGAAATTAACAAAAGAGAAGAAATGAAAACCTAGAACTTCATTCAATATAATATGTTGGCCCTACATTTTTTTTGTTGAGTTACGCATGATTTAAATAAATTATGAGGCTATGATAGAATTATTTTTGGAGTTTAATTATTTATTTCATTTTTAGTAGGTTTTATTACATTGGTTAGTTAAATTAAAGCAGTAGGAATGTATTAAGGGTAATTTTGGCATGTCACTTAAAATTAAAAGGCATGAAGCATTAAAGGAAGGGTAAGATTGACTTTTAGCACTCATTAAAGGTAGAATTGGAAGAGGAAAAAGTGTGTCTTGTACACTAAATGAACAAAGACATGAATGAAGAGAGACTGAAGTGAAAAGCGTGAAAAAGAGAAAGAGAAGTGAGAGAGTCGGCCATTAGAGAGAAAAGAAAGAAGAAGCAAGTTAGGGTTTCATCTTTTATTAGCTTTCAAGAGTGTTTTTTGAGGGTATTCAAGAAGAGAAAAAGAAAGAGGAAAAGAAGAGCTTCCATTAGAGCCAAACGTCTCCTTGTTTAGTAAAGATTCAAGGTAAGCCCATTTTTAATCCTTTGGATTCTTGGAAGGATTTTAGTTCATGAAGCTTAGGAAATATATGTGTTTAAGTATTCTAGAATCAATTTTTAATGAATATGCTTTTTGGGTTCTCAATTTGTATTCCTATTGAATTGGATTAATGTTAAAGGGAATCAAGAGAGGCAAGAGGAGCAAGAGGAGGGCCATTCTTAAGTAAATTTTTAAGCAAGGAATCAAGGTGGGTTACATATTTATAGTTGAGTTAATGAGCCATGAGTATTTTTCCAAATCAATAAAGTTAAATGATTTCAATTGCTTTATAAGTGTTGCATTTGTTGCTTCTTAAATGATTTAAGAAATTGCTAAATGTTTGGTACATGAATCTTGATGATGATTTATGAAATGATAATAGAAATTGGAATTGAAAAATATCATGCTTGTGGAAATCATGATTCCGAAATGTGCAAGATGTTACAAGATATGAAATTCATGTTTGTGTGAGTTTATGGTTGTCCATTCTATTATGTCACGTGCACGTTGACCATGTTAAAGGGTTCTCCCACCTACCCGCTAGTAGCATGGAGCTCCTTCACGAACTCCCTTATGTTTATGGACTACCCAAAGTGGTTCATTCTATTATTACTAGAGATTCGCAAGAACTCCCTCATGTTTATAGACTACCCAAACCATTATGATTGCTTATGTGTTTATGATTTGTTTGACAAGTTGAGAAATACATGAATTATGTTGTTTATGAATTGTTTGACAAGCTTGAGAATTTGAGAAATACATGTTTTATGGTTTCAATGTAATTTACTATGGCAATGAATATTTTCAATGGTTTTGCTTATTTCTCCACTATAAACTTGTTACCTACGAGCTTTTAAGCTCACCTCCCATTCCTCCACATCTCCAGGTGAAGAGCAAGAGATCGAGTAATAGAGAGTCAAGGCATCACTCCAAGTTTACATACTTTTGTATTTAAATTAGTATAGGAAAACTCAATGCTTTAGTTGCATTTCAAGCAACACTCAATCACGTATATTTTGTATTTTTGGATTACAAGACTAATGATGTATTTTGGGTCTTGAAATGCCCATTAAAAACTGTATTAAAAATGTATTTTGGTCCAAGCTTTCGCATTGCATTTTCAAGCATTCATAAGGGTAAAATTTGTGTTCTGACTTTAGGAAAAAAAATTGTATTAATCTAGGCTGATTTGGACAAGGATGTCTTTTTGGACATTGTAGTTTATTTTTTTAGCTTTCCATTGATATAAAGCTTGTAACTTTTAGATATCGAAATTGAGAGATATGTTTTTTACAAGTTAGTGATACTGCATAGGGAGTATGTTGGACACTTTATAGCCTTTTCTTTACATGAGTTAACAGAAAATGAGTACTATGGTGTTTTGAAATGGGAAGAATTAGTGTAATAAGTTAGAGATGAAATAAAGGTGATAAAGGGAGTTGAACATATGCAAAAATTTATGATGAATGTGTATAAGTTTGAATGTTATATTTTTTGGATTGATGACCAAAAATAGATTATGATTGGATGTAAATGATATTGAGATGAAATGAAAGTGATAATGAAGGGAAAATGATGAGAAAAACAAGTTAGAAATGATAGATATAGATAAGAGGGGTCATAGGTAACTTGTAGGAGTTAGAAATCTAGAAATTGATTTGTAAATGTCCGTTGGGTGAACTTGATGTCCGCTGGGCGGATCTTTTCTGGAATTCCAGAGTTCCAGTTCTTTTCATGTCCGTTTGGAATTCTCTCTTTGGAGTCTTCACCGAAGTTATAGAACTCGAAGTCTTCTTCAAAACCATACTTGAATGATCTTGATTCGAAATCCATAATAAAAGTTATGCTTTTTTTTCCCAAATCATGTACATTTATAAGTTGTGGGCTTATCAATGCTTTCCTATGATACATTTAGGCTTGAATGGAGCTTGAAATATACTTAGTTTAATGTGGAAGTAAGAGATAAAATGAGTAATATGTTTAAGGTGACAATTGAGGATATAAACATAAGAATTGATTGTCGTATATCAAGTGATAAATTATGGAATTGTGGGATGTTATGAGAATGAAGATGAACCTATGATGTTTAATGAGATTCTATTACAAGAACCCTACAAAGTGATGTGCTCACGTTTGACTCAAAAGTTAGACTCCAAAAATGGGGTCCAACATCTTTTGGTATTAAAGCATCAAGGTTTAGTATCCTAGGCATGAAATGGTTCATTTTAAAGCATGAAATGAACATGGATTGTTTTAAAAGAACAACATGCAATGTTTTTGTATTGTTTCACATTATTTGAAATTGTTTTACATGA
>JANZXR010000003.1:21793208-21805780 GCA_027575705.1 Erythroxylum echinodendron
CATCTTCTGGCAGTACTTACATTCGGCTTTTTCTACTGCATCCATTGTTCTATTCTTATTGAAGTGATTCTAAACTTCAATTTTCAATTGACTTAGACTTCTATGTTCACTTGACACGAGATTAGAAGTTTCCACTTTTGTCAATGATATTAAATTACAGCTCTCCACTAAAAAAATATGCTCATCCATTTAAGACAAATCAACATATAACTATATATGTTATTTGTAATCATAACTAATAATTCATAAACATAGGAGAGAATAAAAGAACATAAATCATAATCATAAATTAAAAGTTTGTCAATGGCTTACACAGTCACATATACATATACACTTGTGTATGTGATTGTATAAGTCACTGAGATCATGTCACGTAACATATGGGCTTGCATGTGTTTTAGTGAACTTACACAGTCCCATATATGTATATGACCGTTAAGTCACTGTAAGGTTTTCTTGCGTACTTACACGACCATATGCATAAACATATATGTGATTGTGTATGCCATTTAATCATACTTACATAGCCAAGTACACGAACGTGAATATGACTGCGTAAGTTCTCAAATTTTACTTACTCAACCACATACATGCCTGTGTAAGTCTGAGGAAATACCCTTTAAGACGACAACAATCCCAAAAATTCTAGTATTTCACGAATTCATTCGTCAATTAAAAGATTTAAAACCAAGATATGGTGAAGGAAGTTTACCTTGGCGGGTGGGTGGCAAAGAAAGGAAAAAAAAAGATGGCGGTAAGGAAGCGGGTCGACGGGCCGATGTAATGAAGAGAGTGCAAAGTGGTGGGTAAAGCGTAAATGGACGACACGAAGAAGGGGCATCAAACTAGTATAAGAGAGAGACTAAGTTCTGAAGGCAGGGGAAAAAGAGTTAGGGAAAGATTATCCTAAACTAAACAACGTGCAAAGTGACCGACGTCGTTTTGCTTCTAAAGCAAAAAATTTTGTTTCTTAAATTCTATCAGATCTCAACTCGAATGAGTCCCGACAAAATTTTGAGTTTCGGAATGGTCTCGTCATTTTGCACTTTGTTTATTCTAGGATGATCTTTCTCCTACCATCGCCGTTTTGCTTATCGTTTAAGTTTCAAATTCTATCAGATCTTGACTCGGGCGAGTCCTAACAAAATCTCAGTTTTGGGCTGGTCCCAAGCCTAGATGTCATCTCTACCCCTAACATGCAGAAGATTGGAATCGAAACAAAGAGGAGAATGGTCTGGATTTCACTCAGAACTAAACCCCTAATATGTTGTTGTTTGAAAAAGGAGAAACCGAGGTATCGGTATTAGTTTGTTTTTAAGCGTAATTGTTAAACCTTGAAAGGCTTTGAGCCTAATGCCTAATAACACAAGATTTATTTAATTTTTCAAAAAAATTCCTATTTAGGCTATTAATACAAACTTTTAATGTAATTGATCTCCTATTTAGGCTAATCATATTTGCAGCATGTGGCTCTTACAAGTATAAACACACTTGCAAAACATCATTTCTAAAATATTTCTTAATAACTGTGTGTCAAAGCGATTACACTAGCAACAGATCTTACACAACAAAAATGACGCAGCCTATCAAACTCGAAGCATTACCAAAATAAGCGCCATGTAATTTAGAATAATAATTTCAAAGTACAACTTTTTAGAAAGAGGAAATCCATGCCCTAATTTAACCATGATCGCTGTTTTATATATAAAGTAAGTTCGTGGTCATATGTTTTATTCTAAACAAGGAGTAATACATCTTTCGTGCAAGACATTCATTGTCTGATCTGAAATTCTTATTGCCTTATTTTACTGTCAACGTGCACTCTATTACTTCAATACTGGGCTTTGCAAACCGAACCACCCTAGAAACGGAGGCGAGTAGTTGAACTGTCAAAACGGCATGCACATTTAACATGAAATTTATGAACAAAAGTGGCTCTGGTTCATTACATTTTTAACCATCGTTAGGACTACACTTTTCCTCGACAACGCATGACAAAAGCCACATTACTTTTAAGGCTTAGATATGGCAGACCTATTCTCCCATAAACTTGCTAAAAATTGCACAAGTAATGGGGATACTATATTACTGTGATTACTAGTCTATATACACAGTAGAATATATCTGGCTGAAAAAATAGAAGGGACTACAGATGTGGGAAAAAAGAATATGATGAGTCATACAGGCAAAACTGCATTGGACCCTTCCTGCTTCCGGGGCTTTGAATCAGAAGAATCATCATCACTGATGCCACAAAATTCACAAGTGTCGGAGCATTTCTTCGAACACCAACTATCCGGCACGCTTAAGAAGTGGGTAGCCATAAACTTTCTGAACCTTTTTTTGTACTCTTTTGGAGAAATGACGGTTGGTAAAGTATTCTTGGGGACAACAAGAGAAGACTTAACCCATGTTTCCAGTTGTTTGTCCCAGGTATACTGCCGAAGATAATCAATAATTCCACATACAAGCTCTCTTCGTTGCACATCTACCCCAACGAGCAAAGAATAATCCATCACATTGATTGACTACAGAGAAACCAACAAATGAGTCAGTTCAAACGCTTGATTTGGCAACTTCAAAATTAACACGATAAGCATTTTCTGAAACTGCAAGCAAAATCAAAATTCTAAACTTCAAGCCAAAGAGAAGTAAAAATTAAGGGCACACTAATGCCAAAATGCAACGTGGAGAGAGTTAAAAGTTCCATAGTAATTGGAATAGTTTAGTCTTTCGCTAGAAAGAACTGAGAAGAAACTCACATTAAGGAAAGTTGTATCGTTCCAAACAGCACGTTCCAAGAACCGCTTTGATTGATTACTAACATAGAGTGGAGAGGAATTCATGTCATTGACAAAGTTCTGATCAAGAAGAACATCACCAGAATCACCAGCTGAATTATATCGTGCATGTAGAGCACCCTTGAGATCATATTGCCGAGTAATGTTTCTTCCAAATGTGAGATTCTCCATAACCATCAAATCATGCTTGATTTCTTTCCCACTTTTTGTCTGTCGAATGATTACCTACATAATTATACCATGATACATTTAGAATTGATCACAGGGTCATTAGATCAGTAATTTGCATAACCGAAATATCATACCTGATAAATTCCAAGAACTTTGGCAAGACAAGTTTGGTTTCCCAAAAATGATTCATTCATGTACTTGAAGTAATGTGGAGCAAACTTCACAAAAGATTCAAACTCTGTCTTCTTAATTTCCTTTATAATGAATCTTTCATCCAATGTCTTGGCAAAAAAGGATTTGCTCTTTCCACCTTTAGCATCCCAATTCTTACAGCGACTAAGAGAAGCAATGTAATCAAACTCAGATGGGCAGCATCTATTTCGTAAGTCCCAGAACTTTTTGGCATAAAGACAAATTACCGAGTATTTACTCTTTCCAAGTGATCTCGAAACCCCAAGACAGACCTCAGGGCTGAGATTTTCTGGTGAAAGCAGAGATTCCAATAGATTTAACCCATCAAAGCTGGACAAATGTGACTCTTCTGAAGATATGCTTACAGTAGAGTGGACTGAGTCTGAATCAGAAGAACCAGTGGAAGACCATTGTGGTGAAATAACAGTAGGGACTCGAGTCAAAATATGTGCACCCTCAACTGACTTTGCTGACATGCCACCTCTCCTACTATCCTCATTGGAAGTTTCTGTCAAAATTGGAAGATCATTTAAAAATGCTAGCGCACATGCAATTATACTGGAGAGCTCGCCATCGTAATCCCTAACAATATAATCATCGATGCCTAATGGGATGTGCAGCCTGGAGCCTTCCTCACTAATCAATTGATGGGCATCAGATATATAGCTACTGGTCGACTGAAATTTGGGATTGAAACCTCTCTGAAGATCCTTCATATACATCTGTCGAATTTCTGAAAATGGCATCCAGAACCATCCATCTGTGTTTTCTAAGCTCGACACTGAAGAGAGTGGAGATGTACTTTTAGATCCCTCCAAATCAACAATAGAATCACAATTGGTGCTGTCTGGAGAGATTGGAATTGATCTCTCAACTTGAGCAGAACCAGACTGATCTGTGTTCTCTGCTAGATACATACTATCACCACTGTGATGATGAGCAGAACTGTCAGGATCCACAGAAGGTAAAGCATAAGGAATATCTTGCATCAAAGACTCTTTGAGAGAAGCATCAACCATAATTCCTTTCTTTGACAATTCATTTACGTCAGAATATGCATGTATAGCACCCTTTAAGTCATCAATACTATGAGAAGCTTCACCAATTCTGTACGTAGTTTCGTTCCCCCCATTTCTTCCATCACCAGCGCCGTTCAACTTTGACTTAAACTGGTCTGGAACAGTTTTCAAAGTGGAAATAGTTCCAACAACAGAAGGATCAGTCGACATAAGTGAACCTAGCCGCTGTTCCCAGACGAATGATTCAAGAAGCAGCTCCCACAATAACCAATTAAGTCTAAGAAACTTATATTCAGGTTCGTCTGTGTTCCCGTTCATCGCAACAATTTTGTGAATACTTACCTGGTTTTCCAAGCCAAAGAAAGACAAAATGAGAAGAAGTACTTGTTGCATCTGGCGTGGAACACAAAGGTAGAAAACAATAAAATATAGATACCAAGAATGGGTGAAACAAAACATTGCACTACATCATCAATGTATGAGCAGGAGAGTAAGTTCCTCATATGACAGAGGTAAAAAACAAAAAACAAAAACCCCAATCCAACAAAATAAAGAAAATCCCACTTTCCCTAAAATTCATTTATCTCCTTATCAGTTTAATCAATATTTTTCTGGATTACTAATGCAACAAATCATGAACAAGAAAAGTACTAGATTCCAGAGTGCATAAACTTTCATGTCTCTTTTCATTCAGTCCACCTTAATTGCCTTCTCCATATGCACTGATATGCAGTCAACACGCTAAGGAAATATAGGTGACTAACAAAGAAAACAAACCTCAAACTCTGAGTGTTCCTGATTTAACATTTCCTCAATATCAGCAAATTTTTTCATTGAACCTCGAAGGTTCAGAATTGAGCCAGAATATTGAGATCTTAAATTCTTAAGGGCATCTGCAATCCCCTGGAAAATTGAAGAACATTTCTTGTGCACCTTGAAGAAAAAAGTGTAACCATTAATCTCAAGTATCCGAAAAAATATAAAGCAGAGGAAAAAATCAACCACAGCCTGAAGAAAAATTCCATCTTCACTGAAGATGTGAAAAAAAATGTATAAGATCAAAGAGACATACAGCATCATAATCTTCCATGAGAGTTTTGTGTCTAATTGAATGGTCGAACTCAAGCTTCCCAGGTGGCATAGACACAGAATATGTGGTAACTGGAGAGTATCTGAACATTGCTACCATTGGGCCCAATCTGAAAACAATTAAAATATTTGTGATTAGGACCAGAGGGTACAAGTAACTCCACAAACCAGTATAACAAACATAAAAATAGAAGAAATGCAGGAAAGAATTAACTTTGTACAAATGCAAAGTTCCAATGTATAAGTATGTTACTGCATAAGAATAGCATTCTATCCAATTCTCAAGAAAGAACCAATCCTCTCCTTAAGTTGGCAATTATGCTATAATCACTGACCCATTTTTGCCAGTGAAACCCTCTTCTGAGACATTAAAGACCCGGTCTTGAGTATAGTGAGTATTTTACTTTTTCCTATTTTTCTATCTTGTTGAATTTATCTTTGGTTGCAATCTCACATAAGATTATGAATTTAACTTGTACCAAGAAATTAACTATAGGCTTGTTCCATACCCAAAATAGTAGATAAAGTCTCTCGCCAGTAAATGTCCACAACTTGATAGTCTATCAAATGAAGGGCGATGAGAAAAATTCAGTTCCAAGAACTTTCCGAAAGACAAACAGCATGCAGCAGCAGAAATGAGAACTCTCTTTGTAGATTTTGGGGCTCCATTCTCATGTTTACATTTACTACAGCAACTCCACATCCAAAGCTTTCCTTCTGATTCTCCAGGCAAAGACTTCCGAAGACGTTTAACCCGTATTGTCAGCTGCTTATTATGATGTGCATAATAGTAAAAGTGAGCTTCTGGCAGTTCACCACAAGTACTGCACTGACCTCTCTGCAAAACATAGCAGTTTTTATCAGTCAACCTTCCAAGATATGCAAGTTAACGATTTAAAGAAGAAAGAAAAATTAAAGAACTGATCACATCCTTCTATTTCATGGAAATGAAGGCGATTATGTTAAGGAAGTGCAAGCATACATCACACCCCACAATAATTAATTAATCTTCAACTGTCCAATCAAGGATACATGAAAATTTAACACCATATATTGGTGCAAATAATATGCAAGTCCAGTATCACACATTAAGAAACAATTTAAAGTAAAAGGTTCCATAATAAGAGGAGATCAAGTAACCTGATTTAGCAAATTATCTCGAAGAAACTTTCCCAGATTAACATCAAAATTCCGATAGAACATGATGTGAGAGAAGTGACTTTGCTCGCATATAGTCCCTCGGAAGGCATTCCTGCTAGACATTAAGACCAATATACTCTGAGAATCAAAAACTGCACTGGCATCATTCTTTTCTATAATTTGGACTTCTTTATTGTCAATATCCATTCCAAGGTCCAAAGGGCCTTGAAAGCAAGATGTTGGAGACTGATGTTGTCCATCATTAAGTGATTTCCCTTGCTCAAAACTGCATTTGGCTTCAAAGTTGCAACAGTCAGAATCTTCTGTCTTTGAAACTGTAACATCTTCTGTGATTTGGGAATCAGTAGCCCTTTTACTGAAGCCAAAGTAATTAGACAGGGACTGATATGGGGCTGATGTAAGGGGAAAATTCTCTCCTATAACTTTCTTCAGAGAGGCTGAAAGAGAAGAAAATCCAGAAAAGATGGCAGGATTGTAAGTCATATAAGATAATGCTGCATTATCTTCCAAACCGATGTTAAAATTCACAGAACCTTCTTCGTCCTTGCCACTATTAATAGGAATGTCAATGGCAGAAGGTTCAGTTTCAGGAAGAGACTCTCCAACACCAGGAATATTAGAATTGGTTACTAAAGCAGATGATTCTTTATCTCTCCGAAACATGTCAAGCGATCCAGCTAAAAGAATGGTAGAAAACATTGCTTTCTGATGGACAAGGTATGAAGTTTCAAGAATTAAGTGATAAGCCACAATAACTGCAATCCGCACCACAGATTTAATCCTCTTCAATTCCTCACTGTGGCTTCCTTTCAACAAAATCTGCAAGACCACAATGTAGATCCACTTAAGGAGATGCAGAGAGAGGGGTTGAGTCGGGGGAGAAGGGACAAACAACTTCTTTCATAAAGACCATGCGCATCTGAAAATGTTTATCCACTATCTTCCAATATGCATCTACATTCATGATCCACTAGATAAAAACTAGCCAAAACCTTTTAAAAAGAAGAGGGCGTGATGCAGGACAAACAGATACATAAACTAGCCACAACTCAAAAAAATTGAAAATCTGCACTGTTGGATTTTTTGTTAAATTGCTGGAATTCAAATTTCATGTCTGAGATTTCAGTAAAGGTTGCTGAAATTTCAGGTTTGAGTTGTTGGAAATTCAGAGTCAGACTGTTGGGGCTTTTGATAAAGAAAACAAAACGATGGGTGGTTCTAAGAATCACTTCTAGGATAAAGTAAATAAGAACCACTCCTCCTAGTATCTTAGAATCACCCATAAAAGAAAGCATCTAACCTAGTTTGAGAATTCAAAATTCCCAGACAAATCGGCCTTATTTCGTTGAAGAGCTTAATGCATATATATCAACAAAAAAAAAACTTGGAACCCAAATCCTAGAAGTAAAAGGATTCCAAGTAAGATCTCCAAAATATAATCAAATCCTACTCTATAAGCATTCTTTATTATTAAATCTTAAGACCCAAACAAACTAGGATAATATCACTATTCATGTGAACAGTAATGTAAATAGTGTCACACCACTCTCTCCCTTCATCCCACCCAAAAATTAAAGCTTGTGGTCAAGTGATTTTCCCAAGGGAGGCAAAGAAAGAGATGTGTACTCACTGTACAACCCAGACGTGTAGGACAGCCCTCAATGAACATCAAAGTTTTACTAGGCTTCTTTCCACCTTCACCTAGCCCAGCATGTTCTTCAACAAATTTTTCAATATAGAACGAATCGCATTGCTTCAACTTTTGACTCAACAATCCATCAGATGTTAAAATTGGCGATCCCGTGCAGCGAGCAACTCTTTCTAGCCGATGCAGCTTCATATCGTACACCAATGTCATTTCTTTTGCAAGAATAGACTCTTGTATATCGCGCGAGACAGACTTCTCTACCAAAACCACGTTTGGATGGCATATGTCTATCATCTCAACAATAGTCTTCAAATTATTCTTTTCCTGTAAGGGGAGCTACGATCAGAATCTTAAATTTTCCTGACAACATTAAGCAGATGAAAGGGAGCGGGATTAAACTACCTGATCCATCTTGTTCAGAGAAGAAAACACACTTGAAGACTGACCAAGAACACCTCGAATAAGCAACAATCTAGGATTCTTGTACTTAGTGGGCATGTGCTTATGAGCAGCATGTTTTTTGAAGACCAAGCCTTTCACCAATTGACTGCAAAAATGGAGCACCCAAAAAAGTAAATCTCTATTCAACAGGAAAACAATATAAATAAAAGTGTAAACAAAATCAGTTGAAGATGACTTATTTAGGAGTTCCATGCTGAGCTAGTTTAATACAAAAAGAAATATATAAGCTAAAGATTGAAGAATGGTATGTGCTTGTTTGATGTGAAACTAAAATTGCAACTGCTGGGTGAGAAAACAATTGAAAAGACAATATATTCCAACAGCTAGAAACACAATAAGTTGCATAGATGCTCATCCATGAGCACACGCACAAACAGAAAATGTAATACATAAGGAATGAAATATGGGGCTTTCTTTAATCATTTATGGTAAGATGCCATTCTCATAGAAATATCTAATAGAGATAAGTATATCCCTTGATAAGAAACTAACCTCTCGTTGCGAGAACCAGTCGCAATGCACTTCACTTTCACATAACCATCAGGATCCATTGCCTCGCCGTTAATTGCATCAGGCTTTAAAAATGAAGCAGCTTGCCAAGATAAAGAGGTCACTATATCAACCCAATTTTCACCATCATTCAACAAAGAGGCTACACCTTCAGTTTTAAGAAGTTGATTAACAATGGCCTTGAATTTACCATTTACCACCTCTTGCATTGCTTTTTCTTTTTCTACTCTAAACCGGTTACTCCCTCTTCCTCCACAACAGCTTAAAGAACCTGGCTTGCCCCATTTGATGCCATCACCATAATCATCATCATCGTCATTACAGCCAACACTACCCTCCAAGTCATCATCGGGGTCTTCTGGTTCGGGGGGGTACCATAACCAATCTTCATTTTCATTACCAACAGAACAAGAAACTTCATTTAGTTCATTTAATCCAACTGTATTTTCAGAGCAGTGATTATCAGTTTCCTCATTGTTGGCAGTTTGTGATATTTCTACATCCCTCACAGTATCACCATAACTTCCAATATTTATTTCCTCTAAGTTGTTTCCGGGCATTCTAACTACATCACTTAAAAGACTATCTGAGCTTGATTGGCGGAATTGGCCATTCAACCCGTGGTTTGGTTTATAATGGGCACTCTCCAGTTTACATTCCTCTGAATTACTCCTGGAAAAATATATAAGAATACATTTTTAATACAATAAGCCATTTCATATCAAGAGGAACATCTATCAGAGCAATAATCCAAGGTATAATAAATACCGTTTGTATGAGTTTACAACAACTGACAGATCACCTGAAAGTGCAAATAATACATGAACTCATAAGACCACCTACATATTATAAGCTGCTTTTCCAGTTATTAGGAAAAGTCACACATATAAAAAAACTCAAGGCACAAACTCACTGCAGCTTGATTCAGAGCGATCACTGCTTGATAACGAAGTTGTTGGACTGATCATTGGTGATGCAGAAAGACTAAAATCACCCTGTTTTTTAGATTCTTGTTTGTTCCTCTCCTGACAAATTTTACAAGACCAAATAGGTCCTTGGTCATTTAATCTTAACGAACTTTCATTCTCCTCCTCCTTTGATTCATCTTTGTGCTTTAGAGGCTCTGCGCCACAGTGGTGACACATGCTACACATCAAGGGCAAAGATAGTACTTATGCCAGCTTAGGTAAACAGCCTAAATCACCTGTCTGGTTTAAGCAAAATGGATCACAAATCCTCATTAGCACATAACTGATTTTCTTCGACAACTAGTAACTTCCCATACATAAGTTAAGATGCAAAAAAAAACTGATGCTTATTCAGACTTAGATCATATACAAATACTTGCAGTTACATCTGCTTTGATTTAAAAACTAACTCAAACTCATACTTCTACACACAGAGTTTCAACAAATTAAACCTAAAGGTAAAAAAGTAGTACAAGAAACCAATTGTACAACTTTTCCCCTGTTTGTGAAGTCTAGTGATGATTCATAGAAAGCAAAAACCAATTACTTCCCTCTAGCTGAATCCCACGGAAAGAGGAATTACGATCATAGATCACTGATTAAACTTGAATTTTTTAATACCGAGATACTACAGATCTAAATAAAAACGTAGGAAGTGTGTGGAAAAGTTAAAAGCCAGGATAAGCACATCGTTTAAAGAAACTCCCCAGGTACTTGAAAAAGAAAAGAGAACAATTGATCTCATAGACAGAGGGGATCCCATTAACATTAACAACTAAGGTCAAAATAAAACAGAAAGTTACAGAGATCAACACAAAATATATTTAGAAGAAGAGAAAAAAAGTCAAGTTTCATAACCGGTTCTCATTAACTCCAAAACTGAAGTTAGAGCAATCAAGATCAATACCTATTGATTCAGGTAGCAATCAAAGCAAACTAAACTAGGGAAAACAAAAAAAATAACGCAACAAGGAAAAAAATAAAAAAGAAGAAGATAATACCCCAATCCTGAATCTAGTTAGACAAACACAATGGAAAAAGGAAACCCATGAAGAAAAATATTTAAATTTTATAGAAGAGTTGCATCAGCTCTTCCAAACCAAATCCCACAGGCCCAGAAAATGGCAAGTAATCATATACAATTACCCCAGTTATCACACCCAAAAAGAAGTTTCCATCTTTGTATAGATTAAACAAAGGACAAACAGTGCAATAAGAATCAAACATAACCAAAGAATGGCTGTGACTTACTGTGAAAGCAATCCAAAATAACAAAGATAAGGATTAAGGGTTATTCCAATCATACGTTGGAATTCAAATATAGCAAAAAAAAGGGAAGACAATAAAGTATGTTTCTTGGGATTGAAATTTGCCGAGAATAGAGAAAGGAAAGAACCAAGTTGGAGTGCTTTTGTCTCTGAATTTATGGAGGGACTTAAAAAGAGTCAGCAGACAGAAGAACAAAGAAGAAGTGAAGACAAGGGTGTTGAATTTTAAAACTAAAAGGAGAAAAATATTTAAGTAGGGTCCACTCTATTTAGTCTACATTGTCAAATGGTAATAATTACCTAAAATTAAATTCTACCACATCGCGACCATCGATCTACTGGATCAGATCAAATCTTTTTTATTTTCTATATTTTTAATTGAAATAAAAATACAAGCATAATATTAATTTGAGGAGTTGTTTAAAATCAGACAGACGAACAAATCCATCGGCTGCTTAGGTTTTTTCTTATTTTCTAATAAATAATATTCTTTTATTTATTCATTTTTTATTTTATCATGTAAAATAATTGTGAGTAAATAGGTAACTGCATCTTCAAGCATTTATAAGCGCATGCACGACACATACCGACTCATCTATTCGGGAACAATTAATAACGTGACTTGCTCTATCTTTTTTTTTATATATTTTACGGTCTTTAATGAGTGTTGAACAATATTAGAAAAGTCGTTAACCTACGATTACAAAAGCATGTAATAGACACAGAAAGTATGGTAGTCATGTCTAGAGACGTTTTCGGGTCGGAACAATCTAGACTTGCCAATTGCATAAGATTGATGCTTAATGTTGATTGATTCAACTAGCTTATTCCCATTCTGATATATTTACCACCTTATTTAGATATGCCTACATTTAATAAACTTTTTTATTGTTTAGTGATGTGGAATTGTGGATGAAGTTATTGCACAACATAGCTGATGAATGAGAATGGTATAGTACCACATATGCATATGAAACAATTTTCCAGTTCGTTTTACAATATCATGAAAATAAAACGGGAAAAAAATATTAGTTTTCACTTCAATTGTCCAGATCACTGATTTCTTTTACCATCTTTCACAATCTCATTACAGTACGAGGTGGAAAAAACAGTTGAATCAGTAGTCCACGCCACACCAAAAAGGACTGGGCATCGCCCTCTCTCTAATATTCAAAGGGAAACTCGATCAAGCCTGGGCTACCACAATCATCATCAAATTACTTGGTCGCAGAATTGGTTTCAATCTGCTTAAATCCAGAATCTCTTCCCTGTGGAAACCCAAA
>JANZXR010000003.1:21808835-21820559 GCA_027575705.1 Erythroxylum echinodendron
GATTTATCGGGAACCTGTCTTTCCCGACGTACTGTGTAATTTTGAATCTTTTCCCTTTACAAAAAAAAAAAAAAAAAAAGGAACTCACCGAAGCCTCTAATAATACGTAACTTTAGTTTTATCTAATAAAAAAATTATTTTTAATAGACCTATATATAATGTGGCATGAAAATATTACCAAAATTATAAACGGATGCACATAAAAAATAAATAAATATAAAAAGATAATACAAATAAGCAAATACAAAAATACAAATAAATAATACAACAATACTCAAAAGTAATTTCACTAATTCTTAAAATCTTGAAAGGTTCAATAATACACAACTTTATCTCTAACTAGTAGAGAAATTGTTTCTAAATGATCCATAAATAGAGCAAATAAATTAATAATAATAATAATCATGATAATGATGATGATATTGACGACGACGACGATAATAAAGTTACATCTAGTAATTGTGATAAAATATACTAGATAAATGGCAGATGGTAGATGGGAAACTGACAAAGCTACAATCTTAACTGGTGACGGAGGCGAGGAGCTCCTCAAATGCAAAATTTTTTCTTAGAAACTTGAGCTTGAAAAGTCAAGTCGCAAGATACAACAGCTAGCGAACGGCTAACAACTAGAGAGATAAAGATTAAGCAATTAGACAAAATTTAAGATTTTTTGAATGTATATCGAAAATCCCAGTGATAGACTTGTTAATCACAATCTCTCGTAAACACTCTAGAGTCTAGACTCAAGTGTATGGACTTTGGAGTGTAGTTACGATATTTATTCCTATCAATCTAAAAAAAGATGCACAGAAAAGAGATAAAAGAAGAAGATGAATTGAAGTGAAAATAATGTTCGTAATAAAGAGGAATAATAGGAACATTAATAATACAAACAGGCAAGACAATATGAAAATAACGTTTGTACAGAACATTTCAAAGATTAACAATACATGATAAGATAAGAATACATACCAGAAAAGATTCGTACAAGAGCAAACTCCAACCAGGCCAAAAGGAAACAAGGCCTATATATAAGTAACTCTAAACGTGCCTGTCAACACATGAATTACGCTAAATAGGAAACTAACCAAGCTAAAATACCTAGGAGGTAAATACTACGAAATAGAATCACAGTACACAGATTCATAAAACATACAAGACTGTGAATGGTCTCTTTAATAGATATTTTTTTACCCATATCCTAGTACGCCAAAGTTTCCTATTACGGGCTAGTCTTCGGTAAGGTCCAATCATGCCATATCATTCTTGATCACTCCCCCAGTTCTTTTTATGTCTTCATTTTTTCCTCTTGTAGTCTCTAAGTATTATTTTCTCGTATCGTCTCACTGGAGTGACAGGGTATTTCATTTTAACATATTCGTACTACCTAAGTCTTGTCTCTATCAATTCGTCATTAATGTCAGCAACCTTTAATTTGTCTCTTACCATAAGATTCCTGACCTGATCTCTTCTGATAAGGTTACACATCTACCAGAGTATCCTTGTCTCCATCACCAAAAGCTTATTATTATGTATTTATTTGATAGGCCAACACTCTATCCCATATAACATAGTTAGCCTAATCGTTCGATAGAATTTACTTTTAAGCTTAATTAGTATCTTCTTATCAGATAAGACCCTTAATGCACTTCACCATTTAAGCCACCCTGATCTGATGCAATGGACTATATCTTTATCTATTTCTCCATTTTTCTAGATGATAAACCCTAGGTACTTAAAACACTCCTTCCGTAATATAGCTTCGAATCCAATTTTTACATCCATATCAGTAACCACCTGATGGCCCAAAAAGTTGCATTCCAAATACTCAGTCTTAGTCGTGCTCATTTAAAAACCTTTCGACTCTAACGTTTCCCTCCAATATTCTAAATTGACATTGACCCCCTCCTTTGTCTCATCCACTAAGACAATATTGTTAGCAAGCAACATACACCAAGGCACATCTCCTTGAATAGTCTTGGTAAGCTTATTCATCACTACTGCAAACAGAAAAAGGACTTAATGCAGAGCCTTGGTATAACCCAATGTCAATAGAAAAATTCTCAATGTCTCCTCCTATCATGCTTACTCTGTTCATTGCCCCTTCATACATATCTTTAATGACCCGTATATAAGACATAATAACTCTTTTAACCTCCAAACACCTCCATATGATTTTCCTAAGAACCATATCTTATGCCTTCTCTAAATCAATAAAAACCATGTGCAAGTTCCTCTTTTTTTCCTTGTAATATTTCATTAATCTTCTAAAGAGATGTAATATTTCCATGGTGAACCTTCCTAGCATAAAACCAAATTGGTTTGCCGATATAGAAGCTGCTTTTCTGACTCTCTTCTTAATTACCTTCTCTCACAACTTCATAGTGTGACTAAGTAGTTTGATGCATCAATCGTTGTTACAATTTTGGATGTCTCCTCTGTCCTTGTATAAAGGAGTTAAGGTACTTAGTCTCCATTCATCTGACATTTTGACAAATTCAAGGATCACATTAAAAAGCTTGACCAGGTAATCAAGACCTTCGATGCCTAATCTCTTCCATACCTTTATGGGTATCTCATTCGGTCCTACTCTTCATCTCCCTCAAGGCTTTTTTAATTTCTTCCTTTGGGATCTGTTTACATCGAGACAAGGTACGAAATCTCTCAGACTTGTTGAGGTCACCTAAAGAGAAGTTGTTCGCTATGCCTTCATTAAAAAGGTCATAAAAGTACGTCTGCTATCTACTCTTGATGGCATTTTCCTCTCTGAGCACTTTCCTTGCTTCATCTCTTATACATCAGATTTGGTTTAAGTCTTTTATTTTTGTTTCCCTAACTCTTGCCAAGTTAAAAATGTCCTTTTCTCCCTTTCTTGTATCTAATAAATTCTCATAAGCTTCACTTTTAGTCACTGAAACTGTCTTCTTTGCCTCGTGGTATATCAACAAAAGTTGTTCTATAGGATATTTAGCGGAAGTTAGTCTCATATTAGAAAATAATTTTTCTACATATAATCTTCATTACAGTATATGATTGCACTTGAGTATAATCAATTCAACAATATCATTTAGTGTGTATCTTGATTCATACTATGCGTGTGTATATATATACATCCTAAGACTAAATATTGTATCATCTTTCAATCAAGCCAATATTTTCCATCTTTTTCTCATTGTTTTATCAGGGCGCTAGCTTGGAGGATTGGAGTTTTAACCCCGTCTTCATGGAGTTATAAAGCCTAATGATTTGTACAATTTTACGTTGAAACTTTTAGGAATATGTATTCTTTTTATGATTTTCAGTTGATATCTCTTCGACTCCCTTTATTTTTCTCTCTTACATCGTGGAATTTATCTTTTTTCATTCGATGTTGAGTTGATAGACATACTTTATTTAATACATATTTAAGAAAATTTAAAGATTATGAAACAGATAATATTTAGACCAATGCCTTAACTGGTCCATCTCTTCACACATATATATATATTAGACATATGTTACACATATCTGTTAGCTTAATTTGAATAATATTTAAAGTGAATTTTCTTTATTGAAGAAAAAGATCACTAAAAATAGGAAGACTGTCTTCGGAATGATTATAGAATTCCTCTTACAATTTGTTAAAAATTGGAACCTTAGTTGTTAAAATAGAAATACGAGAGTTCATAAATTGTACAATTCTAGTTGTAGTGTCTTCGTACTAAGTGCACTTCTGTTGGCAAATTTAAACTTTCAAAAATATATGTACAAAAATTATGAGAAATAGCCATTAAAGAAAGCATGTATGGAGCCTTAATGAACACGGGACTAAAATAGGGTATCAAAGTTTCATAAAATGATGAAAACAAAAACAAAATACCTGTTCTGTTCTGTTACTTTTGATCTATTATGTTCATTGAGTATCTATCCATTTAATCAATAAGACGTAGAGAATTGGAAATAAGCGATATGACCTACAAGTACTGGGGATTGAGAATTATATGATTGACACTTTTTGTGTTATTGCATCACCACCACTACAAATGGTGATCGCTGTCACGGATAATCTGTCAGCTTACTTATAAATGCAATGAGTATGAGAAGCGAATTTGTTTGGAGATCTCTCTTCCAATAATTGGGCATATAACAATTTGCATGGACGCCACTTGGCATATGAAGTGCATAGCTGTCACCTTGTAATAATGGAAAGACCGATCTGCCCTTGCGTCCTGAAGTGAAGGGAAGCTCTAGACACCGCTGACTTGGCAAAGTGTGACTGGCCAAACGGTGAGGGTCCGTGTACTAAACGTAAAAAACAATAATTTGGCTCCTCAATAGTAAATTATGGTTTAAATTTCAAAATGCCAAGAAAACAACTAAATGATATAATTGTGACACAACCACCTATTATTGAAATAGTGGGTCCCAACTCTCAAAGTTTACAACATTTCAAACTTTGTTGCTGCTTTAGGTCGCCGTTCAAATTCATCAAGAACGATAATTTCTGGCACCTCTCCTAAAACATGACCCCATTAACAGTCGGACAAAGTTCTTTTCTGGTATCGATCGAGTTCAATGCTCAGCAAATTAATATTATAAACCTCATATACAGAAGTATTATATGGCCACTAGCGAAAATTAATAAGAAAAGCGAGACGTTGAACAAGATTTGGTCCTTTTCTATTAAAAAAAAAATCAACAGTGGGGTTGGATCTTAAAATTAACAAATGGTTTTTTATTAATTTAATTTAAATATGATCTAACCTTCACCCAATGCTGCCTTGTTTAAATCGACATCCCCCGACCGAGTCCAAAAACGCGTCAAAAGGCTGCTTGTTCTCATAAAAATAAAAGTCCAAATTTCCTTGATTTCATCTTAAACTACTGTGTGTGTTGCATTTGCATGCTTTTCTCTTTAAAGTTGATTAGATATAAACGAGGAGATAATTTAATTTCAGATTCATGCCAACAAATCAACTTTATTAGTTTATAAGACAAGTTCATTTGTGGACGTTATTAGTGCTTATAATTAAGTATATATATACTAAAAAACGAATGGAATGCACAATTACAAAATTCTATCTTAAATGAACGACTAGATTATTTCATTATGTCACGTCTATGACTTAAATAATTACAGTTGTGAGTTATTTTTTTTTTTCTAACGTTCTCTTCTTACATGCAAGTTACCATCTACTAAGGACGAACGCACGACTACATTTTTCTGCGTGTTGTCAAAATTCATATTTTTCTAGATTAATATCTAATTATTACGTAATTTATTTAATTGTTCTCTTATAATCAAGCCTGTGACTTATATAGTCATAACCACGACTCATGCTATTATTTATTTTTTTTCTTACGTTCTCTTCTTATATGAATGTTACTATCTGCTAAGGATGAATGTATGACCACGTTTTTCTGCAAGTTGTACTATGATGGTTCAATAAAATATACAACATAATTTAAACAAACATTAAAAATTTTAAAGTTCTAAAATTTCAATCCAGCACTTTCTGAAAAACGACCATGTTTTCCTGTATATTATACTAAGATGGTCGAATAAAATCTACAACATAATTTAAACAAATAGTAATAATTTTAAAGTTCCCAAGTTTGAATCTAGCGCCTTTCGAAAAAAATTTCAACCCTACTTAAGAAAAAAATTTCAACCCAACTTATAAGTCACATAATTTAGTTCCAAATTTTTAGTCCAGTGCCTTCAGAAAATTTTTTTAACTTAACTTACAAGTCAAATTGCATATGTTGCTCTTGACATATGTTACTTGATATAACAACTCATTTACGATAAAAGCTTTATATAAAAGGAAGGAGATTATAAAAAAACGAAAACGCCTCACAGGCGTGATACGTTAAGCCACACCCGGGATTCTCACGGGTGTGCGTGACATACAACCATTTTAAGTATATAAGTACATGAAGCCTGATATGACTGGCAAGGATAGAGAGAACACCAACAAAACCAAGCTTAGAAAAGGCTTATGGTCTCCAGAAGAAGATGAAAAGCTGATCAATTACATGTTGACGAATGGACAAGGTTGTCGGAGTGATACTGCCAGGAATGCTGGTCTGCAGAGATGTGGAAAGAGTTGTCGTCTAAGTTGAATTAATTACTTGAGACCTGACCTCAAGCGTGGTGCTTTTTCTCCTCAAGAAGAAAGAGCTTATCGTCCACTTGCATTCCATTCTTGGAAACGGGTTTTCTTAATTACTTCCACTCCAGTTCTCTTTCGAGGTTCTCACTGCTTGATCTTCACATACAATGCAGTGACGTACATATATATATATCGTCCATGTCCTTCATCTTAAATATCATTGATAGCCATTTTATTTAATTTTTTAACCAACTGATTACTTGACAACTATCAAAATATCATCCATATATAATGATAAAATTTTATATTCATTGTTAGAGCTTTTAATATATGCTTAAGGCTTTTTTTTTAACATACTAAAATGACATGATATGACTATAGTACAAAACTTAATATATCATTAACTTCAAGACCGCTATACCTGAAAAAAATTAACATAATGATATAATGCTATAATCCACTTTATTAGAAATTAGATTATTCATAATTGAACTAGAGGTGATCAAGTGCTTCCATTTCCTTGTTGCACAATAAATAACTAGCTTGAGTAGAGGGCTAAATTCTTGGTTTGTTACAATTTTATGTTTTAAACAGTGATGTATGCTAAAAATAAGTGAGAGTGCTGGGTGTAGGACACCCCGTCAATGTTGATGGCGGGATGAGAGGACATGTACCCACCCCGTCATTGTGGATGGCGGGGTGGTGCCAAGGTGTCCACCCCGCTGTTTACAATGGCGGGGTGATGCCAAGGTGTCCACCCCGCCATTTACAACAACGGGGTGGACCCTAAAATGATTTTTTTAACTATTTTTTTGATTTTGTTTTAGGGAGTTTTTTAGGGTTTAATTTTACTTAGGGCTGTCGTTTTTTGTAGCATAAAAAGTTTTTTATCTCAGGGTTTAGTTTTATTTATGGTTTAGAATATCTATACAAATTAAATTTGAAGTACAAGTTTTATATTTTATGTTTTTCTTATATTGAAAAACATAAAAGAAATAAGTCAAAATTATTTCAATACAGGAAAAACATAAAAAAATAAAATTTGTACTTCAAATTTAATTTTTTAGATGTTCTAAACTATAAATAAAACTAAACCCTGAAATAAAAAACTTTTTATACTACAAAAAATGACAGCCCTAAGCAAAATTAAACCCTAAAAAATCCAAAACCTTAAACTAAACCCTAAAACAAAATCAAAAAATAGTTGAAAAATCATTTTAGGGTCAACCCCGCTATTGTAAACGACGGGGTGGACACCTTGGCATCACCCTTCCATTGTAAACGGCAGGGTGGACACCTTGGCACCACCCCGCCATCCACAGTGGCGGGGTGGGTACACGTCCTTCCACCCTGCCATCAACATTGACGGACTATCCTACACTCAGTACTCTCACTTATTTTTAACATACATCTCGATTTGAAATATAAAATCGTAACAAACCGAGAATTTAGCCTCAGTAGAGTGATTCTTAAATATCCTATCCTTAGTCCTCAGTTTCCTTTTAACCGCTAATATAGGATAAAGGAGGATTTAAGTATATCATAGGTTTACCAGACTATTTTTTACCAAACTATTTTATTGTTGTTGTTGTTAATTTTTACTTATTATTCTTCTTCTTATTATTAATTATTATTATTATTAAATTCTTTATTATGATTAAATTTTTTAATAATAATAATAATTATTATTATTATTATTAATTTTCTACTTATTATTATTAATTTTATTAATCCATTTAATTGTTTTAGATCAACAAATTCAATAGTTCAAATTAGATATTGAAATGGAGTTCTAACTTAAAAAGCACTTGAAACCGTAACAATAAATATTCATTTTACGATTGAGAATAAATTAAACTTCTCCTTTATTAAAAATTAAGGAGGTATAAGAAGTATATTTATCTTGATATTCAAATAAAACAGCATATCTACAGAATGCCATGGATTTGGTGTGAGTTGATGCAGTTTTGTTCACTTTCCTTCCACGTTAGTTTACATCTTTGGCCTACTTGCACTTTAATACTAACCATGTCAAAGATAAGAAAGTCAAGCACCTTCATCAAGATTTTAGTTAAACTCTACCTTAATACTAATTAAAATAGATTGCACCAGAGTTCCAGACAATATAAGCTGTTGCAAGCATAACTGTGCTGATGAAGACAAATGAGAAGGCAATAATAAACAGATCATTAACCCCCGGGAACTGAAATGTCCAACCCTCCTTCGGCAATCCTCGCTTGCTATCCTCAAACAAATTTGTGGGGGCTTTAGGGAGTTTAGATCTTTCCTTCCCCTTATCACTTGCCTTCAGAGTAGCCAATTTATTATGCAATCTATTCAGGCAGCTTTACATATAAAAATTTTAGTTTGTCCTTCAAAGAAAAGCAAAACCCAACCTTGGAAAGGTTTTGGGTTTTAAATGTGTAGATAGCAGAACCAAAAAAATAAGAATATATTGGATAAAACCTTTTCATATTCCGATAAAGATGATGTTCCATTTGATTCTAAAGGTACTCCATCTTTGCAAGGTCGTGAATTTCCAAGCATATTGTTCCCAAATGCGTGTAGTCCATTTGCCTAAAAGTTGAAAAGCTTCAACAACCATGTCATACTTACTTCCCTTGATTTCCTTACACCACTCTATACATCTGTTTAAATGAGTTCAAAAGGCAATAAAATAAATACGTCAATAAAATATAGTAAGAAATCTTGTAAAGAAATTGGTGCAGCACCTGATTCAAGGATGGAGCAAACCGAAGTGCAAAATCATCATGCTCAACACGGATAGCTCCTATGTGATTGATGATCAGATAATGTCTCTGATAAGTAAGCTATGTTAAGGCTTCAATGACAACAAAATAGACAAGAGTTAGGCCTTCATATCTACAGACTTTCATAAAGAACCCAAGGAAGAGAACCCCTTTTATTCTCATCATTATTCATTGTTAGATAATTCCTAGTTGATTATCTTGATGTAATCATTAAGCTAGAAGAATACTGAAGATTCAAAAACTTTTTCTCCATAAAAGTTGCTTATAGTGTACATATCTATCAAAACCATTCATACAGAAAACCTCACATTCAAATATATTAGCGTCATCAGGAAAAGGATTTAAGCGCATGGAAGGTGAATATTAAAAAGCTTTACTAAAATTTCACAGTAGATAATCTCCAACATTTCATGGTGGGCAACCAAAAGCTACAAAATGTCCCATAGTGGTAATAACAAACAAAAGACTCCATACAACATTTAGAATGTGTCCAGTAATTGTACAAACAGTTCCATTATATCAATGGGAACCACTTGGAATGACTGATCAAACAATATAGGTCACATTTATACAATAGTAACATTGTATGCCTAGATCCTATATTGAAACAAGATAAGAAAGATCAGGGAAAAATAATTGCAATAAGTGAGCAAGGTGTGGAACTTAGGAAATTTTGTGTGCACATTGTAGCTATGATAATAACAAATCTAGAAAAATCAAAAGGAAGCAAAAAAGAAGAAGATTGTTCCCATGGATATTGCCAATGATAATTATAACAAAGAACGAGATAAAAGCAATCCAACTAGATAAAAGTACTTTTTTCATTTGTGAACGATCGAGTAAAAGTTTCAAGGATAAAAAGGATGCACTCTTCTGTGTCATTTATTAAATACATAAAGAAAAGGAAGATTAATATAAGGATATTCTTGTGCTTCCTTGGGTGGGAGTTCATGAGGTGATGGCAAGATGAGAAGACGAGTTTATGAAGAGAACTTTTGAAAGTAAACAGACAATTCCTCATAATTACAGCAGGGGAAAGATGAAGATCTCGAAATGCAGGAATCACAGGATCATTCTGCCACCAAAGGAGATACTTATGCAATTTTAGAGCCAACTTTGGAAAACTATAAAAGATAAGAATACAAAAAATCTCCAAACCTTAAAAATATTGAATAATCTGTTGATTTTGACCCTTTTGTACAATGATTCACTGTTCTTTTCTGATGATGTTGCTAAGACAACAAGAACAGGTAAAATTCGCAAAAGAATGTGCCTTTTTGGAAATAGAAGTGCAAAATCCTACTCCAAAATTCAACAGTAAAAACTACGAGAACATGAAGAATGTCTTCTACACTGTTTTGAGTCAAGGACCTCCAATGGAAATGAAATTAAAGAAGCATCAACTGAAGCTTCCATTAAAAAGCAAAAGGCATTATGTCAACACAAATAATGCAACACACCTCTGGAAAACTTAATTAAGCTTACTCTTCTCTTAGTTACTGCTTAGATTTCGATATAACCATCCCAAACACTGTTCTCATATTTTACTCTCAGAAGTGCATTCATCTGTTTTTATTCATTTCTGATGTATACGAAATGCACTATACTGTTTACATTTCAGCTGTAAACTTCCATCAGACATGTTATATTCTAATTTCTTAAAGGTGGATTGCTTTTTCAACTGAGAAGACATCATAATCTGAAACTTTTGTATGCAAGGCAACATTTGATAGCCAGGAAAAAAAAGCACATTAGTTTTTCTACATGAATGTAAATGATCTAATATAAAATGTCAGGATACTTGTTCACATGAAACATCTCAACATGTAAGTTCAATAAGATCGCCCACTTTGTGCTTAAGAAGATCTACAGAACAATTTGGTTGCAGAAGAGCATATGTCAAATAAAAATAATGTCCCACACAAAATGACACTTAAGTAAACATAAAGAAAATTGATATGGAGAAAAGATAAAGTTGAAAAATACATTAGTCACGACACTAAAATGCTATTCATATGAAAAAAAAGGTCACAATCACACACTTGCAAATCATCTAACTCTTCTCTCATTAAATCAATATCTTGCCAATGAACACTGACTTATGTGAATGTTCTAACAAATGTGTAGAAGTATAAGAGAAGTAATAATGTTGTCTGCTTGAAAAAAAAAGAATTAAGAAGCAAATGCATACCTGCTGAATGAGAGCTTTTGTGTCTTTCGATAGTGATAAGCGGTATGCAGAAACATCGGTATATTCTACAAAATAAGTAAATTCCATTTATCAAATGAGACACTATCTAAAATGTTTATAAGTTTGAGTGTGGTACATGTGTATGTGTTGAACGAATAGAGTAGAAAGAGGGTAAAATTAGTAAATATTATCAGCTAAATGGACTCCGTCCTTCAACCTCTTGTTCATTATGTCACCCCAGTGCAAAATGTAACTTCAAATGGAATACAAGTCTTCCAAGTGGATTTCCGAGCAAAATAGAAATGCAGGTTCCAGAGAATATGATGAAAAGGAAAAACAAGTCCTTTCAAATTTATAAAGAAATGAAAAATAATGTATAACAGAATTAAGATGATGTAGAATAAGGAAAGGAAATGAAAGTCAACTTCTTTGGTTTAGATTAACAGCCCAAAAATACTTTTCAGACCTGTTTATGTTAAAAGGAAAAAGAAGAATATAACAATCACAAAGCATACCAACTGGACTGTTGGTTGCCCCTCTATTAGTCGACACCAGAAAGGCCGGTCCTTGCACCTTTGGTTGCTCATTGAACGATTTATGGAGGAAAAATGATTTCTGATGATGTATTGCCCTCAACAATATACAGTATATATAAGAAACGTGT
>JANZXR010000003.1:21831729-21864178 GCA_027575705.1 Erythroxylum echinodendron
TGGTTCAATGGTATTAAATATCCATGACACAATCATGGAATTTAGCATCCACCAGTCTTCATAGTCTGTGGAGTTCTCCAATCGTCCCTTCAACAAAACCCAATTTCTTCTTTGCACGCAACGCTACACGCATTGCCATAGCCCATTCGTCGTAGTTCACGCCTTTCATCTGAACGTGAGTGATCAGCAAGCCTGGATGATCGCCAGACATGAGACTGTATTGTCCTCCTCCCTTCAGTGGCGGTGGTGTCTCTCCTGACATCCTGATGATCTTCGTTCTGTTTATGTTTCCAGATTTTACTCTCTGGCTCTGATACCATGAACGATTTATGGAGGAAAAATGATTTCTGATGATGTATTGCCCTCAACAATATACAGTATATATAAGAAACGTGTGAGCTGTTACTTGCTAACTAATTCCCTTAATGGGCTCCTAGTGATACGCCTATAAAGACTCTTGCCAGCTATACATATATTCTGTCGTATATACAAATATCCTCTAGATTAAATCTCCTATATTTCTTTCCTATATTGACCATTAACGAAATATGAACAGTATTGTCTTATACTCATCCTTTCAAAAAAAGAAGAACATTATTAAAAAGAAAAGAAGATCTTTTTTCAAAATAGCCCCATAAAATAAATGTCAAACTAAGAAACATCCAGTAGAGTATTCCGCACAAGGAAAAAAAAAGAAATCTGAAGTGGGATAAGATTTAGACTCCTAAAGATGATCGTGAACATCGACATCTTTCCAAAATCTAATGAAATAAATCACCAAAACGATCTCAATTGAACCCAAACTGAGCAGACCTTTCCTAAGTTATTTAAGTAGAAAAGGAAACAAAGAAAGGGCACCTCAAGAGAGAATGTGGAGAGAGCTGCAATGGCTTCTCCCACAGGAACTGTCATGGAGGCCTTTGTCTTCAATGGACGGAGGAGCTGTCTGTCTGTCATTGCTAGCTCTTGAGTCTTCTGGCCTTCCATTGCTAGCTCTTGAGTCGTTCTGGGAAGTGCTAGACGAAGAGTGTGCTGCTGCGTGACTGAGGAGTGCTCTGCTGGGTAAGTGACAAATTTTGTGGGTTGATGGTACGAGATAGCTTGTCCAAGAGAAAGAGAAGGCATGATTACATGTATGGAATAGGTAAAGACGGGGGAGACGTTTCTTTGGCTATTCTGACTTGTGCGGAATAGCTAACGTTTAGGAATAGATATTCCACTGTCTTTTGCAAATCAAATAAAGAAATAGGTCATAAGTAGGAATAGAGAGGTAATAAATTTCTATCACCCTCAACTTAACAGACACGAGTACTTTATCAAGAAAAAGAAAAACACAACGTTTTAGGTGAATAGAAGAAAAGTCGATGAAGGCAAGAGAGAGAAGTGAACAAAAGCACAATAAAGTAAAATAAAAACCATTTTAAGGTCTAAAAGGACATTCTAGAATAAAATTTTATTTATTTGATATTTAATTTTTATAATCCACACAAAATATTATATTTTATATTAGTAGTAGTAATAATAATAGAATAATATATTTGCAATAAATTGAAACTTTAAATATTTGATTGATATAGTTTATAAATGTATCTAGTATTATAAAATTAGATAAACTTCTAAATTTAAATTATAATTTACAGAATAATATATAATGACTTAATCTAAAATTATTTTAAATGAGTGCTAATTATTTTCTAAATTTTTATCACTAGTTTAAATGTACCGTGGAGTTTTCAAAACTAATCGCGAAATATTGAATGTTAAACTTGTCAATCCAAAAGTAAAAGATTATTATACAACATGTCAACATAAAGTAACCAAATATGATTGATGTTACTACTCAAGTAGATTAATAAAATTTATACGCAAAAGTTAAGGTGGTATCTTTTCTTTTCTTCATTTTTTAAACATATATAAAATTAACCAACTTATTGTAAATTAAGTCACAAAATTATATAATTTTAATAATTAGTGTTACATCTTAAATTCAATTCTAGGTATTGAATATATGACAAACTTTTATCTAATAATGAAGCTCAAATCGTTAAACTCCAATATCGTTAATAACATATCTGCAAAAAAATATTCCTTTTACTTGATATTTTGATGTAATTATTATTTATTATACTATGAAATTGTAATATTTTAAATATTTTGTATTGTTCATAATTTATATTTGTATAATGATTAAATGATCTTTTTTCATAATAATTGTAGTTATTATTTATATGTGAAGTATTTGAAAATTAATGTTAATAAAAATAATTAAATAATTATTATTTTAAAATTTATTATTATGATATTTGAAGATAAGGTTAATGTAAAATTATAAAATATATAGTATAATATGCTAATAAATTCAAATACTCTTTTATAAATTTAAAAAATTGCTCAAAATAATAACTGTGTTGACCAGTATCAATATAATACTACACTAAAATTCAATTCGATGCTAAAGTCTGTACGGTATTCTTGACATTGCGAGAACCTTAACGAAACTATTTAACGTACAAGCTTGGAGTTACAGAGTTACAACAATTCTTTCTTTTTTTTGCCCCCTCTTTTCAATCGGCTTGTGCTCCATTATTAGACAAACGAGACTCGTGACGACAAGAAAATGAGCTCCAATTAGAAAATAAGTGGAGTTTATGCGGATGCCGCAATCCACCCTCCAATTCCTTATCTAGCCCTTTATCTGTTAGTGGCTGCGATTCACTTCTAAGATAACAACCACACTCCCCAACACCAATCTCCGCATTACCAATCATATCAGCACCCAACACACCTCTTCTTCACAACCTTAATAAGTTTGAACCACCAAAGACTTCCTAAGCTCTTTAGATATGGCAGCTCTCCGACGCGTGGCCGTCTCCCTCCAATCCAAAGTCCCACCTTCTGCAAAACTCCCGACACCCTTTTCTTCTCAAAGACCTCTCAATCTTTCCTTCTCCGCCTCTTTCCCTTCCTTCAACCTCTCCGCTTCCCACCACCGTGCCGTCCGTGGTGCAGGCGCCAGCGGTGCCAAAATGGCCGCCACGGCCGCCAGCAGTTACGCTGCTGCCCTTGCGGAAGTGGCGAAATCCAGTAACACCCTCCAAGCTACCTGCGCTGACGTCGAAAAAATCGAAAAGCTCTTCTCTGAACCCCAAGTTTTCGACTTTTTCGTAAACCCAACAATCGATATCCAAAAGAAGGGCCAATTAATCGATGAAATCGCGAAATCTTCGGAACTTCAACCCCACACAGCTAACTTCTTGAACATCTTGGTGGAGTCGAAAAGGGTGGAAATAATCAAAGACATAGTGAGAGAGTTCGAGATGGTGTACAACAAGTTGGCGAACACGGAGCTTGCGATAGTGAGTTCGGTGGTGAAATTGGAGTCGCAGCATTTGGCCCAGATAGCGAAACAAGTTCAGAAGCTGACCGGGGCGAAGAATGTGAGGATTAAGACGGTGATTGACCCGAGTCTTGTGGCGGGGTTCACTGTGAGGTATGGGAACTCAGGGTCTAAGTTGATTGATATGAGCGTGAAGAAGCAACTCGAAGAGATCGCTGCCCAACTTGACCTCGGTGATATTCAGCTTGCTCTCTGACTTCCATAGTTCCGCTATATTGATTCAGCAAGCAACTTTCTTTTCTTTTTTTGCATAAATTTACCGCGTGGAATTTCTTTGGAAGAGATGAAATTTAAAGGGTTGAATTGAGTTTATGTGGAGGGAATGTATGTTGGTTCATCTGGTGGTAAATCATTTTGTTCCAAATGCCATGTGGCGCCAGTGTGGCCGCTACACTCACTGCTTTCATTTCAATAGTCACTTGCACAGAACTGATTTTCCAGCTTCAGTTTTCAATACTATGAATCTCAATCATTTTTAGTGCATATACAAATATACCATTGGATCGCCATCTATATTGTTGCTAAATAATTGCAATTGAAAAATAAATGTTTGATGGTTTCTTGTTCCTATTGATAAAGGTCACTAAGTGTCATTGATTAGAATTCCTCTAATCTTTGTCTTGTGTCTGAAGTTCTCATTTCACAGCCAACCCAAGGATGAAAGTAGCTGTTGTGATGTAGTTTTGTTCCCATACTAGTTTATGCCATTTAACCGTTAGAGAGGAAAGTTTGAATTATCCAAGGCAAGTTTTATTTGTAAACAAGCTTTAGCTATGAGTTGTCCATGTGATTAAATCTTATCTTGTAGTATTGGGGTTGTATGATGGTATATTGACCATTATAGATGAGAACCCTATCAACTGGTAACTCCAGGCTCTTCCTGTCACTTCTTCCCTGATCTTAGCATTGATTGGCATATATACTTAAAATTGTGGGAGCAAGGAAGTTATACAAATGACCTTGGCTATACCAATTATTAAACTAGAAGGATTTAACATTCCCATTATAAATGATACATTTAATGTTTTGGTTCATGATATTTTTTAGTTTCAATATTAAAAGTAAAGTCTAGGATGTGCTTACTTGAGGTTCGAAGCTCCAAAAGTACTCCCCATTAAGGAAATGAGTATGTATCCGCCTTAACTAGAGTGATTCCTTGTCCACATGAATCTTTTATATTCTATTAGCCAAGAGCGTGTCGTTTACAAATTTAATCAAGTTAATCCCCAAGTCCCCTTCATCTTTAGAGGTATATACATTTGTCTATTTTACCTTTGATGTATTGTTTAGATCCCTTGTCCGCAAGAAATTGTACGTTGGTTTCTTTATTGCCTTAATTATACTACGAGGGAGGACAAGGTGAGAGCTCAAATGCATATAAATATTACTTAGGATAGAGGAATGAGTTGAATCCTTTAAGCATATAAGAGATTTTTGTTGTTTTATGTCTATATTCTTCTTTGAATGGAATTAAGTGTAACACCTCCTATACTGAACCTACACCTATCTACGCACATGGCAACCAAATTCTTATACATGCATTCATAAACATACAATTCTATTCAATGCTATACATATACATATTATAAAACTCTCCGGTGCTTAACATTATAATTTAACGGTAGCAGTGCATCTTTACATTTACATGGTAATCCAAAAGAAGGCATACAATATATTTTTTTTGGTTACATATGCAATCATCTGTAACTAAAAACACATTCTAAAAGTACTTTTTCTTCTATCTATTGACCTTGGGCGCTGTAGATGTTTCTTGTACTTTACTCCTATGAGTTGGACCTACACATATTAACACCCGTGCTAAGCTTGAAAGTTTAGTGAGAAAAACACTTAGTTTGAATGACCACTCATAGCACTTATTCGCCAAGCAAACTATTAAAAAATATCACAACTCATATGCAATAAATTCACTTTTATGAATCAAACATTGATATTCAATACTTCTGGAAACAATGACGGCATACTTAAGCAAAGTACATAATGCATATATGCTTCAACATATTATTCATATGTAGAAAATGTACATTTGTAAGTCAAATATTAATATTTAACGCTCATTGATACAAATTATCAATATAATTGCACATCATTACAATTTATCATTATAACCAATACAAATACTCATCAATATCAATTATTCATGTTGTCATGTTGTATTTCTTATGTTGCAATTTTTATTTATGACTGTTAAGTTTCTTTTATATGTTAAGCATGAACATTTTCTTTGGGTGTGGATAATGAGTGTTGTGGATATCTGAAGATATCAAACTGTGGATACCTGAAGGTATCGAATTGTGGATACCCGAAGGTATCGAACTGTGGATACTAGTGGTCTTAAACTGTAGCAGTTGCACTGTAATCCTACATGCATGCCCATCTATCTACCACCAAGACAATAGAGCAGGCACTGTAACATTTACTTTAACCATTTTCCAGTTTCACAATTCATATATTGGCAAGTCATATGATATATGTTTCAAGTCATAAAATCTATATCTGTGTTTATACATGCAAGTCATAACTTACCACCATTAGAAGGTGTCAAAATCACACTTTTATAATCATATTATACACATATGAGCAATAAATATGTATACAAATCATTTATGTACATGTAACTTTTCTTTAGAACGCATTATGCTCAATATTATATTCCAACGTTCAGGCTCCCAATTTTCATTTGGTAAGTCCTATTTTATTTATTTCTAGGTGTTTAAAAATGTTCATACACATTCATAAAGTTTCGGATAAGATGCGGTAAAAATTGAAAACAAAAACAATGTCACGATTGTGACAGGCACTTTTTTTATTCATACCACTAATTATTCCTTAATATTCATATACACAACGTTCGAATTAGGTTTTTAGGTCTTCTAGAAAATTTCTCCCTCTGTGTCCCTCGTTTTTATAGCACTAACAATCAAGTCATTTAGACTCCTAACTTATGAGACATAAATCAAATATCACAAGCTGCTCCAAAATAGGGACAACATCAGGTTACCATTTTCGATCTCAATTTTCAAGGTCATAAAATCATAATTAAGTCAAAGTCCCTTCAAGGATTTCTAGTTCTATGTCTTAGTTTTCATATGCAATTGAAATCACCAAATTTAGAAGTCTATAAGTTGATTTATGACCCAAATAATGTGACCGGTTCAACAATCCCTAGACAGAATTCTACTACACAATACCCTCTTTTCATATTGAACCAATTCTATGCAACATAACACCAAAATAACACCAAAGCATCATCTCAGTAACCATTCCACATCCAAATGAATCTTTTTACACATTCAAATATACACAAATAAAGAAATTAACTAAGTGAAGTCCCAAACCTCAAAATTGACAAAGTAGTTCTTCTATTGCCTTTTCTTCCCTTCCTCTTAGGGTTTGCTTGAATCACCAAATGAAAAATGATGGTTTGAAGAAGATGAAATGGAGAGGAGAAAAATTTGAAGTTAAGCAATCAAAATGTCATCCATCTCCCCTCCTCATATGTCTTTTCATGAATTTTTTAGTCTTAGACATATGTTTCAATTCCATTAGACCATATGTCACAATCCTATTGGACCATATGTTACAATTCTATTGGACTACATGTTTCAATTCTATTGGACCAAGTGTTAAAATTATATTGGACCATGTGTTGCAATTCTATTGGACTATGTATTACAGTTTTGTTGGACCATTTGTTACAATTATATTGGAAGCACATTTTTTAATCTTATTGTTCCATGAGTTGACTTTAGAAAATTTGCATATTGGTCCTTATTCTTCATTTAATTACTAAATTAGCCTATAATCTTATCAATTTATTTCATTCCCCTATGTCTTAAGTTTCTAATGGCATAAATCTCTTGCAATTTGGTTAATTATATAGGGAGTTATACCCCAAAAATTACAGGTTGTTCAAAAATAAGGATAGTAACTAGAACTCAACTTCAAAACAAAATTCAAAACTCTTAAAGGCATAATCAGATTTTGGTTCCTCCATGAAAGTTTTAGATCCATGTCTCTGGTTTAATCTCCAATTAAAATTATCCAATTTGGAGGTCTAAAGACTAAGATATGGCCAAATTACAAAAATTTGTTCAGTGAAACCTATCTATTCAGCGAGGTACACATCCCAAATCAACTAACTTCGGTCTTATTATGCAAAAGCAACACAAAAATACATCAAATTTAGCCAAAACGTCCCATTTTCTTATGTAATTCTTCTTTTATCAATTCCCCTCATATCACGCTCATAATCCAAGCAAACATATCAAACATTTCCATACATATTTCACGTTTAAATATGTATGTCCATACTGAAGCGAACAAATTATCCATTTACTGTTATCTTTTATATTAAGTACCATTATATCTCTTACTATATTTAGATGTACTTAATTCATTATGTGTTCACTTCTTAATACACTATAGACATGCTATAATACTTTTATGGTATATGTTGGGGCGTTACATTAAGCATAGGTTGACAATCTCTATTGATGAGTCTTATAACTGTTATTAGAATACTAAGATATTCGGAAGGAGGTCTCTTAAAATTTTAATACTACAATGTTTTTGAAATTCGATTATTCCTGATAGAAAGATATTACGCTTCTCAAGGTTGATTTTTAGGTCTGTGTTGGGTGTTGGGCAAGCTTTACAATTTATAGCTCTCAAATATTGTAAGTGCATGGGTTGTGAGATGTAGTATGTGAAGGGTCAATCTCGCGAGAAAGTGTGAAATAATCTAATCCTAGGTTATCTAAGCCTTGGAAAAATTAACTAACTGAAAATAAAAATTGCAAGAAAAGTAAACATGAAAATAAGATTGGTAAGAATTTAATTTTTAAATTCAACATAATAGAAATCGAAATCAAGAAACACAAAAGTCACAATGGAAATCAATAAGAAGATTACCAATTATTAGAATCAATGCTAATCTAGTCTTTTATGCATCATTATGGTGTCGGTTGTAGACTATTGTAGGGTAGATTAATCTCTCTCGAGTTATAATTATTGAACCCTAAATCATAAACCCTAATTGAATTATGGAATTTACAATCTATCAATTAGCAAAAGACCCACAACTCTAATTAGATCTTAAGCCTTCTAATAAACTACCAGATCTCACACGGGGTCTCTATCTGCACAATAACCGATATGATTAATCACGTGGTCTATTAGATTACTTAACTCTCATTAATTCAATGAATCATTTTTATTTAGTTCACCATCTCGGTTTATTATCAAAATATGCTAGTTTCATAATTAATCATAAATCCCAATCAAAATAACACAAAAACGACTATATTAACATTGAATCAATGTAAAATCCCGAAGAAAAAATTAGAACATCATCAACAATCCAAGATCCATCATCATACAATCCATTATCATCTCATACATTAAATGAATGAAAATAAAGATGGAAAGGATAAAGAAACTCGAATTGGATAACCCAGAAAGGCAACAACATCGAAAGACCTGCTTCTCCTCTCCTCTTCTTCCTCTTCTCTATCTTCTTCTTCTCTTCCTTGAAGCTTTCCTAAATGGCAAACATGGAGGCTCCCTTTTTTGTCTCTTATTTTCTTTATAATCTTTTCTAATTGGGGAAACTCTAGGGCTTTTCCTATACCCAAAAGGTCCAAAATGTCACTAAAAAATGAAGTTTGGAAAGTTGGGATGCATTGTCTCTCATGTAGGCCACGATCGTGGCACTAAAGCTTCTGTCACAGTGACTTACATGGTCACACATAAGGCTATGTATCTGATCATGTAAGGCATATGCATGTTAGAATTCACACAATTATAGTAACTTACATGGCTGTGTAATCGACCATGTAAGTTCGTGACACACGTTAAAAACCTATCCCTTTTATTTTCACCCTTGTTATCTCCATATTTTGCCACCCACTTAATGAGCCTCTCCCTTCTTCAGCCTAGGCTAACATTTTGGAGTGATTTTGTAACATTCAAGTAATTTTTTTTTCTTAAACTTTAAAATTAGGGTATTTTGGTTAATTTTAGCGTTTTCATCCCTAAAACAATATGGCTACACCATTATTGCATCATAGGGTGATTTCACCAAGTTTTGTGCTTCATTACAATTACAAGTTTAATTTCATCCTTTTCCACATGAATTATTGGATTATTTTGATTACTTACATGATAATTAAATGAAAATTGATTTGGGTATGCAAATTTCGCTCACTATATGATGAATTATGTTGATTTTGTTGGATTAGGTTTAATTTGATGTTTTTCTAGCAATTAGATATGATTTCTTAGTTTAATTTCTTCTCAATTTAGTGTTTTCCAATTAGGCTTTTATTTTGTTTAGTATATATTTATTTGTTAAATTATTTACTTGAATTTTCAATTTTAGGAATTGCAATAGTAATAGTAATTGTATTCTTAATTTTATTATTATTTTAACTTATAATTATTTTATTAATTACATTATTTTTAGTTTAATTTAATTATATTTTTTGGCTATTACATAATGTAGTGAGCATACAAATTAAGTGTGGGGAAATCCAGTTTTTCATATTTATATTTTTTATTTTCTCATATTTTATTTAGTTTTAGGTAAAATGATGAGACGGATAGAAGTCACACAACAACGAAGAGAAAAGGAGGTACTGAGGAAGAGATAGAGATGGGAGCGGTCATTTAAAAGCCCGAGTGGAACTTGCTCACCATCAGCACTTTCGACTACAGTATATTCACTAGCGTAACATGAGATGTTACTATTCAATGTCGAGTAGGTTCAGTGGCTTAAGGAGAAAGGATTTGGGACCTACAGATGCATCGATTGGGAGGTGCTGGAGCATATCAACTTGGCCCAACATGTTTGAGGTTTCAGCAGCGTTGCGTAGTCTCGATTCTTTAAGATCATGGGGCCTATGAACTAGTAGCTTAAGCTCGAGGTGTCTCCAAGTTCTTCGTGGAAAGGGCCACTAAGATTGGGACCATCCAAACACAATCTAGCTCAGGATACTTGGAGAGATGATGAGGATGAGCTACACAAACTTCTTTGTGATGATGGGCCTTTACCATATAGATTTTGTGGAGGCACAGGAGTACTAGGAGCCTTTGGATCGATTTTTCATAGGGATGTATACCCATCACTTCTGGCTCATCATCAACGGGGAGGGTATATATGACCTGAATAAATCCAAGGGATCCACCTTATGACATTCCGCACTTAGGTACATCCATGAACTTATGAGTCATATGCTGAGTAAGCAGGGTGATAGTTCTGGACTCATTGAGAAACTGGACATGTTTTTCCGTGGAATATGAACTATAAGATACTGATATAATTAGGGTACACTTTAGCTTAATTTTTTAGTGTTAGAGTAAGGAGAAGAAGATAGGGACGATACATGTTGAGCCCTATATGATGCAATTTGTAAAGAGGATAGGAGTCTTTGAGAGGCTACCACCTATGAGGCTGCTCGATATTGGTAGCATGTCGTAACACTACTCAAAATAACTAGACCTACAACTATAATAGTGGTAAGTCTAGGTCAATCCTACAAAGAATGTGTGTAATCCTTTTGGAATAAAAATAATTGGTGTTTAGGTTATTAGGGGTCTAGTTTGGTTTTCAAACAAGAAAATAAAATGAAACTAAACTAACAAAAGCAAATTAAATCAAACAACCTAAAAATGATGAAAGTGATGAATTCGTTAGGGACCCTATTATCGGTTCAATCTCGGCCTATATAAGGTTGAACATATTTTATTGAATTATTGTCCTTATACCTCTCAAAGCAACTATTAATCATAGGTTAACAATAAGTTCTATTAACCTCAATTTTCCTTTAGGCCTTGTTGTGCCCAAATAAGTTCTAAAAATACCTAATCTATCTTACTCATAAATATACGAGGTAGTTATAGCGATTACCCAAAGTCATCTTTCACGAAGGTAAAATTGGTTCACTTAAATTAACCTTGAACAAAAATAAAAATAGATGTAATCGTGAACATTCTATCTTGATTTTTTAAGTGAAGGCTTTGAAGAAAATCACCAAATTAAACCGAAAAGTAAACGGAATTAATTGGGAGCAAAAATGAATAGATTAATCGAAGTGAAAAACCCTTGAAAATTAATTTCACTAACTTAATCTCCTATGCATGACTAAGGGGAAATGATTGAGTAATCATCTCATTAAAATTAACAATTGGGCTTTAATATCAACTCAAATCATAAACTCAGTCTAACTCATATATTCGAAAAGTTATCATTAGAATTAATTATGGAAACCGGACTATTAATTACTATTTAAGTTAATACATTTCTAATTCTTAACTTAAGTGTCTATAGTTTCTCGTTCCATATTAAACTTCTTATCTTGATCTTTCATTTAATACCAAAATGATGCAACGTTTAATTATGCTATTACATCTACTCAATTCAGAAACTATAGCAAACATAAGACAACAACACAGTCCCTCAATCATGTATATTTGACTAAAATAGCTAAATTAATCTTCAAGGAACAGAGATCAGTCTATTACATAAATAACAAGATTCATCATATTCAATACTTCAATCCCATCTTTATCAGTATAAGAGAAGTATTTAAGCAATAAACCAAGTAAATAACCGAAATTAACTTCCAAAAGTTAACAGAATATGAGTCTATCAACTATCAGAGGAGTAAATTTAGTAAAGCAACAAATAAATAATGCAACAGATAGGAACAAAATAGGCAACAAGGATCGGATGAGGGAGTTGCAGTGGTTTTCTGCCACTCTCAAGCCTTCTATATCAGCTCTTACATTTTGCTTCTAGTTGATAATCACCCAGGCGATCGAATTCTAACTTTGTTTTCACCCCTCTTTTCTTTTTTTTCTTCACCTAACCCGACTATTCTCTCTTCTCTTCTCCATCTTCTTTCTTTCTCTCAGTTTTTGTCCCTGGATGAGTCCGTGTGGTGAAAAAGATATGTATGATGGAATATATTGACACCTCCCTTACTCTTTCTATTTGTAGTCTGTTTTAGGTCTAGGTTTTCGAGCCTTTCCTCTTACACATGATACTTAATAAGCTGATGAATTAAAGGAAAAATGGTCACAGGGGTGACAAGTTAATTCACCCTGTAAGGGCACTTGTCACGATGGTGACAAGTTATGTCACCACCTTTCTTCTTTTTTTTTTCTTTTCATTCAAAATTTACGTGAACTTTCCCTTTAACCTTTATTCAAAATTCACAAAATAATCCAATTAACATTCATGCAATATTCACAATATTTTCGCTTAATTTATCTCACACTTGGATCAAAACACAAGGATTTGTAACCAAAATCAAGATATGAAGGCAATTAAAAGCAATAAAAACTAAACACGAAAATTTCCCCACACTTAAACTATGCTTGTCCTCAAGCATAATAAAGAACACTAGACTATACAAGAACAAATAATGGAAACAACAATTTTCCCAAATAATCAAAAATATCAACAATCATTTCAATAAACACAACTTAAGAATTTGAAACTCATAATACTCCATGACAAGCTATTCTTCGCATAGTTAGCCAAAATCAACAAGTAATTCAATTCAAAGAACCATTAACAAGTGTGATGCACTCCACTCTCCTTCCTCTTAAGCATTCAAATGTAGGATAAATTCACTCATAATTCATTTCATGTAAGGCATCTACCATAGTCTTGCTTACTAATCTAATCTCTACCACTTATATCAAACACAAACATCAAGCTGAAGGGCTTTATTTTGGTTGTAATGGGGTCAAGCTAGAAAAAAGGAAAGTCACAGTTTAAAATCATAAAACAAATTGAGTATTCAAAGTAATATAAACAATGAAGCATAAAACATTCAATTATTTCCTTTCAAGATAACAAGATTGGCACTCCCCTTTTTATGTCTCTCCTCTTTCTTTTAATTTTTAGGTTATCTTCTCTTCCTTCCTTTTCTTTTCTATTTCTTTTTCTTCTTTTTTTACTTTTACCTTTTTTTCTTTCTTTTTGATTTTTTAACTATATTTTTCATGTCTCTCCTCTTTCTTTTAATTTTTAGGTTATCTTCTCTTCCTTCCTTTTCTTTTCTATTTCTTTTTCTTCTTTTTTTACTTTTACCTTTTTTTTCTTTCTTTTTGATTTTTTAACTATATTTTTCATTTATTTATTCATAATAAGATCAAGTTTAGAAGAGAAAAATATAGAGGAGAGATACAAGTTGCTACAACCACACCCGTTCCTAACTCAATAGCCAATTATATCCTATAATTTCCCCACTCTTATTCAAACAATTATTTCGTAAACCTAATCATACGCATTCAAATGCTTAACTTGCTTATGGTAGGTACAACAAAGAGGATAAATAATTAAAGTCAAGGCTCATATTTTGGGTTTAAAGAAAGAAAAGGTTTCATGTTAAGCTCAAAGGGGGTTCATTAAAGGTAAACATCATGGTGGCTTTTTAAACAAAAGGGTTAAATCCTAATTACCTTTACCATTTCAACGGTTGCATAAGAATATATGATATCAACTAGTATTTGCAAGCAAGTTCTAGAGTTTCTTAATCATAAAAGAACACTCTCAACAAAGAATACTTGAATTTGTTGTTTAATAGTTCAAAAGGCTCAAATTCTTACCAAATGAAAGTGTTGTTCATCTATCACAACAAGCTAATATCCTTTTAACCGAAACTTAATTCAATTAGTCTAAACATGCAAGTATACTCATTCACTCATATTATGCATTTCTATTCCTGATCGAGTTTATGTCATGACCATGCATCTCTAACTATTAAACGGGAAAACAAACACACAACACACAAATAATAAATATTTTTCTTAACTAATACTCCCCCAACTTAAACCCCTTATTTAAACATCACATTGTCCCAAATGTGATACAAAAAAGTAAAAGAGGGATCTAAGACTCAAAATAATATGAACAAGGACAAGCATTGAAACTAAAAGACATTAAACTAACAAGTAGTAAAAATAATAAAAAGAAAAGGGATAGAAATGTGATATAAAAGTGTGGGTGGTGACTTCGTCGTGAAGTATGGTAATAAGCATGGTGTACTACATTAAGGAGCGGCGAACAACTGTGAGGAAAACAAATAGAAGAGATTAGGAAATAACTCTATGCACACAAAGCAAACAAATTAAGTCAAGTTTCATTAAAAAGAAATAACAAAGAACTAATTGAAAAACAAAATAGAAATTATATGGGTTGCCTCCCATTCAATGCTTCTTTAATGTCTTTAATTGAACACCTTAACCATCATGCTCAGGGTGGATCACTCAAAGTGTCTGATTCCACTATTTTCTTCCTTTCATTGGGATTTTTCTCCAAGAATTTCCCAACCTCTCTTTCAGTTACAACAACCAGCAATTGACATCATTTACCAATTTCTTTCACCAAGCCCAACTTCTTTTCTTCTTCTTCTTACGAGGTGAAATCAAAATATGCATCATTAATTTGATCAAAAAAGAACAATCTTTGGAAACAGTAGTAGGAATAGGTTCACCATTAAAGATTGCAAATTCTACTGTTTTACCTAAAACAGTCATGCTTATCTTCCCGTTCTTCATATCAATCAAGGTATTGGTAGTGGCTATGAAAGGCCTCCTTAAGAGTACAGTGTCCTCCTTCCCTTGCCCTTTAACCTCCCCTATGTCTAGGATAATAAAGTCTACAAGAATAATCAATCCTCCAACCTTCACTAACACATCCTCCTTTATTCCTTTCAGATAACGGATTGACCTATTGGCTAATTGCAAATACATGCTTGTAGGTTTTAACTGTCCTAGATCTAATTTTTCATAAATAGATTGAGGCATAAGATTTATACTCACCCAAGGTCAAGCATACCCTTAACCTCATCACCATTATACATTAATACTTGCACAAGAAAACTCCCTGGGTCTTTCAATTTGGGGTGTAATTGTTATTGTAGCATCGTACTCGTGACCTCTGAAATCATCACCTTCTCATTTGACTTAAACTTCCGTTTCTCGGTGCTTAGTTCCTTGAAGAACTTCTCATAAGTTGGAATGTTTTTGATCACACATAACAAAGGCCTATTAATATTAAATTTGGAAAACATGGTATATAGATAAAAAAATTACTTATCTTGTTTCAATTCCTAAAGGCGGCTTGGATAGAGGATCAGTGGTCTATAAGGATTAGCTGCCTTATGTAGTCTTGGTTCTTCATTGCATTCAGTTGCATGCCCCAATTTTTCACCTTTTTTAATGTGACTTGAATGGTTTTCATGCCTATTGCTTTCTTTGTTCTGCTCACATTTTTCATTTTTGAGGCTCTCCTCCTCTTGATTACTTGAACTAGACAGATTAGAAGGGATTTCAATATGATTATCAATTACCTTACCACTTCTCAGAATAATGACTACTTTGGCTTGCTCAGGTTAACTGGGCAACTTCCCTATCTGATTGTTGTGCATTTGTGTAACGAGTTGCGTTACTTAGATCTCAATTCTCTTCATAGATGCCTCTAAAGAAATGAACCTCTTATTGTTAATCTCTTGATTTTGAGTTGTGACTTAAACAAACGAATTTAGGCTTTCCTTAAAAGAAGGCTTGCTTGGTGGGGAAGTGAGGATTGCTTTTGGTAATAATTTAGCCTCTGAAATATGTTGTATTATGGTTAGGGTTGTGCTGGTGAATTGTTGGTCTTCTATGAAAAATTGGGGTGGTTTCTCTAACAGGGTTGTAGGTGTTTGAGTATGGATAATTTCACTCCTTTGGTTGAAATCCGTTGAGTGAGTTCACTTGTTCTTTCCCATCTGCTAAGGGCTCATAAGAATACGAACAAATGTTAGCTCTATGGCCATAAGTTCCACATATATCACATACCTCCTAATTTGGAACGTTTTGGGGTAGCCTTATAGTTAGCATCTTTACATGCCTTGTTAACTCAGCTAACTGTATATATTAATCGAAGTGAAAAAATCTTAAGAATTAATTTCACTATTTTAATCTCCAATGCATGACTAAGAGGAAATGATTGAGTAATTGTCTCATTAAAATTAACAATTGGGCTCTAAGAACAACTCGAATAATAAACTAATTCTAACTTTTATATTCAACAAGTTATCATCCGAATTAATTATGGAAACCAAACTATTAATTACCACTTTAGTTAATATATTTCTAATTCTTAATCTAAGGGTCTATAGTTTCTTGTTCCATAATAAACTTCTTCTTTCAATCCTTCGTTTAATACCAAAATGATGCTAAGTTTGATCATATTATTACATCCATTCAGTTTAAAAACTATAGCAAACATAAGACAACACACAATCCCTCAGTCATGTATATTTAATTAAAATAGCTATATTAGCCTTAAGAAAAAGAGATTAGCCCTTTACAGAAATAACAAGATTCATCATATTCAAATACTTCAATCCCTTCTTTATCAGTATAAAAGAAGTATTTAAACAATAAACTAAGTAAATGACCGAAATGGACCACCAAAAATTAACAGAGTATGAGTCTATCAACTATCAGAGGAGTAAATACAGTAAAACAATAAAGAAATAATGCAATAGATAGGAACAAAATAGGCAAACAAGGATCATATGAGAGATTTCCAGTGGTTTTCTGCCACTCTCAAGCCTTCAGCATTAGCTCTCAGCTTTTGCTTCTGGTTGATAATCACCAGGTGACTGAATGTTAACTGTTCTTTCACCTCTCTGCTGTTCTTCTTCTTTACCTCACATAATTACTATCTCTCTTCTCTTCTTTGCCTTCTTTCTTTCTTTTAGTTTTTGTCCTCGAATGAGTTTGTGTGGTGTGAAAGATGTGTATGACGTAATGTGCCACCACCTGCCTTACTCTTTCTATTTGTAGTTTGTTTTAGGTCTAGGTTCTCGATTCATCCCTCCTGCAGATGACACATAATAAGTTGATAAATTAAAGGAAAATGGGCCATAGGGGTGACAAGTTAAGTCAACCTCGTGACTAATACGAAAGTGTTAGTCACGTTGGTGACAAGTTATGTCACCATCTTTCTTTTTTTTTCTTTTCATGCAAAATTTATATGAAGTTTCCCTTTAACCTTCACGCAAAATTCACAAAATAATACTATTAACATTCATGCAATTTCACACCATTTTCACTTAATTTATCTCACATTTGGATAAAAACATAAGGATTTGTAACCAAAATTAAGATATGAAGGCAATTAAAAGAAATATAAACTAGACACAACATAGGTTAACAATACGCTTCATTAATCTCGATTTTCCCTTAAGTCTTATTTAATTAATAAGAGCTTGTTAATTAAACCTAGTTATTGAACAACTTAAAACAAGCTCTCTATATTTAATTGGACAGTCACATTATGATTTAAGAAAACAGATTAATTAAGGTAACAACCACACAAGCTCAGTTCATTTAACCTATTCATGTTATCCTTAATGATTAAAAATCATTAGTTGTTACAAATAAATCTCAACAGAATTACGAATTATATTGAAGATTCTTGCAAAGATTTCTTAAATAAAAATAGTCAAATAGAGCATTTAATCATTCTCACACAACACCTAAACATTAAACATAGGATAACATAATCAATCCCTAAGAGAAAAAACAACAAACAATGAGAGAAATGCTTAACTAGGTTCTTTACCGTCAATATCACCTCTAAGCTAGTGTCGAGAAGCTCAGCCCTCCATCTTTTCCATGGTTCTCCAAAGATATGGATCTTTACCCTTCCTTATCTTCAAAATTGAGAGCCCACTCTCCCAAAAACAAAAAATCCAATGAAAACATGTCTGCTACTGTAAAAAAAACATTCATTTTATAGTAAAAACTAGGTTAAAAATGGGACAGGTGCCACTTTTCATGCTCGTGAGTGACTTCTCACAAGTGTGAGAAGTGTCTTACACCCATGAGTTGCCTCTCACGGACCTTGCATAGGCATGAAAGGTGTCTCATGCCTATGCAAGCCATGAATCATTTTTCTTTTGATGTTTTTTGATATATAATCATCATCCTCATGCATTTTCTTATCTCATCTTGCTCTAATCAGTCTCATTCTTTCTCTATGAGGACAAGTGTGAACCTTTGAAAAGTAGCTCAAATATAGTTCTTTTGACTCACTTTAGCTCCTTCACTTCTGAATTGTACCTAAAATCAAATATGAACTAACGCGAACGTCTTAAGTTTTTTATATCATTTACCACTAAGTGTTATGGAATAAATGCTTAATCAATTAAGCATATATCAGTACCATGGTCACATTCAACTTAGATGTTAAATTGTACATTCATATGGTATGTAGGAGGCAGGGACTGATAGGAGATGTTTACTGACTCATCAGTTTCTCAGACAAACAGGTAGCTTTATAAGCAGACAAGGATCACCTCAATGATAGTGGTAGATTGCATAATATGTTTAGTTATTAAATTGAACAATTAGTGCATGTTTACGTTAAAGTTATGTTAGTTAGTTAGATATTTGTGTTTGGGGATTAGAGCACGTGATTGAGCTTTAATTTTATGTGTTTGAGGTGCTTTGATGTGTTTGCTAGTCTTTCAGGGAAAATATCAAAGAGCGGAGGAAATTCGGAGAAGGCCTGAAGCCAAACCCAGGGCAATGATCATGATAGAACCAAATAAAAGGTGCCATGATCATGGCCTGGTACGCCACAATCATGAAAGAAAGGAAAATCAAGTGCCATGATCGTGACCTGTGCGAGAACAGAGACGCATAACTTTCCAGATTTAAGTTTTCGAAGGACGTTTCGAACTTTTCAGACCCAGAAAAACCCTAGGGTTGCTTAGAATAAAAAAGAGTATAGGAAGGATAACGAGGAAACTCAAAGGGAGCTCTCCAATTTTCCACTTTTGGGGAAGCTCTAAAAAGAGAGAGAAGAGGAAGAAGAGGAGAGAGGAGAGAGGAGCCGTCTTCTGCTATTGCTGCTTTCCTCAGGCATCCTGATCCCCTTCCAAAGTATATTTTATTCATCTTTGTGTTCATTTTTATTGAATGTTGAGATGGATATGAATACGTTGATGAATTTGGGTTTGATCATAATGTTCTAATTTTCTTTAGGGATTTTGACTTGATTTAGTATTAATGTAGTTATTTTTATGTTTAATCATTTGGGTGTTGTGATTAATTACTGTGACTTCATGCTTTGGTAATAAATCGAGAGAGTGAATCTAATTTAAAATAATTGGGTTGGATTATTGAGAGTTAAATGATCCAATAGACCACACAATTAATCAAATCGGTTATTATACAGAGAGAGATCTCGTATGAGATAAGGTTATTTTTTAGAAAGCTTAATAATTGATTAGGGTTAGAGTTGTTCGTAATTGAGAGATTACATGTTCGGTATTTAACCTAATTAGGGACTATTAATTAGGGTTTGTGATTATAACTTGAGAGAGAGTAATCCTTCCTTTGATAGTCTAGAACTGACACCGCATTAACACATAAATGACCAGGTTAGCATTAATGATAGGAAAAATCCCCCTTTCTTATAATTTGGAACTTCTTCTTGTGTGATTTCTTATTATGAATTGGTATAGCTAAATTTAATTTCTTTTCGTGTTAATTTATAAATTAATTTTTTGCCAATTATCTTCACTTGTTTACTTTTTTATCTACTTTTTATTTTAATTTTTATAATTCTTAGGGCCTTAGATAACTTAAAATTGAATTAGTTCGCCACTCCTCGAGGGATCGGCACCTCACATACTACACCCACGATTTGTGAGCTTGTAGTATTTTGAGGGCTTATAAATTGTAAAACTTGACCATCACTAAGCTTTCAGCGTCATTGTCGTGGAGTAATAAAATTAGTTTAGTTCTTGTAATCTAAGGCATTTTCACCACTCTTACGACCGTGTAATGAGTTACTTGCAGTACAAGTTGGATCACGAAAACCTTAGCACTCGACATCACTCATGTAAAACAAGCCATTTGACAGGCCAAATGCCAAAAAGAAGAAATAAAGGAACCAATGGCGGAGAATTTCAGTAATAGCTCAATCAAGGAGGACATCAAGGCAACCAGCCATAAACCCTCATAGACTTCATGAGACCAGGGTTCAACGCTACCAATTAAGGAATAACCCTACCACTAGTTTAAGCCATTTCTTTTGAGATTAAATGATTATATTGAACATGTTGCAAACGAATATGCAATTTTAAGAACTGACTAACGAGGGTCCTAATGCACATATTGTAATTTTCCTCGACATATATGATACGTTCTAATATCATTGGATGTCAGAAGATGCTATTAGAATGAGGCTTTTCTTGTTCATGCTGAGTGATAGAGCCAAAGCTTGGTATCACTCGCTGAGCCCCTCAAATGTCATAATGTGGAAGCAATTGGTACATGTATTCCTAGACAAGTAATTTCACCTCACTAAGACGACGAAGATGATAAAAGAAATCACAAACTTCCAACAAAGTAATGGGGAATCACTTTACGAGGCAATATAAGGATTTGCAAAGTGTCCATACCACAAACTACCAAAAGAATTCCTTTTACAAGCTTTCTACAATGGATAAGTCCACTCACGAGAGGTACCATAGATGTAGCAACGAGCAGATCGCTAATGCAAAGGACTATTGACGAAGCAGAGGAGTTACTAGAAAGAAATGGTCAGTAATAGTTATTTGTGGAGTAATGAGTGAAGTAGACAATACATAATCCTCCGAAGCAGAAGGAAGCAAAAGTTGTCGATCAAATAACATAGATGCAAGCAAAGATTGATCAACCTAACTTGACAGCTGAACAACATGAAAGCATCATCTTCAGTCACTTTTAAGACCATTCAACAAAGATACGAGCAGTGTAAATATGACAACTATGACACTATCGACTATTTCCTAATGCAAGATAATAAAACAAAGCAATTTAAGTATATGGGAGCAAAGTTGGGACATGGTGGAGGGAACAATCCTTATTTAAACACTTACAATCCTAGGTGGAAGAATCACCTAAACTTTTCTTGGTCAATAATATAAGAGGTCAATTCTGACCTCATGAGCCTCCAAGATTCCAATAGGAAAAACCAAATTCCATAAATGCTAAATTGGATAAAATCTTGGATAAGCTTGGAAGCCTAAATGATGCTCAAAAGAATTTGGAAGGTAGATTCGAATAAGTAACAAAGAATTATGACTCCTTTATACGTCATTTAGAGGTTCAAATGAGCCAGTTGGCAAATACTCTGTCCGCAAGAAATGCGAGGAATCTCCTTAGCACTTCTGAAGCAAAACCGAGAGAGAAACTTAAAGTTATCACACTTCGAAGTGGGAAAGAACTGGAACCACCCACAAATATGGAAGTTGCAACCCCTCCTCCTATTGAGAAAGACCAAGAAAAGGAGACATAAGTGAATATGAGTGAGTACCCACCTTATGTTTCCCCTCTACCATACCCACTCAAAGCTCCATATCCCCAGCAGTTGCAAAAGAATAAATTAGATACACAATTTGTGAAGTTTATAAAAAAAAAACTAAAGATGTCGTAAATAAATCTTTCATTTGTCGAGGCTTTGGAACACTTGCCTAAATATGCCAAAATTTTGAAGCATATATTATCAAAGAAACATATGTGGGAAGAGAACCAAATGGTAGATTTAACTGATACCTGTAGTTCCATAGTCACCAGTCAGATTCCATCCAAGCTGAAAGATCCAGAGATTTTCACAATACCCTGTGTGGTTGGTGACCTTGAATTCAAAAAAATGCCTTTGTGATTTAGGAGCAAGTATCAACCTAATGCCTTTGTAGATATTCAGAAAACTGGGGCTTGATGAGGAAAGCCAACATCGAAATTAATTTGGTTGGCTGATTAAAAGTTGAATATTATTTGTTATGAGCATATTGAAAAAAGGGTAATGATATTTGATGGGAAGTGAGAAGAATTAGTATTGTACCAATGAATTTATTGTTTGAAGGACCTATGCTACAAAAGAACCAAGTTCTATTAAATTTTGTTTATATAAATTATCTTTAATGTTATTACCTTTTTCATTTATCCTTACCATACCTTTACCTAAGTCTCATTACATCTTATTTGAAAGACGTTACACCCTTAGTAAGGGTGTGGAATTTGTACATTTAATCTAAAAAATATTATCAATGTGATCGCTATTGATATTGACTTATGAAAGTTAGTTCTAAGATAATTTGAATCTAATTATATGTTAATTTGATTAATATGATTTGATGATTTAGGGTATGAATGATCGGCAGGTTGAGGTTAATAAGGGGTGGATTTTTTTAAGATTGATGATTTGTATTATAATTTGCTTGAGGACAAACAAAAGTTTAAGCGTAGGGATGTTTGATAAATAATTATTATACTAAGTTTTATGCCCGTATTGAGTGTGTTTTGTTTTTATTTGAGATTTTTATGTTATTTTTGACACTTATTTTGTTTCAAATGTATTTCCAGGTCTCAATTGCCTTATGGATCAAAAAAAGAAGAATTCGGGAGAAATTATGGAATAAAAAAAAAGAATTAGAGTTGTTTATCACAACCAGTGTGAAGATGTACATGCCCATATGAGTAATATACACGGTGGTGTAAAGAGACCATGTAAGAGATTGTAAACAAATAAATCTTTGAAGATGTTTTTACCTGTGTAATTAACATACATAATTGTGTCCTTTGCTTGTTTGAGCTCCTATAAACATGTAAAATCATGATTTTGAAGTATTTTTGACATACATGGTCACTTACATCATTGTGTAACTAACTGTGTATAATTTAGAAACCTAATTTCACAATATAAAAGGCAATTATGAAGAGGAGATGAGGTAGAAGTAGTTAAAGTCCAATCTATAGCCAAAACAATTCTAAACCTAAAATGAGGAAAACATAAGTAGTACTTTAAGAGATCCGATATAGAGTAAGCATTCGTTGAGGATTTAATGGGACTTCAGAGAGAGGGGGGATATACATATCTACAGATTATTTTCTTTCTAAAACTTTGATATTTTTTTATTTTCTATGTTTGGGAACTAAGTTTGATTAGTGCTTAGGTAGGATGAACCCTAAGTTAGGATGAATTCTATGATTTGATCCTTGATTTAATGCAATTTGATTCATTCATTCATTCATCGAGATTCAATTATGTGTTTCTATTATTGGATTAATATGTCCAAGATATTAATTCAATATTTGATTTCATATTATTACGATTGAGAAATGTTTTTATATGAATAATTCTACCATATTTGGAAGGAGTTGCATGCAGGTCTAGAGATAAATAGATATAAATCCTCTAGATAAAGGTCAAACCTAATAAAAAAATTAACTAATAGGAGTAATGCGATCTTAAAAGTTTTAACTAGAAAGAAATTTTAGCTAATCAACCAAGAATTGGTTGTTAATAGTCTTAGAAAGATATTAGTAGAAGACGGAAATTTTCATTGCATGTTAAAGGGTTAACACTTAAGATATCTTAAAAGGGATTCATTACCTAGGTGTTAGCTATCTGATATTGAATTAATGTTTATGATATATTTGTCTTGATTCTTTATTGTGCTAAATTTTAGTTTAGCTTAGTTTTAAATTAAATCATCATCTAATTCGACAGTTAGATAATATAAAAGAGGCTATTGATAATAAATGTAAATAATAAAATAAAAATTATTTTTGTTAATTTTTTAAACGAAAATCAATTATATGGGGTTTTTTTTTTTGTTGAATGTGAAACAAGATGAGTTTTTTTAGAAAATTCTAAACCTAAGTTTATGGGGATTTTTGTCTTCCTAGACGAGAATTCAAATCAATTTATTTGACAACTCCCCTTATTTTTTATATGTTTTTTCAGTAATTCCCATATTTTGGGCATTTATATATGTCTAGACATGAATAACGTTTATTTACCTAATCGCCACCAGAAACCTTACAGGATAAGCAAACACGGGATTACTATCATCATCAGGTTATAAAATGAATTATGCGTTGCAACAGCTTCATTCTTTTTATGACCGTCTCCTTTTGTATTCTCTACTACCTAATACGATCTTCCCTAATTTCTCTCTTAAATTACTGATTGTTTAGGATTTTGCTGATCCGATCCCATTCCATCCTCACATTCCGAACATGTCGATGCTCGATTCTTTCTTCAATAAGGGCTTTAAAGCCGCCAAGTGGTAACTCCTCAATTTCGTTGATTTTCGATGTTTTATGGGTTGGGTGATTAGGAATTCGGATAAAAGATATTATTGTTTCGTTTTAATTTCTGAATAGATAGTCAAAGCTAAATTTTTTGGGAATTTCGTGCATCGATTTGTTGTATACAGCAAAACTCTGTTGAAATTAACAATACCACGCATAAAGTTGCTGAGGAACAGGAGAGAGGTTCAGATTAAGCAAATGCGTCGAGACATTGCCAAGCTTTTAGAGACTGGCCAAGAAGCTACTGCTCGTATTCGGGTATATGTTGTGTATCCAGTCTTGAATTTTCGTAATTCAGGCAACGGAATTAATGAATACTTATACTGTTTTTTAGGTTGAACATATCATAAGAGAAGAGAATATGATGGCCGCCCAAGAGATTGTTGAACTCTTCTGCGAGCTTATTTCTGTGCGCCTTCCTATTATTGAGGCCCAAAGGTTTATGAGATTTATACAAAGAACAACATTTAATCAGTCATATACATCATGTTTTGATATTGAAGTAGCTTAATGAAAACTAAGGTTTATAAATTTTGTAGCACTACCCCTTGCAGTTCTTTTTTTGTCTTTGTGACACTTGCGGTAATTGCTCGTTTTATTCTACCTGCTCTGTTATGCTTGTCGATGGTGATCTCTTCATCGACTTTATGAAGATCTTAATGTTTTGAAGCTTTTTTATTTGCGGCTTATTCTATTCAAATGTTCAATATGGCTAACCTCCATGCAAACTAAACCAAAAATATCTATTATGAATCCTTAGCTTCAGTTTCTGGTTTCTTTAGTTGCTTACATTTTAGGCGTTCCCTAATCTTCAAAAGTTAGTTGTCTAAAAGGTCGAATATGTTACCAGGGAATGTCCTCTAGACTTAAAAGAAGCAATATCCAGTATTTGTTTTGCTGCACCAAGGTGTGCCGATCTGCCAGAGTTGCTGCAGGTTCAGATGCTTTTTGCTTCTAAGTATGGAAAGGAGTTTGTATCTGCTGCAACTGAGCTTATGCCAGAATGTGGTGTTAACCGACAGGTTTTGGGAATATATCTTGTATTTGGACTTGATTGTGGCAGATAATCTTCCGCTTTTGTTCTTTCGGTGACACAAATTCATTTGCTTAATCTACTGCAGTTAATAGAACTCTTATCAATTCGTGCTCCATCACCTGATGTCAAATTGAAGCTTCTGAAGGAAATTGCTGGAGAGCATGAATTGGATTGGGATCCAGCTGCATCTGAATCTGAGCTTCTGAAAACACATGAAGATTTGTTGGTAAGTAATATTATACAACTTACTTGATTCTTGCTTTCTTCGTCTTTTACATGAGGCGTCTCTTTCAGAATGGTCCAACGGATTTTGTTTCTGGGTCTAAGTTGCCCCTTCCCGAGGAGAAGCATGATGAAGCCTCTGCCAATACTAATGATGGTGCTCACTGTGAATCACTTGATTCTGATATGGATTTTGACTCATTAGATTTACCTGAAGTTCCTAAGGTGTCATTACGGCCAACCTCAGATGCTTCCCAAGGACCAGAAACAGCCCCTCTCATACCAGGTTCTCTACAACCTTTCAATGGTCATGAGTCACTAAATCAGCCTGCAACTTCAGAAATTTTGTCACAGAAACCTACATCGGAAAATGAGAATTTTGTTGAAGAAAAGCCGGTGGTTGTCAAGGATGAAGTGCAGGCAACATGCTCTAGTACTGTAGATGTCAAGGAAGAAAAACAATTTGTACCATTCATTTCTTCCCCATCATTTCATGAAGATACAACCAGGACACCACCTTCTTTCTCTCGGACAAAAAGTGAAGTCAGTGTGGATCTGCATGATGTTTTAGCTGCTGCTCAAGCTGCAGCTGAAACTGCTGAAAAAGCAGCAACTGCAGCTCGCTCAGCAGCTGCCCTTGCACAGGCCAGGATTGGTGAACTGACCAAGAGTAGTAATGACAAGTTTCCCAGCAGCCACAGTGAGAATCCATTTCACATAGACGTTCCCGACCAATCAGCTAGGAATGAAAAGCTGCATTTGTATCATCAACAATCATTTGATGACTCTGGTGTTGCGGTGGGCCATCCAACTACCCGTAGAGCTGCTGAAGACCATCAGGCTTCACAATTACAAGATCTTCCTTCCTTTGATAATCTCAAAGTGGAATGCGATTCTCCTGACAATGAACATATTACCGAACATGTATCAAGTCATTATCAGCCACAGAGATTAGCTTCGATGGAGGATGACTCATATTTCTCATACCCAAATTTGTTTTCGTCACAGAACTCAAATCTTGGATCCAATGCACAATCTCTGCCTGGTGACTCCCATTCTTCTCATTAGCTTTTTATCTACTTATATTTGAGCATCAGATGTGTTGAGTGAGTGTATTTTATATTATGTAAATCTGCAAAATTCTCTCCCTGTTGATATGTAGATTAATGAGGTCAATAACTGATAATTTGCAAGACTCTCTATAATTCTAGTTTAGCTTATAATCTGTGGCTCTACATGCTAGATTGTCTACAGAGCTTCGGTGCCAGCGTACAAAAGTAATTTCTTGTGTACAATGCCGTTTAATGTAGTGATGATGAGCACAAGCTTCGCATCTTTGTAAAATTGTTCAAGGCCAAAAAGATTAAATTAGAGCGTAAATTGTTCATTAAATACAAGCTGAATTTAATTTTTTAAAGCATTTAAAATGAACCATAAACATTTAAAATAAATTAAGAAAATTGAATAAAGGTAACTCTGTTGATTATGCATTATGAGAGTGTAGATATAAAGTAGATTTTTTATTTTTTAATTTGACAAAAGTAGTAGAGGTCGTGTTAAAATTAAGTTAAATTATTTTCATTTTAATTAATTAATTTAGTTATATTATAATTAAACAAAATTCCTATATTTTTAAAAATATTTTTTAAACCTTAATTTCTAATTCTTCTGTCATCTCTCAATCGACACTAATCAAAGAGTATAAAATCTTAAGTTTGTATTTTTAACTAGTAATTAAGCTGAGGAGAAATGAAGTTATTGTGCACCAAAAAATGATCGTATCGTAAGTACATTAAAGGCAAACAATTTTGGCAATGATTAGACGAGGAATCCACACTATTGTAACATAGAACATGACTAATCATAAACCTAACCCTAACCCAAACAAAATCCTTGAAATCACCAATCATCCAAACAAAATTTTTTATTTATTAAAAATTGCCTTTACTATTATTAGAACAAATAATAAAACAATCATATAAGGAAGAATTGATCAGTGATAAGCCTAAGAGTTCTCCGAGAGTCCTCAAGAAGAATCCATGTTATGTGAACTAAATGGAACAACAAAATTATGAGTCATGCAAGCCACGATAGGATAACTATTATATTATGTTATTTTTATTGATTCTTTTATTGTAGGGGTAAGTCAAATAGTTGCTGCAAATAACATTATAGTAGAATTAGTACGATAGGAGTTTGTTTTAGGTATCATGAGTCTTATGAGTTATTGCTATAAGTTAGTAAAGTTTGTTATGATTGTTTATTTAAATTCAAGTATTATGCATTAAAAGAAAATAGTTACTTTCAAACACAAAAATCATATTGTCTAATTCTCAACCTAAACAAAATCACCTAAAAAATTATTAGCATTGTTTATTGGGACCTATCACTAGTATTAGAGCCTGGTTTATTGCAACTAACAAAGAGAGAATTAAGAACCTAGAAGCAAGTCTAGGAGGGATTGAAGAAAAACTAAACAACACAGAGCTGAATTTCAATGACAAGCATCATCTAGTAATATCAATGCCTTTTATTGGACATTTTAGCACTGAAGAGCTACAACAATTATTTTCATCTAAGCTAGCTAGCTAGCTAAAATTTCCAAAATTTTTAGGAGATGATCCAAAAAATTGACTTAACAAGATGGAAAAATTGTTCATATTCTAAGGAATCACTGAATCTCAAAAGGTGATCTTAACTTCCTTTTATCTTATAGGAGAGGTCAACCAATGGTGGTAATGGTTGAGTTATGGCTATAAAGAAGAAAGGAATGAAATCATGTAGGCAGTTTTTGAAAAGGAGTTGTGGGCTCAATTTGGACCTACAAAGTGTGAAGGTTTTGACAAGGCATTATCCAAATTAAAACAACTAGGTCCATTACAAAACTATCAAAAGGAATTTGAGAAGCTAAAAAATCATCTACATGGCTAGAAACAAAAGGCATTGGTGGAACCGTTTATAGGGGAACTCAAACTAGAAATTTCTAAAGATTTGAATGTTCAAACCCACGACATTGAAAAAAGCCATCAACTTAGCTCATATGAAGGATGAGAAATTAGCTTGTCAATAAGAATATGTAGAAGCAGCACTTACCAATTGCACTCAAAGTAATCTTATTTCACCTACAAAGCCAATTCGGCCTCTCATATGAAGTGACTGGCTTGGGACGAGATATAATAATGTCGAATGCAAGGATTATGCTTTAACTGTGATGATAAGTTTACTCTAGGCCATAAATGTGGCAAACCACATCTTTTATTGTTAAAAAGTGAGAGCAATTCTAAAGATGAAGTAGAGGAAGCCATGACCATGATACAAGATGAATCTGCAATCTTTTTACATACTATATCAGGATGGTGCACTCCATAAACTATGAGAATTACTAACAAGATAATGCATCATTAGTTAATTATTATCATTGATAGCAGGTCTGTTCACAACCTCACCGGCGGTAAAATAGCCACAAAATTACAACTTACAATTATACCACTTGAACCATTTATGGTTAAGGTGGCTAATGGAGTACCCTTTAAATGCCAAGGGAGGTTTGAGCATAGGGATATACAGGTCCAAGGTATTCCTTTCTCCTTTACGCTTTACTCTTTACCATTGATGGAGCTTGATTTAGTATTAGGAATTCAATGGTTGGAGCAATCGGGCTCAATGGTGTGTGATTGGAACAAGATGACAATAGAATTTCTATGGGAAAATCAAACTTATAAATTTTAAGGGACATATGTTTAGTCTATCCAAATGACATCTATATGGGCTATCTCTATAGTATTTCACCAATGAAATTGTTTTGAAAATGAAGTGATAATGTTATTAGATAGAGTTCATCCAGAAATGCAGCAGTTTTTATGAGACTTTAGAAACATCTTTCAATAGCTAAAATAACTTCCCCTAACCAAAGAAAATGAGTATCAGATCACTTTCAAAGAAGGAATTGAGCTTGTCAACATGAGACCATACAAATATGCATATTTTTAAAAGACTGCAATTGATAAACAAGTATAAGACATATTATGACTAGGGCTGATTAGATCAAGCACTAATCCTTTCTCATCTCTTGTTTTATTGGTTAAAAGGAAAGATGGTGGATAACATGTTAGATAAGCTCCATGGGGCAACCTGCTTAACTAAAATTAAACCTTAGAGTAGGTTACCACCAGGTAAGAGCTCGTTTAATTAATATCCTTAAAAGCTACTTTTTGCACTCATAATGTCATTACAAATATTTTTCATGCCTTTTGGCTTACGTAATGCACCCTCTACCTTCCATACCATTATGAACTCCAGTTTTTGCCCTTATCTTCATAAATTCATCTTGGTGTTTTTTGAAGATATATTAGTCTATAACCCAAATTGGACTTTGACACCTTGAATAGGTTCAAAAAGCTTTTGAATATTGCGACAACACAAATTCTTTGTTAAAATTAAGAAATGCACATTTGGCCAACAAGAATTAGAGTATCTGGGTCATATTATCACTCCTCAAAGAGTAAAAATGGACCCCAAAAAATTACAAATGTATTAAATTGGTAGAAGCCTACTAATATTTCTAAGTTGCATGATTTTTTAGGCCTAACAGAATATAACAAAAAATGTGTTCATAACTATAGGCTCCTACCTCAATCACTCACAAATTTGTTCAAAAAGGGTCAATTTCATTAGAGTGGAGAAGCTGATGTTGTCTTTGAAACTCTCACATACGCTATGACAACCACCCCGATGCTAGCCATGCCTAATTTCAATATTCCATTTACTATTAAGACTGGTGCATCTAGAGATGGAACTAGTGCAGTTCTTACACAAAAAGGCAAGCACATTGCTTTCATGAGTTTAGCTTTAGAACCTTCTAAGGGTCTTGGTTCATATATTCTTGGGAAATGCTTGGAGAAATAAAAGTGGTTGTGTAAGTTACAAGGATATGATTATGAGATTATCTGCAAGCTAGGCAAAGAGAATTTAGCAGTTGATGCCCTATCTTGAAACCTTCCTTATTACCATCTCTATCGCACAAGCTTAGATTTAGGATGATATCAACGCAACAATCAACAACCTTCCATATATGTGAAAAATTGGAAAGATAGCTATAGAAAATCTAGGAGCTCCATATATATGGAGAAATGTTTTTATATGCTACAAAAATCGTGTCACGATGCCACCTAATTTGCCTATCATCAAAATTCTTCTATAAGAATTCTATGATTCATCCATTGGTGTGTATTCATATGTGTTAAAAATATATAGGTGTCTTTGACAATATTTCTATTGGTCATCTAAACATTAAATAGTACAAGAATATGTTATTATTTGTTATATGTGCCAAAAGCTAAGTCATCAACTTTTTGTCCAGTTGTTTCAAGTATGGGATGACATTATCATGGACTTCATTGAAGGACTACCTAAGTTTAGTGATAAGAACACATATTTTTTATAATGGATCACCTAAGCAAATATGCTCATTTCATTGCTTTGGCTCATCCCTTTACTGCCAAAATCATAGCTGAAACATATGTAAAACTAATTATCAAGTTACATAGGATACCCTGTACATTCATTAATGATTGAGATCAACTATTCCTTAGTCAATTTTGGCATAAAGTTTTCAAAATTTTAGGGATCTAACTAAAGATGAGCTCTTCATATCACCCAAATCAACGGTTAATCTAAAGTAGTGAACAAATGCCTATAATAGTATTTGAGATGCTTTGTCCATCATCAGCCTTACAATTGGAGTCAATTTTTTCTTTAGGCTAAGTTTTGGCATAACACCACTCATCATATGTCCATCAGTATAACACCATTTCAGGCTTTATATGGGTGTTTATCTCCAACATTTCCACGCTATGAAGTTAGCAAGGCTACAATACAAGAAGTTGATCAGCAATTTCTTACTAGGGATGAAATATTAAGGCAACTAAAAACTAACCTTAGTGCTACTAGTAATCACATACAGCAGTTGACCAATTCTAAAAGGCAAAATATTGAATTTCAAGTGGGAGACTAGGTTTTCCTCAAGTTACATCCTTATCATCAACATTCAATGTTTTCCTGAGCTTGTCAAAAAATAGCCAACTATTTTTATGGGCTAGGTTGAGTAGAAGATTAGTCCAGTAGCATATAAACTCAAGCTGCCTGAAGGTTCTTGCATTTCATCATATTTTCATGTTTCTTTACTTAAGAAAAAGATAGGTGATATCAACATGGCTAATATAGAAATTCCACTAATTGTTGATAGGGAATTCATTATAGAACCTAAAGGCATTTTGGACACTAGGTGGGCCAAAAAAGGGTCATTTCTTGAAGAAGAAAGTCTAGTAAAATTGAAGAACTTGCCAACTGTTGATGCTACTTGGGAAAACACCCATATTTTGCGTAATAAATTCCTGAATTTGAACCTTGATGATAAGGTTCTATTATGAGGGGAAGGTATTAATAAGCCTAGAAGGTCTTTAAGAGTGCTTGATAAGAATCCAAGTTGTGCAAACTAAGTGAGACATCAAAATTATAAGTCATACAAGCCATGGGATGCTTTATTATTATTATTATTATTATTATTATTATTATTATTATTATTATTATTATTATTATTATTATTATTATTATTA
>JANZXR010000003.1:21873472-21895398 GCA_027575705.1 Erythroxylum echinodendron
CTTTTATGCTGAAGGCTATCATGAGAAGAATAGGATTGTATCTGCTCTTCTTGATATGCTTGATATAAAAAGTTTTTATGCCGACTTATCGAAAGGCATTCAAGAGATTCAAGTTTATCGTGATTGCCAAGGTACTTTCAATCGAGAAAGTGCTCTTAAGGTGTTAAAGTTAAACATCTTACGCCTTGGTAAGTATTATATTACTACTAATATAATACTTTTTAATTTTTAATTATATTCTTTAATACTTTTAACGTTTATTATCTATGAGTATTTTGTTGTTTGATAATTACAAACTTTTTGTAGATGAATGGTGGCGATTTTATGGGGGTAGTGCTCCAACATTGCAAAAGTTGGCTATTCGTATTCTTAGCCAAATATCTTCCTCTTCTAGTTACGAGAGAAATTGAAGCTTCTCTGAATGCATTCACACAAAGAAGATAAATAAATTGAAGCATCAAAGCCTATGTGATCATGTTTATGTCACTTACAACTTGCGTTTGAAGAATCAGTATTGTCATTTTCCACTTTTAGTTAAACATTATTAACTTATTATTATTGTTTGTGATTTGCAACATAGTTATATTTGAACTTACCATTAATGTTTTGTTTTAGGTTGCCAAACAAGAAGATGAAATATGATCCTATTGATTATGAATCTATAGACAAACTTGATTTTTGGATCATTGAAAACGATGGATCCCCAAAGCTTGGTGAGGAAGTGACAAGATGTCGTTTAGTCCTACAAATTGAACCTTAAAATTCTACACACATAGTATAGGCAAGTAAGGTATCGATCCCACAAAGAACTATAAAATAAGCACTAATTTTCTTTTCAAGCAAGCAAGAGTGTTTAAAATCAAGAATGCAAGTGAATTAACTAGATGCAAAACTAAGCTAAAAATAAGAGAATAAGTCACGAAAAGAAAACGCACACACTCACACAATTCTTGGTGGGGTTTATGCAAAATTCAAGTAAGAAAATAATTAAAATCAAAGCTAGATTAAAGAGAGCAATTCAACAATTTCAAGAAAATCAAGATTTATCAAGATTCAATTGCAAGAGAGTTCACCAATAAACACCTAGTAAATTCAATCATAGAACACAAAGATAATTCAATTGTTATGTGTCTGATTAAAGACACCAATCTGGTCTAGTTTATCTCCAAAACTCGAATGCAAGATAACACTTTTACTTCAAAAACTTGACCAAAACTCAAATGCATCAAGAATCAAAGTAAAGCATTAAGATCAATGGTTTAATGTCTTAATTCTATCAATCAAAACTTGAATGCATTGACAAAATCAAAGTTCTTGATCCAAACAAGTTAAAATCAAAACTCAAATGAATTTTAACAAGTTTAAGCTACTAGCATTAACCACATGGAAACTCGAACCTAAGATGATTAATTTGGCAACTAAAATGTGCCAGCAAGAACAAATTCTAGATTAAATTCATGCATACACAATTCGACATTCATGCATATAAACCAAGAACACAAAATCATCACACATATACTTAAGAATATTAAGCACAAGTTCCCATGAATAAACTAGACTTTAAAGGTTAATACCTCTTACAATTGAAAAGAAAAATTAATTCTTCATCAGCATAAGTTGCGGCAAAGAACAAAAAAAACCCTAATTATTGTTTAAGTAAAGAAGATAAAAGATGAAGAGAGATAAAAATTACTATTCACGTGAATAGTACGTGAACAGTAACATATAAGAGAGAGAATGAGAAGTTGTCAAAATAATGAGCTAATATATCCTATTTATATTAGTCATGAGGAGGTGCAAGAGAAAGTTGAATCTTTGTAGGGTTCAAAAGAAGAATCTATAGAAGAGAAGGACTTCTATTCCATGTTGAATTTGATCTTTAAAAGGTTGAATTCAAGTTGGACTTCTATTCCATATTGAATTTGATCTTTAAAAGGTAGAATCTAAGTTGGAGAAGGAAGAGGAGGTGGCACATCCTTACAGAGGTAGGATTCCTAACATGAATAGAATCCCTAATCCTAGTAGGAGTAGGATTACTTGCCATCATATTTTTTGTCACCGATTTCATTTTTCTCCTCGAATTACCAAAACAGGAAATCCTTGTCAGAATAGGATTTCTTGTGCAACTGGGATTCCTAATCCTACTGGGATTAGGATTTGGCAACTTTGACCATTTCTACTCATTTCGAGCTCCTCTTTTCAAATACGAACTTTGTTTCCATAAATTCCATCTCCTTAAGCTCATTTTTGCATCTACTGTCCAAATGTACCTAAAAAGCATAAAATCAGATAAGTGTAACATTTAAGACAGAAAACGTGAATAAATACAAGTATAAAGGAATTGAAAAGATAAGAAAATATCAGTGTATCAGGAAGATCTTGAAAATGCTATATTTCAAGAAAATGCAATTCCAACAATTGATGAAGCACCACAACAATATGAAGGTTATTAATTAATTTACTATGTAATATAATATTAAAGATTAGATATATTATTTCTAAATGTAATTTTGTCTAATATTGTTCATTGTGAAATTAGGTGATGAAGAAATTGTCGAACAACTAAATTTGGAATCTGTTGAAGATGTTCATATTGGCAATGATAAAAGAACATTTGATTTTGACTTAAATGAATATTATGATTACTGATCTTTTTTTAATTTTTTGTTGAAATATGATTAGCAAGCTTTGTTATCTTATTTTGTGCTGTGTTGGTGAACTTTAAAAAAAAATTGTATGTTTTAAAATTTGAAGGTTTAAATTAGATAAATAATTAAATAGTATGTTTAAAAATTATCTTATATATATAATATATATAAAATAGAAAATTTATATATTTATTAGCCACCGGTTTGATTATGGTTAAATTCCGATTGAACTATTAACCTTTGAATCAGTTGCTTCTCTGATTCAACCACCAGTCCGATTTTTAAAACATTACTTATAAGACAAAAATATATAACTTGTGGCTTTAACCGTATTTTGGAGCAACGGGAAGAGCTTCTCGTAGTGAGGAAGAAAGAGAAAAAAAAAAGAGTTGGCTAGTTTCACCCGCAAAGCAACCACCATGCACCATATCAGTTTCTCAGGACCCTCAATTGATAACGCCGCAGCTAAAAGGCAGCCGATGCCTTTACTATTGCAATGGAGCTCCAAGTATGGTTGAGCATAAAGAATCAACACCAAAATGCAACCATAATTGGAAGCAAATGCATACGTTAGATATTTTACTTCCAACATGAAAATATTTGGCAATGAGTTAATATCACAATAATTCCCGAGGCTTTTCATTAGAAAATTTCCACTCAGGCAGACGATATACAGTGGTCATACAGAGACTCACCGACACCTTGTCCAGACATATAAGTAGTACTATTCTAAGAGCATAAAGTTGCAATGCACAAAAAGACTGGTATGCATGCCAGGTTGCAGATGAAACAATTTTGACTCGTATGCACAAATGTAATGAATACAATACACAACGGACTTACATAAGATTTTGAATTGGATAGTCATAAATAAAGGGCAAATAGAGGGAAAAAAATAGTAAGTATATCCTCTCTTCTGTTGTTGCTGAACCAAGATCACCTGGGACCAGATAACTCGACTGCATGCAGATTTTCTGTTGAATCAACAATCCAATCAGAATTAGGATGAGGGGAGAGCTCCACCTCCTGGCGAAGGACTTCCACCTTTTGCCACTCATCCCATCTCTCAGCCAAACCGTCACCTTCAAGCATTCTTACCACTTCTGACATCTTAGGCCGGTCCATCGGGGAGCCTTGTGTGCACAGAAGTGCAACCTGGATTAGCTGCTCTACTTCAGCTTCTACATAGTTATTTTGGAGATCAGGATCTACCAGCATTTCCAGCTTTTTCTCCTTCAGAAGTCCTTTCACCTGAGTCGACACTTGATGCATCATATACATGGACATTTCATGAATCCAAACCAATACAAACTCAGGAGAAAATGAGGAAGCGTTAACAATGGTATGACTCGAAGACACTTGAGGCTGTCATACAAAGAGAAGCCACAACTTTCCAGAACATGTCAATCATTTCTGCAACTGAACCTCTGGATTTTAGATCCTCATTAAACACAAAACCCTTCTTTAGTTATTCTTTACCCTATGAAAATGAAAGGTAAATTAAATACAAGGTTTCTTGCCAAGTCCTAAATTTACTTTTACATGTAAGTGGCAGGTACCATATAATAGAGCAGGGACTTCATTTGCAACACACAAGAACTGACTACAGACTTTCTTCATGTATGCTGCCAAAGGTTTTTTTTTTTTTTGGAAAATGTAAGCTGCCAAATTTCTTGTGGCTTTACGACTATGAGGCGGAATGTTTCACCAAGAAGAGATGCCATAACGGTTAAACAATGGATATCTCTCCTTCAATTCTTTATCGGCCAAATAAGCAGGCTTAATCTTATATGTTTTAATATATTCCACACCAATGTCAAATCATATTCCCAACATTAGCCATCTAGGGTAAAACTGAAAAGAAGGTTAATGCTACACTTCAGATAAACATGTTCAGTTAGGAAGAGTAATGCACCCCTATAAGCAACTCCAAACCATTATAATAATATGTTTCCAAAGAAGCATAAAATCTTTTCCCGACATACACGAAAAAAGGATACGAAGTCAATAATACATGGTAGCAATCAGGGGTCAAATCAAGCAAATATGGCTAAGCTCTAGTAAAATGCTTACCCAATCAAGTAACATGACATCATCATCATTCGCAAGCCGAGCCAGATCAAACGCCCTCTGTCCTGTAATTAGCTCCAGAAGCATTATTCCATAACCAAAAACGTCAGTTTTCTCAGATGATTTACCAGTGGAGAGGTACTCAGGAGCTATATGTCCTATTGTACCACGGACGGCAGTTGTGACATGAGTATCCTTGTAGTCCATCAACTTAGCCAAACCAAAATCCCCAACAACAGCCTCAAATTCCTCATCCAACAAAATGTTTGCAGCTTTAACATCACGATGAATGATTTTTGGGTCACAATGATCATGCAAGTATGACAAACCCCTAGCAGAACCCAACGCAATCTGCTTCCTTGTTGGCCAATCCAGAGGAGGTTGTGAAGGAGGACGTTCTAAAAAGCATCCATCAATAAGATCATGTGAGTCTGATACATGATATCACGTAAAGGACTGATGCAACAAGTCCACAAAGAAAACAAAAAAGAACAAGATGTTTAAAAAAGAAAACAGAAATATAATTGATAGAAAATATGTAAACAGAAATATAATTGATAGAAAATATGTAAACAGATACAAGCATACCTCGTAAACATGATGCTACACTTCCATTAGCCATGTAGGGATAGACAAGCAGCCGTTCAGTTGGTGTCATGCAGAATCCTCGCAATCTAAGAAGATTTCGATGCACAGCCATGCTTATCATCTCCACTTCTGTTTGAAACTGCAACTCTCCACCAGGTGTGCGCTCTTCTTTCAGTCGTTTAACTGCTACCAATGTGCCATCAGCTAGACGCCCTTTATAAACCTTTCCAAATCCTCCTCTACCCAGAATATTTTTGTTGCTGAAACTATCTGTCGCTACCTGTAATTCCCGAAGTGAAAACCTTTTGAGTTGCCCCAGATGAACTTCAGGATCTTCTTCAGCTGCATGGAAATAAAGGCATATGTAAAGAAATCAGGGCCAGTAGTTTGAATTCATTCCTTAATGCAATAGAATACCAACCAGGTACATCAAAGAAGAATTCTTGAGGTTTCCTCCGGCGCCACCATGCAAATGCTATCGCAGGAGCAGCAAAGAGTAATGCCGCACCAGCAGCAACTCCTCCTGCAATTGCTCCAGTGGCACTATTCCCTCCTAAGTTTTCAATGAATTGAACAATATAACAATCAGCAAACTAGATGTCACCATTCTCTGAGACTGATTATTTTGCTAATCCCTACAGAAAAACTATTTATCACATCTTGTTGCCAATGTCAAATAAGTAAAAGATGTTTTTTTAGCCATAATTACAAGATACATTGTGATCCTATAAAAATAATTGCTATTTCTTTCCTATTTTGAATGTTTGCTAACCCAATCAACTATAAAAATAAATAATTTTCATAAAACATTTTGAAAACTAATCAGTTCGAAATATAAGGACCAACAAGTTCAACTTATAATCTATCACACACATGCACAATCATAATTACATGTAACAACTTGTTTATTAAATGAAACAAAGTACGACAAAGTAAAAGGAAAGCAGTAAAGAAATCTACTCTGCCCAAATTTATGTTCACGTTACATAGCAAGTTTAATTGGATCACAACTAGTTACACAGAGGTAAAGGAGTTCAAGCATCAAAATATCAAGTTTAATCACATATGACTGTCAAGTGCAACCATGCATGAAATACCAATCTAACCAAGTAAAATATAAGAATCATATGCGTGTGCAAGTCAAATATTAACAAATGATGGTTACCAGGTAAAGAAATTGGAGGTGGCGGAATGAAAGGAGGAGGAGGAGAAAATGGAGGAGACCCTGGGCAGGGATGCCCAGTAACCGGTCCACATAAGTTCAAGTTGTTAGCAAAACTGCAATTTAAAAAGGACGTAATTATTAAGACAAGATTGGATCAGTTGGCAAATGTAGATCACTCTATGTAGTTGGCAAACCTAATGGGAGTGAACAAGGAGAAGGAACCATTATCTGGAACAACGCCAGAGAGTCGGTTATTTGAGAGGTCCCTGCAGTTCAAATCCAACAGGAGAACTCATCGTGATTTCTCTATCGTCTGAACAGAATCTAACTCTGCAGTGTTCCTTATTGAACATGATGCTTTTACTGATTTAATTGAATTAAGTTGGCACTCACAATACTTGAAGGGCTGTGATATTAATCAATGACATAGGGATGGGACCTGTCAAACTGTTGTTGTTAAGCCGGCTATCCTTGCACCAATGTGACAAGAATACAAAGAATGTTAAGATCTAGATAAAATCAATAAATGCATTTCAAATTAACATCACAAAGAGGAACCAGCATAGGAACAAATTAAGATCAAATATCAAGCCCTTTAGTGGAAAGAGGTAGCTAAAGAATTATCTTCCAAATGTTGGTGTCAGGTACATGCACTAACAACATGTGTGCTTAAATGTTACTGCCCCTATGTTTGGGGAAACCAGTCCAACGAATGATTTATCACTCTTTATCTCTGCTTCTAGTATATGCTAAATCAACTGACAAAATATACAAGTATAGCTTGTTCAATAAATATGAAGAACACACAAAAAAACATGATTTTATATTTGGAAGTTCAGTAAAATCATCAAGTTGTTGGATTTTCTTCTTCATGTTATGATAGTGTGTTGCATAAAGAAATAAAATGAAATACTACAAGAAAAGTCAATATTCCCATATAACTATCATAATAACTTCTCAGCCATGGCAAACGAAGGTTAAGCTTTCTAGAATAAGTGTACTTACAGAAATCTTAACCTTGACAACTTGCCCAAAGTTTCTGGAATCGGACCAGTAAAACTATTCAAGTAAAGATCCAAGCTCACAAGGTTAGACAAGTTCCCAAGATCACTAGGTATTGGCCCACTTATGTTATTACTGTAGAGTTCCCTGTCACCATTTGGTTTAATCGCTGGTCAAAGAACAGGTCACAATGGAATAATGTGATATGACAAGAACGGATCCAGAAAAAGATTCACTGTCAACAAATTACAAAAAGAATGTTTTTGAGCATGGAAAAACCATGATGCTTGTGATCTTTGAAGACTAAAACATTTCAGGCAGCATTCAAGTTGTAGCAAATACTGTTCTGGGAGTGTAAGTGGAACTAAACCCACAGAAGATCTTGTCCAACCAGCCAATTAAGATTAACAATATAGTATAGTTCACATAAAACAGGATAGACCACACAAGATTGTGAACAAGGACAGGTATCAACATAAACATCATATGCAAACACAATAGTAAGAAAGTGAACAGTCAATGGACAAGAACCTTTTCAAAAGCAAGTTGATAAACAACCCCCAACATATAAATGACAACTTACATAGCATAACTTACAAGTATTGCAAATTCTTGAGTGATCCAAGCTGGGGAACAAGCTGACCGGACAAGGCAGCATTTCCAAGATCACTGACAAGAGAAGAAATTCATATAAGCTGTTCATGCAGAGATTTCATAAGCTCAAGATTAATCATTATAATCATGCTACACTTTTGCACTTAAGAAACATAAATGAGAAAGAACCTACACTCTTATAACACTATTATCATTGTTGCATGTGACATGAAACCATGTGCATGGGTTGACAAGAGTAGGATCCCAGCTCTGCAGGACATTATTTGGATCATTCAAATTGGTCCTCAGGCTGTGCAAAGCATCTCCTGTGTCAATGAACAGAACATTAACAAATGTGTGAGCAGCAAGTTCACATCGATATAGTAGAAATGACTTGAAAGAGAAATACGCCAGTAATAAACAGTTCATAGAGGCATCATTTGATGTCAAATAGTATGATAGTTTCTTAAGATGAAGATAGCAAGATAAGAAAAAGCGGTATCAAGCATTGGATAAAACTTAGAATATCGCCCACTAATTTTGCACATGAATCATAGCGTACGCATCCGGAGCCCAAAGAATCCACATGTACAAAGCATATTAGCTGCATCACAACATATAGTTAGAAACATCAAAAGGTAAAGATACAATGGTTGAGATAAAATAATCAGGAGAAGAAACAAAGCTGCGATTAGAAAGACATTGTAAATTACTCTTTGTTTACATTTCAACTGAAATTCCTGTTTCAGAATCTTAAATGGGAAACAATATCATTATTTAACCTGCTTCCATCAATAGAAAACCTTTCCATCAAATACACTATTCCCCTACAACTTCAAGAGTAAGAGGAATAGAAGCGCATAGCTGTTGAACAATTCAATAAATCCAAGATACCAATCTAATGCAAGACCAATTTTATAGAGTAACAAACACAGCTTCCGGCAACGCCAAACAATCACTGGAAAGAATAACAAAAACCCCGCTTTTGACAATTAACAGAAGAAGAAGAAGAAAAAAAAAAAGAACGTACAAACCAAGATCAAGCTCTTAACTTTGTAACCAAAGATAGCAGTAGAACACAAACCTTCCATGTTTCCCAACACTAGCCATAATGGATGCAGCACTAAGATCAAACACACCATAAAAAAGGCCCCAACTTTCCTCTTCATTATCACCCCAAACACACAGCCACACCTACACCCACACAGCCACACAACCACACTTAACCCCTCAACCTCCTCAGATCCAAACAACGACACACCAAAACCCAGCTCACCATCACAAAGAAAAGCCACAAAAACCTAGCCTTTTCCACTCAGTTCACACATTAACGCTCACACCTAGCCTTTTCCACTCAGTTCACACATTAACGCTCACCATATTATCTCTTAATCACATCCATAAACATCAAAACACCAAAAACTAAAAAATAAGCCACCACCCTGATATCTCTAAGCGTAGTTTCTCTCTCAATCTATCTCACTTACCTTTTGCTCACATTCTCATCAACTTAATCTCATAAAGCTAACATCAAAAACCAAAAAAAGAAAGAAGAAGCAAGGAAAAATTTCAAAAACATTTTCACAAGAGCTTTCGGTTTTGTCCGAAATAAGTAAAAAGATCTAAACTTGCCCTTTTTGGATTCACTTTTAGTGTAGTGTGTTTTTTGACAGAGACACAGAGGTGCTTGTGTGTTTTTTTCTACTACAATTGAGGAGAGAGAGAGAGGATGTGCTGCCCGAACGGGGCTGACCGATGCCCACCGCAGTCAAAAACACGTATTCGCGCTATATCGTGACCTAAAAGACACCGTTTTATATAAAAAAAAGAATGGGCCCGCAGCCTCTTGCCACGTCAGATTTAGTTAGGAATGGCCTAATTAGTTTCACCTACTCACTTAAGGCTCTCTTTTGTAGAAGATCTTAAGTTCGAGTCATCATAAAGGAAGAGAGACCTGTTGATAATCCTCTAACTCTGAGTATATTCCTTAGTCGGATCAAGTACGAACGTCTCGATTCTAGCAATATTGCGGGAGTTAAACTACTTGAGAACTTAAAGCTGCTGAGAACATGATGCTAAATAGAGTCAGTGATCAATTGGCAACTAACCAATCAGTATGTGACGAGTTCTTGTGCCTAAAAGTGTATAAACAATGTAAAAACTTGAAAAAATTTGAAATTCTATATTTACATCTTTATATTTCTAGAGGTGGGATATTAGGAGTTTAGGATTTCTCTAACAAAACCGGCATACCTATGCATATAAAAAAAATAGTGACGTAGATGGTTGCTTTAAATTGATTAATTAACAATTCTTTAATTGTTCATTAATTACGAATACAAAAAAGTTTCTCCCCCATTTATGGAAGGGGGGAGGAGCATAAAGAGAATTGTCTGATGGTGACGTTAATGCGGATCAAATGTCTATTGCTTCTCATTCCTTCCCTTGACAATGTTTTTGACTACCCCTTGGAATAATTATTTCCTTACCTATACTCGTGTAAGTGATCATTCACGAATCATTATAATATTTTTATTTCCTATTGATTATAGTATAATTTACTAAGAGGTGCTTAATTAGTTGATACGGGAAGAAAAGAATGGGTAAATAATGAAAAAAATAATTGATAATATAATATATATTATAACTGGATAAACAATATTTTTATATTTCTTTTGATGTAATGTTTCATTCCCTAATATGGTAAGAAATAGAAGTTAAATTCATTTCTTTTGTTCACCGTATTTCTTATAATTTTTATGACCATTCCCATAAGTAAACCAGGCATACAGAAACTTTAAATTTTTAGTGGTAGTCACAAATATGATTGAAGTTCTTTGATAAAGAATTGCATGAAGCTCTAAATTTTAATTTTAAGATTATCTAATTTAACTATGAACTCAATTTGACATTTTTTAAATATTCTTAAATTATGTAGCATCTTAGAAGTGATTTAAGAATTAACAGTGAATGTAACTCTATATTAAATAATTATAAGGGTAAAATACCTGGACTCCTTTGCTAGTTAAGAAACTTTCAAAAAATCTCCTAATCTTTAAAATTCTTGAAAAAACCCTTTCTAATTTTTTGATTTTCCAGAAAACCTCTTCTCTTAGACTTTGCTTAAAAAATAACAACAAAACATACATAATATAAACATCATTAATGGACTAATCAAATGTTGCTAATATGATAACTTAACTAAGCTTTTAAATACGACTTAAACAAATTAAATTCAACATAAACTAATAATTAATATAATATAATAAATTATTTATTTTTGTCAAATTTAATTATTTCAGTTTGAGCTAAGAACGAAGTTAAATCATCATATAAATAACATTTACTTAGTCCACATCTGTTGTTTATACTATATGTGTTTCGTTGTTATTTTTTAAAATGAGAGGTTTTTCTCGAAAATTAAAAACTAAAAGAAGTTTCTTTTGAAAGTTTTAAAGATCAAGGGTTTTTTTTAATTTCTTAAACTACATAAGATATTTATGTCTTTTAACCTAATTATAATTTTATATCTATGATGTTCAGTGAGAATTATCTTATACATTTTTAATATGATATTATTATCAAATTATCTATGGATAATTATTTAATTGTATTTGGTATTGTGTATCTATATTCTTTCACATTATAATAATATTTTCTTTTTAAAAAATAGTGTTTAAAGTCATTATAACTTAAGAGTTAAATTCAAGGATTCTCTTTGCTTTCACTTACTATAAGACAATGCTCTATAATTTATAGAAGAAAATACATATACATTTCCTTATGATTTTTCTCATTTCTTCAAAACTCATATGATCATTATACTTATTTTAATAGTCTGCATCACCTCACATACTAGTTTTTATGTCAAATATTTTTTAAAAGCCAATATGTCATATGATTTTAACAATGTCCTGTAAAATTCTATTGTATTTAAATAAAAAAAACTAACATAGAGTGTTATGAGAGGATATTATATCTTAAGGAGTTCTTAAAGAATGAGAATTTTATATTAATGAAAACTTTGTTGTAAATATTTTGATTTTTCCCTATTCTTTCATTTTTTAAAAAAAATAAATAAAAGATTTAGTAATAAAGAAAATGAAGGACAAGTTACAAAAATAACCTGGGGAGGTACCCTGTACACATATGATTATATCTAGTTACCTATTCAGTGTACATGAAAAATATAAAAAGGCAAGTTGAAATACAAAGGAAGCGTTTGAGCTTTGCACAATACCTCTCAAAGTTAAGAGTTCAGTGACGTTGGCCACAATCTCGGAGATAAGAAATGAGATAGGATTTTGTTTTACTTCAAACCTTCTAACATTTCATTCTTTCCAAATAGTTTTCACGCATATGCTAACAGTTATAATGTGTATCATCTTCAGATCACGTTGAGAAGATAGCCATTGTATAGAACCCTAAAAAGAATTAGTAGATATTGACCAGTTACATCGCAATGTCCTATAAACCGTTGTTGATCTCACACTTGAAGAATAAATGATCATGTGTTTCCTCCTTTGTTGAACAAAAAGGGCATGAAAGATCAATGCTTAAATACCTAAGTTTGTCAACAGTATTTAGACAGTTTTAAATAACTATCCATAGAAGGAAAGATATCTTAGGAGGTATGAACTTGTTCCATATGATTCTACACCAATCCACTGTTGGTTTCTTCAACCTTACGAGCTCCCTTGTGAGTCTAGTGGAAAGTTGGTGAATAGGTTAATTATGTGAGAAGAAAGTATCTTGAGTGAAAGGACTAAGGGAGTTTTGAGGTTGCAAATGCTAAATACTTGCAGGGAAATTCTAGTTGCATTGACGAGTGACTCCATTTTTGTTTGAAGTGGGAGATTAATAGAAATCATTTGATCATTGGGTAAATTTATAAAAGCTCCTTTTCCTGACCAATTATCAAACCATAAGGATGTTGGCTTTCCATTGTCGATGGAGCATGACAAATTATCTTGGAAAATATCTTTCAATTGGAGAAGTTTGATAAAAAAGGAGTTGGATGATTTCTTATGCACTGCCTAAATGCTCTTACCTCTGAGAGATCCATTTGATCCATAAGGATGTTCTATCTTCAAGGATCCACCAAAACCTTTTTAGGATGAGTGTTTGATTGGTAAGTTTCACTGGAATAACATTAAGTCCTCTTTCTTCCTTAGGGTAACAAATGTATGAACCTTTACTTTAGCACTACCCTTTGCACCAGTAGAGTGGTTCCATAAGAAATCTTTGAAGATACTAGCAATAGACTTAGTAACACTCTTTGATAGAAAGATGTGTGAGCTCCAATATATGTGCAGAGAGTTAAGAATCGATTTTATGAGTTGTAATTTTCCTGTGAAGGATAGAAACTTGTTTACCCAGGATATTATTCCTTCATTCCAGTTTAGGAAGTAATATGTGAGGCCATCCGAGAGGCTCCTTTTGAAAGTATGAAGTAACTTTTGTTAAGGTTGATCTGTAGGCTAAACAAGTCTCTGAATTTGTAGAGGGCCTGTATATAGCTATAGATAGAGTCTCCATTTATTATACAAAAAAGAAGCAAATCATCAGCAAAAGTAAGGTTAGTTAGTCCAATCCTCTTACACTTCGAGTGATGTTTGAACTTTGCATTAGAGGTGACTTCAAGTTTGATTATAGAGTTAAGCACTTCCATACATATGATGAATAAGTAGAGGGAGATAAGATCCCTCAGCCTTAACCTTTTCCCAGCTTTGAAATACTTGGAAGGATTTCCATTGATAAGGATTGAATAGCTTACTGGGGAGAGTTCCATATTTTTTCCTGTTTCATGGATTGAAGCATACTTTCTTATTCTACAAACTTCTGGGAAACTCCACCGTTATATTAACTTTTTGTCCAACATTTGATTCCATCATTATTAGTATTGTGTTGAGGTAATTAATGTGCAAGTCATCTAATTTTTTTGTCAACATTAAATGATGAACCCAATATCCATTATGATACTTGACTTAACATGAAATAAAAGAACAAGCTAGCATTTTGACTAATACTTTTTTATGAAATTAATGAATAGCATTTGGTTAGCCATTCTTTTTTTATTTACTTATTATTCTTGTTTGGTTGGTAGATTAGTTGGAATTACTTCTTATTCTTCAATAAAATTGAAATTATGATTTCATTAGGTAAGATTTTACTGAAACTTTAAACAAATTGTTAGTGTAATATAACATGGTAATTATAATGTTAAGACATTTTAAATTATTGATGTTATAAAAATTCATTTGTTATGATAAAGATTAATTTATTATGCATTTATAAGATGTGTTTCCTATTAGAAATCAGCTGTTGTAGTTGAGAAGAAATTATTAAACAAATCTTAATTTAAGAATCCAAGCGATGTTACTAAAATAAGATAACTATAATATCAAGTGAATAATTTTGATGTCTAGTCATTTTGTCAATCCTCCATTATTCAAAATGAGAACAAAAGACTAAAAAAAATAACAAAGTATAAGGAGGAAGACAAGTGAAATGCAATATATATAGTTAATATGAATACTATGTAACTAACTTTATCGTATCACTTTTGGTACATTTTAATTCATATATGATAATCTTTGGAATTATTATATTTTATTGACATAAAACTTATAAATATCTTATTTTTAATTATGTTATATATGGGATGGAATCTTAAACTACATCTTCCTTCCAGTGTAATCAAATATTAATGGCAATTTCTTCAATTATAAATTAAGTTATATGGATCATGTTTTACTTACTGTATAAGTAATATGTTATGTAGGTTATTGATTCTGAACTTTTAAAACTAATAACAAAATAAATTTATTGATGTACAGAAACAAATATAACAAAAAGTTAGGAATATGAATAAAGAAGAAACAAAAAGAATGAACAAAGAAGTAGTGGAAGGAAAGTTAAATAAAGAATAGAGAGCACCAGTCAAAGTAACATGATTTAATAGTATAAACTAAAAGTAATCATTTTAAAGTTTTTGACTAATAATAAGATCAAAGGCATATAAAAGTAATGGACTAGTAAAGAGAACATGTATCAATGAAAAATTAGATAATTTTAATCCAAATGAAAAACTAGATAACATAAGTTTGGGAGTTATGAACTAGTGATAACTAGTTCATAATCATGAAAAAATTAATAACATAATTATTTCATGGTATGTAGACGCTCTTCAGCTTTACTACTGTACAATGTATTATAAATATATTCAACCTCGTTCATCTTGTATCTCAGGTCCAACATATATAATACTACAACAATGTCTCCAACCTTAGACCAATAAGAATTAAACTTCTCCGTCATCCGCTCCGCCATAGTCCAAATCACTGTATTGGAGTTAAACATCCATAATGATAAAACATAATTTATGTTGGACATAGTGCTACAGATATGGTGCGAAGTTGAATATTTTGTTCATGAGAATAATTCAGTTCAATTATTGAATAATTTCAACTTCATAAAAAGTTATCTAGCCAAGTCTCATCGATCCTCTGATGGTACGAAGGTATACTGAGAATCCCTTTAGGCTAGTCTAATAAATAGCTAAGCATATGGGATTGCCAACTTCAACATCTTAACGGTTGAATTCCATCTAGTAGGACAACCTAAAACCAACTTCTTTGTGCATGGAATGTATAAATTTGTGCAACATCTTCAAAATTTTCAACTCTTTTAGGAGTTTTACTCTAATATAAAACACTATTCTGAATACACTCTATTGCTTCCTTTATCGTCTCTAACTTAACCTTTACAATCAAGTTAAGAATATACGCAAAATAATCCATATGAAATAACTTACCTTCGGCCAATAAGCTTCCAACCCGCATCTTACCCTTCAACTTCTCAATCGTAGCATCATTTGTGCTACAATTATCGACCGTGATGGAGGATATTTTATTGTCGATGTTCAAATTCATCAAATAGTCTTTCAACACATTTTCCAAATTTTCACTTGTATGCGGTGTCGGTATATAAATGAACCTATCATGAAAAAGCATACCAATATGAATAATAAATTCATAAATAGTGAAAAAAGTAAAAGATAATAATATTAAAGAATATAAATTACCTCAAAAGTCAATTGCATAACTTCCAATCATTATCAATATAATGTACCGTCACTGCCATGTAACCCTTCTGTTGGTTATCGGCTATCCATATGTCTGTTGTTATAGCAATTAGTCTTTGAACTCTTGACAACGCTTTTAATGTTTATCTCTTCTTATCCTCATAAATTTTGAAAATATCATTCCCCAATATATTCCGACTTGGAACCTTGAAAGTCGGTTTGAGTGAATTAAGAAATATCCCGAATCTCTTACTTTCAACCATAGCCAATGGTTGTTCATTTCCAATAACCATACTAGCATCAAAATTCTTGATCTATTATTGTCAAAAGTTGTTACTGTCATTTCATTCTTTCCTTTCATAAGGTTAGAGGTCAAAAATGTTTGACCTCCTAAATCTATTTTCCTTTTAGTACATGATTACATATGTCTCTTTAGATGAGATGTTGCACCTTTTGAATCACTTGAATACAACTTATGACAGTAATTGTACTCTACTTTTTCAATTCTGTTGATTGATATTGTCTTATTAAAGTGATTTCAAACTTCACTTTTATGTTGACTAACTTGAGTTCTATTTAAAATTCTATCATCACTTGGTGTCGGAATAGAAGTTTCCACTTCTACCTCTAATAGTGGATTAGAACTCTCAACTGAAGGAATATGTTCATCTACCTGACAAAAAACATATAAATACTTAAGGTATAAATAAAATATTGCAATTCAATTTTGTATTTGATTTGTAATGTTTTATCCCCTCCTTTTGGGTTAGGTTTATTGAAATTGAAAGATATTTATCCTGTAAATCATTACTCGGACATGGACAAAAAGAGGTAAATTATTGAGATGTAGCATCTTAAGGGAAATGAAAATAAATGGCGTTAAAAACAACCTACTGAAAACAACTCAGATCCTTCAAATACAAAATATCAATAAATGAAATTAGCTACTTTAAAGAAACAAAAAATCATGATGATGACTAATAATGTATTAGTATAGGATAGAAGTGGCAGATGGTGAATTCACCTTTAGCCATCATTTAGTTGCCCAGGTACATTTTTTGATTGCTCATATCCTAACTAAAACTAACAGTCACAAAGAGAGATAGATAAGAAGCTGGTCAATAGCCCACGTTACTTATGTTTCAAGGTTGAAAACTATGATGTACCTATAACTAAGAATTGTTAAATCAATTTGAACAACCAGTATATCCTTATTCAAGGTGGAAAAGGAACATAAATAGACCATGATGCAAATTTCATCAACACAAATTAATTCACGCAAAAAATGGTTGCATCTTAGATCTAGATTGTTTTTGTCTTTTAGCTATTATGAACACAATACATCAATAGGAATAAGAAGAAAGAGTAAAAAGAAAAAGAGAAAGAAAACAACCCCTTGAACAAAAGATAAGAATAAGATTAGTCGATTGTATTTAGCTTCCATTCCAACTTATCATGACCCTTTTCATTCTGTAAAAACTAAAAAAAATTATATTCTAAATGGCCTCAATAACAAGTGTAAATGCGAAGTGTAAATGGCCTCAACAAGTGTAAAAACTTCCCTGTGAGGATAGAAGGTTTTTAGTTCAAGCAATCTTATAAAGTTACATCATCATCATGGTAACCAAATATACAACAAGGAGTTCTTAGCTTTAGTTAGTTCACCAAGATTATTCAACTTCATAATGGGCAAAGCATCAGGAAACTCTTCATTTTTGTCAGAAAGGGGCTATTAGAGATGAAGTGATAGCCTCAGCTGAGCTCCAAGGAGTTGGACTTTTCCCCACGAGACAAAGACCTTTAAGTGGGAGAAGAGAAGTGCTCTCCTAACAAAAGAATCTTTACCAAATAATCTCCTATTATATTGGTTCCACGCAAACAACCTTTTTTATAAAGGAAAAAATTGTTTAAACCATGTTTTGCTCTTTATCGTACACATTTATTTTTGATTTAATTTATAATGGAATAATTATCAATGAGTTGATCATTGGTAATAAATCCAGTTATATGTTTGAATACACAATTCACTCCAGTCATTTTCTGTAAGCACTCTTAACTTTAATTTTTCTTTTCCTTGTTTCCACCATTGCTTTAAAACCAAGCATGTAACAAGAAACAATAAATCTTTACCTTTTCAAATTAAGGAGTAAAAGGCTTCCAATGACCTTAAAATTAGCAAATTAAGTAAAGATTCACCTCACCATGCTTCTCTTTTTGTTAAATTTGCTAACCTATTCCTTAAAGAGCCTCCTTTCATATATTTTAGCATACTAATCACTGCAACTAGGGTCATATGTACAGATGCTCCACACTAGAGAATGGGATCATCACAAATGATATTTAAAAAATTTTCTACTTATAGCACTTATAATGATATTTAAATCTAGTTTCTCTTGTTATCATTGCTCTTGACATTCTAGAGAACACCTCTAAACTGTTGGAAAGTTGTAGTGGGGACAAGGGCCACCTTGCCTAGTCCCTTGACAGCTTTAAAAATCCATGTAGGATAATGACTTAATAAGATACTATTGTAATATAGGCCTATAGCTATTGTAAAAATCTATCAAGGTAACTAAGAGTAATCAAAGTGTTAAGTATAAAACTCCAACTTCGTGAGTCAAAGGCCTTTACTAGATCAATCTCAATTACTCCACTCCTAATAGCTCTCTGACTTCCACAACCTCAGAAAAACTCCTTAATAAATAGTACGTTGTTAGCCACAGATCTTCCATATATGAAGGCACTTTGAGTATAGCTAACTATTTGTTTTAGTTAATCTTTTATCCTATTGACATTTCATCAAACACATTACAAGCATTGTCTCATATTCCCAATATTAACATATGAAGTTATCAAATTAGCCACACCACATCTCAAGATAACAAAAAAAAACCAAAATGACAAAGAGAGAATGAGAGCTTACCTGCAACATTGCCACGACAGTCGACAGGTGATATATGAAGAAGAAGATCGAAGGAACAAAGTGAAACGAAGAAGAAGAACAGATAAATGAGTAAGTTCTTGAGGATAAAGGGAGTTCTCAAGGACGAAGGGAGATGGAGGCAGGTAGGAGGCTGACAGACGGGACAAAGGTGAGCGTACGACGGTGCAAGAGAGAGAGCCAGCAGGCAGCTGGGTGGTAGGGTGTGCGTGGCATGAGTTTCATTTCATTAGAGGCAAAATGACATCATTTTTGCTTGTAAGAAAACTACATCGTTTTGTCTCATATTTTTATTAAGTATCTAGTGGGAAAACGACATTGTTTAACTCTTAAAGCAAAACGACATCGTTTTATCGGTAGAACGAATAATTTAAACATGAACAAAATGAAGTCATTTTTCAACAAGCAAAACGATGAATAAATAATTTAAACATGAACAAAACGAAGTCGTTTTGCAACAAACAAAATGACGTCGTTTTGTTCGTGGCAAGCCAGTGGCCACTGGCCATAAGCTGGGCTGCTCAACTCTAGCCACAGCCCAACCCGGCCACCTTGACCCGAGGCTCGTGGCCTAGCCCAATATGCCACGGGCCATATCCAACTGGCCTGTGGCCTAATTGCAGCCCGTGACACCTGTGGCCCAGCCCAACATGCCACGAGCCATATCCAATCGACTTGTGGCCTAGCCCGTGGGTCAGTTTGATCGAGCCAAACTCGTTGACCATTGGTTGGGCCAGTTCGGGTTTATTTTGACAAGCTTACATATAGAAAATATATTACTAGATTTATGAAAAATCAGAAACCACTAGGAAATAAAGTATTTTAATCGACATTACACACATGAAAGTAAGAGCAAGTCTATATTTTTTAAATTGACATAGTAACTATCGTCAATTTCCGATCACTGAAAACAAACGAGAATGCACGTATCTTAAAAACAAGAGAGGAAGAGAAGTTGAGAGAGAGAATATTCGAGAAAAGAAGAGCAATAGAGATGACTTAGTTGGTTTCTTTATTTGCCATTAGCCCATATTGTAGTGCAATCATAATTCTTGATATGGATTTTATGATTTTACAATCTAGTTTAAATGATATCGCTATGTTACATTTAAGTATGCAAGAGTTATGTCCAGGTTGCTTTTATGGTAGTTACCACTGAAACATGTTTTGCATTTTGCTTATTAGATTTCGTACATGTTTCTGGTTTGACAGTAGCTTACCTTTATATTTTTCAAGAATTATCCACCATTCTACTTCAGGTGAAATATTTGATAGTGAAATGTTCTCCTAGGTTACAGATTGCAAATGAGGGTATAAGAGTGAGTGTGAGTGAGTAGGCACGTCAATGGGTTAGGCTGACTCTATCTATTTATTTAAAAAAATTTCAAAACAACGTCGTTTTGAAAAAAGGGGCAGGTCATGGGCTGAGCCCGACCCGACCCATCTATTTATTTAAAAAAAGAATTCAAAATGACGTCGTTTCAGAAAAAAGGGGTGGGCCATGGGTCAGACTAGGCCGGCTTGTGGCCCACGTAGGTGGAACATGGTCAGCCCGTGGCCTGGCCAATCTGAGCCAAAAATAGGCCGGGCTGGGCCATAATTGACATCCTTATGAGTGAGAAGAAACTAGGGATTTAGGCTTGAGAGAATGACTATCTATATAATTCTCTAAAAAATGAAAAAACTGAGATAACTTCATTTCAATAATCAAACTCGGACATGCCATGTCTGGTTAATGAGAGTTATTGACACGTGACAGTGTCATGTTAATAAAGATAACGGTGAGACTAACGTTAAGCTAGAATTGAAACAAATTAAAACTTTAAGTATTTTATTGCTACTTTTTAAAGTTCGGGTTGTAATTAAAAAATTGAAGAAATTTAAGTTTTTTTAGTAATTAACCCAATAAATATTATTATATTTCTACGGTATGTATGATGGATCAGACCAGATCTACTACTAACGTTGTTCATTCTTCAAATTCATAGGGTATAACTTTATGGTTATGTTCTTTTTTCAGAAATCAACATTGACTTGCAAGATTTAAGAGGAAGAGAAACAAGAAGGGTAGCCTTTTTTTGTTTTTCTTTAACAAAACATAAAAGAGAAAGTAATCAAATGGAAGAAAGAATGATTAAAAACAAATGGCTGAACACATGCAACGGTATGGGGTTGCACGTGCACTCGTTCGTGTTTTTGTCTTTTGCATTCTATGTCAATTTATAATATAGACTATAATATAGAGACAAAAGAAGAAAAGGTTGTGACCTTTTCTTAGGGACCTTCACTCAGCCTTTGAGATAGAGATTATGATTTGCTTGGTTGGTTTTTATGTGACATTTGAGTCACTTGCCAATCAAATTTGTAGTGCTATATATAGATATATATATATATATATAGTCTATAATATATATATATATATATACACATATATATTATAGACTAAATAGTTGTGTTGGCGTTGGCGTTGGCATTGGCGTTGGCCGTTCAACAAAAATATTTGCAAATTCTCACTACAAAGTCAACACCCCCTCATTAGCCATTTATGTTGTGTTAGATATTATCTCTTCTTGCTATCCAACATGTGCCCTTGGCTTCCAATTGTACAAGTGTTTCTGTGCTAGGATGAGAAGATTATTATTATTATTATTATTATTTCACTAATTTATATATATATATATATATGAACCATTATAGACTAAATAGTTGTGTTGGCGTTGGCGTTGGCCGTTCAACAAAAATATTTGCAAATTCCCACTACAAAGTCAACACCCCCTCATTAGCCATTTATGTTGTGTTAGATATTATCTCTTCTTGCTATCCAACATGTGC
>JANZXR010000003.1:21895498-21911095 GCA_027575705.1 Erythroxylum echinodendron
TTATTATTATTATTATTATTATTATTATTATTATTATTATTATTATTATTATTATTATTATTATTATTATTATTTCACTAATTTATTTTTATTAGTGTGCCTTTAGTAATTTTAGAATTGGTTAAAAATCTCCAAGAAGAACAGCATAGGTTTTTATTTTCACTCTGTTTTTTATTACTTTGGTTTTTATTTTATCGTTTTTAATCTCCAACATACATTTTTTTGTTTTACTTTTTAATTTAGAGTGACGGATAAAAGATGGAGTCAAATTTCCTTTCATGTCTAACGTGACAACCATATTTACTGTGAAAAAGTTTGCACCATATGTTGTATATCCTATTTGATTTCATATGTTTTTTTATTCTTATTCTACTATTAGATATTAATATTAATATTAATATTAAATTTTAATTTAATTTATCATTTAATATATCAATTTTATTATCAAATTAATTAACTTAATTCATTTTAATCTATTGAATTTTATTTTTAAAAGTAATTGATTTAATTATTAAATACTTAATATTATTAACAATTAGAATTTAGTTGTCTACAACCAATGAAAATCCGGTTGAAAGCATTATCTTCCATACCAAACAGATGTCACCTGATATTTTCAACTCTTCATACCATAATTCTATTAAGCACATTATCTCTAAAACATTGCAAGATATTGAAAAACTTATTAGCTTTTATCATAGTTTTACCACTAAATTGCAAATGAAAATTGAGACATTCTCACAAAGTGACATATAAATGACTCTAAAGTGTGTATGCATACAAATTTACTTTGTAAACAAATTAAATGACCAAAGGCTAGCAAACAAATGACCTAAAACAAGTAAAATTTTAGGGCAGTGTTAAGAAATCAAATCCCTAACTTGCAGTATTTCTTTGTTCCATGTTCAAAGCGACATATGTCCCAAAAAAGTATAAGACTCTTTAGCAAAATTCTCAACAAACTTGATCTTTAACTTGTTATAAAAATGGTCTATATATTAATAGTTTAGAAGCTGATATAATGTTTACTATAAAATTGTGTACTGTGACAAGGTGCCTTTAAGCTTAATGTTTCTAAAATTACGACCTATCTTATGTTATCTAATGCAAAGTTTTGCCCTTATGAGACAAGATCTTTTCTTAGGATGCATACCATTTTTTTAGTGATCGTTCTAACAAAAGACAGAGAAGGCTCCGTAAGAAGATCAAACATTCTAAGGAATAAAAATAAGATTCAAAATAGAATGATCTAGGACATTAATATCTACTTTCTCGTTATATGCTAAAAGGGAAATCTCAATTAGAAATAAAAATAAGTATGTCATTATGCTTGTTGAAGAGGAAAAATTTTGAGTTATAAACATCAAACGAATTAGATTTATAATAAAGAATTTTATTAAGAAATAAGTAAACAAATTTTTGTCACACAATTAGACTATAAAAAATTCATCTCACAAACCTATTGCACCTATAATTTTAACACAATAAAAAGTTAAAACTATTTCAAACTAATGAAAAAATAAGTAATAAATTCTTGCCAATAACCTGAATAGAAACATAGTCAGGTTATCAAAGCCTCCAAAATAATACCGATTCTCCAAACTTCTTGTAGTAGTAGTAAAACCAGGTCGAATTCTAAGAGAACTAAATACTAGCTTCTTAATTTCAAGTAATAAAAGTAAATGGGGGTTTTGATTAAGAAACTGATTAACTAAAATTAATACAAAAATAAATTAAATCAACTGAACTTAAAAATAAGAAATCAATATCTCCGATTTAAGGGAAATATCTCATCTAATTGTAACATTGACCATTAATTCAAAAATAATATTTTCACAATTCAAATAGTTAGTCCGAAACATATTAGGATAGCGTAATAAGTCTCAAATTTTTCTAAATTAATTGGTTCAAACCCAACATCCAAACTAAAACTTATCAACTATTGACTGGGTGTGATAGCATTCCATATCAAATAAATGATAGCAATAAGCTCATTAAAAAAGACTAAACCCTAAATTAAATAATCAGGATAGCTGCAGCTATTCAATTTAATTTTCTTGTTTATCATAAGTTAAATATGAAAATTAATAAATAACATATTTGCTACTTATACCAATCCTTCATGACAATTATAGACCACTGAATTTCTTGATAATAATAAAATAATTAATATTACATTAATAGATTAATTAAATATCAATCATTCATAAAATATGAGAACTCAAAATAAGAAATACTTGAATTAAAACGTGATTGAAAGTTTGAAACACAAAATCTCACAAGGTTACACTAAAATATCAAATCCTCTTGAATCAGAACGATGAGTTTAGCCACATATGGCTTTGTTTCAATAAAAATAGAACAAAGACAGAGAATTTCGAAAAACGTAAAAAGAGGGAACCTCTTTTTGTTGTGAGGAATGTCCTTTTTATAAGGTTTTCTAATCTAATCCTAATCTATCTCTAACTTGTAAAGATGTCTATCTAAGACAAATTTAAATTCAAACTCTTATATTATAAGGATAAGGTGAAGTCTTCCAATCAAACTCCAACTCTTCAAATAATCAGCTTTATCCACTGCATCAATCTCTTCATCACTTTATCCAAAATTTGTGATTATCATCAATAGAGTCCCAATTTGATGCAATCTATACTTTTCATCTCCTAAAACAAAACAAACATTAATTTCCATATTTAAGCACCAAAATAAATATAAAACAAGGAGATAATATCAAATAATATATCAAGATAAGATCTTATCAAATTCCCCCATACTGGACTCATGCTTTTCCTCAAGCATACATCAATTCAATATATTGATCATCTTCACAAGAAACGCCCATCTCCTTTCACGTCATCTAGAAATACCCAAAAGCTAATTCACATTTAAGGGTTAAGATAAAATAACAATCGATATAATAAGCACTCATAGGACACATTGTTAAAACATAAATCTCATCAATTCCATCAAAATCAGATGAACAAGACTTGACACCCTCCAAGAATTTCACTCTATACGATCAAAATTTTTAGGGTTCATTAAGCTCTCAAATTAAAACATAGGGAGTTATTTCCATAAGCTTGCTCAAGAATCATAGCTCCACCACTAAATAAAATGAACCTAATGTATAAATCAAAGGGGCTTTGTAAGGTTTGTAACTTGGCTTAGGTAAGGTATGACAAAAGGAACTTTTGGCCAAATAAATTGAAGGTAATCATACAAACTTATCCACACAAGTTTCAACATAAATCAAAATTCACTTGGTTCAAACGACATCTCTTTAAATCACTTTGTCTTTTCTTTTCTTTTCATTTTTTCTTTTTCTTTTTCCCTTTTTTCTTCTTTTTTTAACAAAAATATCAAAGATAAGGTTTTTTCTGTTTTTTTGTTTTAAATTCTCCTCCATTCTATAAGAAATCAAAATAATGCAACTTGAATCATGTAATTAACTTTTCATGGAAATAATCAAAATCTTATGCAAAATAAGCTCAGTACAATTCCTTCAATTTAAAGGTTTAAGTTATTAAAGATATCAATAACAAAAAGGGTAAATTCAGCTTGTAACAAGGTTATTATGTAAGAAAGAAAGTTTAAGACCCAAATTGTTTTTCTAGGGATAAAAGTTATGGTAGCCTTGTTTAGTTCAAAAAATGGTTATCCTAAATGCCCTCATCATCTTTATACAAATGCATCAAAAATGTGGTCTCAATACGTATTTAAAAGCAGGTTCTAGCATAGACAAGCTATGTTTGATGACACACAACAAAATATATATATAGGAACATATATGTGATGAATGCTCTTAGGCTTAAAGCTCGTATAGATGTCAAAAATTACATAAATTCTTGTACACTTTCATTCAACAAAACCAATGAGATACTTGAAAAATTTAATGAAAACCTTAATTATGCTTCTCTTTCTTATTCCTTAGATCTTAAACCAAAAATGTATCATAACTTAAGAATTATTCATGAACAACAATCAGAAAATTATGAAGCTATTATGAGGAATAATTAATATATGAATCAACATATCATGAGTCCAAACAAATCACAAAGTTCATCATAATATAAACATCGCTCCCCCAAACCTAAATCATACATTGTCCCTCACGTATGCGTAAGTTACTCATAACTCAATAAAGATAATTAAAGAAATAAAGAATAGGGGACTCCCCTAAGATGTGAGCATTGAAAGGATGTGGAATATGGTGTCGGAGGAATGGAGGTACAACCCCCATGAATTGAAGTAGAGCATCCAAATTTTCTCTATTTTTGAAATTTTATGTTCCAATTTATCCAGTCAAGAATGATAATCCTGTTGGATCTACAGAGCTAGAAGATATAAATTTGGGCAAATTGTACTATGCTCTCGTTATCTTGATGATGAACTTCTCTCTATGCGTTCGCAAAATGTTCTTCGTTGTTTTTCAATGACAGCCATCCTACTTAAACAAATTATATCCAAAGGTTCCATCTCACAGGCTAAATGCATATCAGTGTCAATCAAATCAAGCAAACTCAAATTAATAGCCAAATGAGTGATAAGAGAACTGAGAAATAAATGTTTGTTTGAAGATAAAATAATGTTAAATTGCATCACCAACTAGGCACCTAAATTGACACGCACTTTATTCACCATACACCAAAGAAAGAACAATTCAACCTTAGTACATGTACATGTAGTAGCCTTTCGGCCGGAATAACTAAAGGCTAAGAAATACTATATATAAATCCACTCCATTTTATTCAGATCACTATCCTTAGATTGACTAGGATTATAAGAAAAAGGATCAGAAGTGATGTGGCATTGGGAAAAAGCATGAAGTAGAAACAAATGGTGTCTGTAAAAAAAAAAATAGATTACGTTTTTTTACAAATTAAATAAATACTAATAAAGGGAAAAGGAAAAAATAATTATTGTTGTTTTAAAATTTTTTAAATAAATAAATAAAGTAAAATGTAAATAATAAAGAAAAATTACAATTTTTTACTTTTAAATTTTTAATTTTTAAAATTTTAAATATTAGAGTATCAATCCAAAGCACTAAATCACATAAGGAGAGATCTCGCCTTATGAGATTTAGTAAGCTGGACTTGCAGAACACTAAATTGCATAAGGCAAGGTCTCGTCTTATGAAATTTAGTAGTCTGAAATTTTAAGATCCTCGTTTCAAAACATTAAATCTCATAAGGTGAAATCATAAGGCGAGGTCTCGCCTTATGAGATTTAGTAGTCTGGAATTTTAAGATCCTCATTTTAGAACATTAAATCACATAAGGCAAGATCTCGCCTTATGAGATTTAGTAGTCTGAATTTTATTTTTGTCCAATAATCTATGTTTCAAGAACAAACAAATACATCCTAGAAAGAACTAAAACAAAACAAAATAAAATCATCATATTTTTGGGTTGCAGTGCAATTGTTTAACGTCGTTATGCTCAATGAGGTTGGTTCTTCTCAAACTTGTTCATATGATGGAAGTTTCAAATCAATGTTCACCTCACTAGAAATCGTCATCTCCTCATAGAATGGTTTTAGTCTATGTCCATTAACCTTAAAAATCTATTCTATCTCTAAACTTTTTATTTCCACTGCATCATGAGAAAAGATATTTACAATAACAAATGAGTCATAATTCATCTGGCAAGTTAAAGAGAAAATCTAAATTTCCACTCTACCTTTTAGCAAGTAATAAATATCTAAAAAAAACTAATTCAAAATGAAAGTTTTCCTTGACAACCATGACCACAAAACGAAACCACGTCAATTGATTATTTCACAAGTTAAAGAGTCACGACTACTTCGAGATCCATCCAAAACTTCCCTCTCTCATTGCAGTACACCAACCATATTGACTTTGCGTGTCTGGTGACTGGCGAAGCTGAAGGAGAAGAAGACGGTGAAGGACAGAAGGATGATAGCGAGTCTTCGATTGACATATTAATGCGTTTGGTTCTCATACCTTTTTCTTTAGCTTTTTCCCTTTGGGCTTGTTTTTCTATTCATAGTTTAAACTTTCTCGTTTTTGTTTCTCTCTTATAATTATTTGGCAACAAAAGTTTTGGAAACAATTTTTAAAAAATCATCACTAAAAGGTCTATATTTGGTGACGATTTAAAAAATCATCGCTAAAGAGACATTATCCTCTCAAAGGTTAACCTTTTGGTGACAATTTTTAAAAATCGTCACTTGGACCCTTTGACGACAATTTTCAAAATCGTCGCTAAAGGTTTAATTTTAGTAATACTTATATTTGGTGATGATTTCAAAAATTGTTGCCAAATATGGATCCTTTCATAAAGATTGAAAATCATCACTAAATATGGACTCCTTGGCTTACTTTTAGCGATACTTACATTTGGTGACAATGGCTGATAAGGCTTGTGCCTTGACTAGAATTTGGTTTTGTTGAATATGTTTTTTAAATTATTTTCGAAGTCTTAATCACTACAACAAAATAAACATTTCACTAATTTTTTGGTTGCATTTTAAAAATCGTCATCAAATGCGGAATCTTTGGCCACGATTTTGAATATCGTCGCTAAATGTAAGCCTTTTGTGATCAAAATTGTCACTAAGGGGTTGATAAACATACTTTGCCGTAGTGATTAAGATTTTAAAAATAATTAAAAAATGGATTCAAGAAAACCAAATTCTAGTAGCACAAGCCTTATCAGTCATAACGTATTTCAATGTTCACTTCCACAAATGCCTTCTCTTAAAAATAGGCTCAAAAGAAAACAAAAAATGATTCATCACTAAGAAAAGAACAAAGAACAAAAAGAAATGCTTCACTGTAGGATAATATATCACCAATTTATTACTACAAAAAGTAAATAAATAAATAAAAACTTGTACAGAGTGATCCCTCTAGCTTTAGAGGTATGTTTTATCCCATTTATTTACGTGAGGTGTGTCATGTAATAGAGTATAATTAAGATCACATTAGAAATTTCATTGCGCCTTAATCTAATCCAATAAGCTAGCCAACCAACTAAATCAAATCAACCACCACCCTCACTCAACTACTCAAGATCGTGTTCATTTTCAAAGCATGCTTGAGTGGCTTTGCTTCCACCCTTCCCATCACTCTTTAATTCATTTTAATGCTCTCATCACTTCAATGTCAAATGCAACATCTTAGAACTCTATCCTGAAACGACCTTTGATTTTTGCATGTCTTGAATGATACAATCGGCAAGTTCGACTCTCGGAGATTTTCGCTCTCTACTGATACTAGGAACTGAATGCTAGTGTTAGGAACCAATTCGGCAATGAATAAGAGATAAACAAAGGCCTAATCTTACATACCAATTGAATCGGGTAAAAAGCGAAGTGATTCACTTTTAAGCTCGATTAAGATTAGTCTACTATTAATAGTCTCAAGTTTTAAACCCTAGACATACCTAATTGCATTAAGATTGGACTACTATTAATAGTCTCAAGTCTTAAATCCCTGACATACCTAATTGCCTTAACCAACATTCTTACAATAAGTCTAGACCCAACTTTTGGCATTTTCCATATGCAAAAAGCTTAAAAGCCCAACTTCAAAAGTCCAAAGTCCATATCTTAATCTAAGACTCAAAGTCTAAAACCCAAGTACAATTACAAGATAAAACCTTTATCAAGTTCAAAATAATTGATCAGATCCTTTCTATTCAACTAACAAAAGGAACGATGTTTTTCAAACTTCTTCTAAGCTTCTTTTAGGCTACATTATGTACGATTGGATGCAAGAATTTTAATAAAATGGAACGAAATCAAGTTTAATAACTCTTTCAAACTCCTAATTAGACCTAAATTAAACCTTCTCTTTCAATTAAGTTTAAATTTGCTCTAATTGACTTTAAAAGATCACATTATCTTTCGATTGATATGCAATTATACCTAATTATTTTATGTAATTTTCTTAAAACTTCAAATCCAATTAATATTTTTAGTGCTCTACGATTGGGCCTGATTTGCGCTAAACTACTCGATATTCGACGTTAAAGAACCAATGTACAAGGCTCCCCATGTTGCAAAAGTTAGGAAAATTATTCCCAGGCTCGCCCTCGTAAAAGAAAGAATTGAAAGACTAATTTAAAATAGTAAAGTGAAACAAAAAATCCTTAACAATAAAATAAATTGAAACTACTTCACTGAAATGAAAAATATTTTTTTAAAAAAATGAACATCAGTTTGCAAGGAGAATTTAAGATGATGAGTCAGGAAAAAAAAAAAGTATGAACAGTGAACATGACTTGAGCATTTGTCTTTGAACTTAAAATAGAAATGAGACCGGGTTAACCTCAAATACACTAGGTCTTTCTGTCTCTGAAAAATAAGAATATTAGAGTTGAAAAAAAAAAAATTAAACTAGCATGATGTACTTAAGAATGGTTGAATCAATTTTTTTTGAGGTTAACGATGAGTTTGCCTTTTTTTTAATAAATAAAATAGGTTGAAGAGGAATTGGCTATAGATTTAGTGGAGATCAGTATTGAATTTTCAGTTTCCTACATATCTGAAAGTCTCTTCACCACATTTATTAAAGTTTTAACTAATGTTTGCTAGAACTTTAGAAAGTGAAGAAAGTTGACATTTTCCGTTTTACTATTCTTCTTTAAGTAGGCCCCTAATCTCTGTTCAGACTGTGACAACAAGACTTTAATATGGGACTAGGTGATAAAACGACAAAGTATAGAGCAATAACAAAATCCCTACAAATACAGGAGTTGGTAGCGTTTCTGCTGCGGCCCTTTAATATGATATTAAATGATTCATACTGACGGGCCTTATTGACTGAAATACCCTTACCCATTTCGCACTATCCCATATAAAAGTCTCACTTTCCTTATTCCAATTCTACAGTTTTTAAACCTTACTGGTGTCTGACCTGGAAAACTTCCACGTTGATAACCCCTGTATGAACTAAAGATTTTTTAGAATTGGGACTGGAACTTATTAGACTGAAGACTTGTTCTTTGTTATGCGCATACTTGGTGAATTATCGTATCTCAGTTTATTAATTGTTTATATATATATATTTATATAGGGTAAGAGAAGCTATCGAGCTTCAAAGCTATTTTTTAATCTTCATTGAAACTGGAACAAGTATCTGACGTTTGAGCGATGTTCATGTGTTTTCCAAGGAGGGATAATCTTGTACTTTTAGTCAGAACCAGGGAAGAAGCTACTCACTCAGTTGGCAGTTGCGCATGAGATGAAGACCAGTAGACCAACTGACACGCATTCGAGACACTATTTAACTGAAGTCAATTGACAAGGTAGATCGAAAGGAAGAGAGAAAATAAAGTAGTAACAGCAAAGGTCCATGGACGAGCCATCAAAAGAGAAAGCAACTCGTGAAACAAGGGTTGATTTCAGCTCTTACAGTAGCAGTCGTTGCTTATTTCTTGATGCTTTCAAAGCTGTTCTTAACTGTTTGGGTGTTGAGTGGGAAATCAAAGAATGCTATTTACCTTTAGAGCTCAAAGACGATAACAAATCCCAGGGAGCAACCTATTCGCAAGAACCAGCACAAACCACTGCAGCAACATTCAACAGCGGAACTGCTCCAGAAGCCGACCCTCCCACTAACATCATTCCCTCCGTAAGTAGTCCCTCTCTCCGGTTTGTAATTGTAGGAAAACTAATTGCTGCTTTCTTTGACCTTTTGATAATGGTATTTGATCAACTTATGCACACCCGACAAAGATTTTTATTCAAATCACTCAAGTTCCGGTGTTAGATCATCTGTACTGAAACTATAGATTCTTAATAGTTGTGAATTTTAATAATCCATCATTAGAGACTTTTAAGTATGCCGCTTTTGGATTCATAAAATTTTCCGGGGTTGATTATTTTGTACAGGAAGATGCTGCTCCGACTTCGATACGTGTTATGAGTGTGCCTAAACAGCCACCAGTAAGCGGTGGTGGAGGTGCAAAGATTAACTAGTCACGCCATAGCGTCAGACGGACCTTCAGAAATTAACGAGTGTTTGCTATATGCGTATAGGTTTCTTTCTGTCTTTGGTCTGATCTTAAAGTCCTTGTAATGTTTCTCTGAAGTTGCTGGGTGTGCTAAGCGTAGTATATTTCTTTCTCACTTTATATATGTACTGGTTTTCTCTGTATATGCAGATTAATTAGAGTTCCAAGTCTTTAAACCGCATATTGACAGACTCGCTTCGATATATATTGATCCTTCTAGTTTTTGCGGAGGAATGACAAAATCTCAGTCTTAATAGGAGGCGTTGCATTCATTACAAAATCTAATTTTCAAGTGACTCTTTAGTAGATAATTTTCAGTAAAATCATCTACTGAAGAGGAAAAAATTAACAACGAAATAAGAAGAGTAGAAGCCGAGGGATCAAAATAAAAGAGAAAAAGCAAATGCATTGGAATTTATACTTTCAAAATCTTCTAAACGTATTCAACTTTATAAAGTATGAGATTAGGCCTTCAAAACTCTCCTCTTCAATAACCTAACAATTAATTAGATGATAGAGTTCATCCATTTCCATTCAACAAATCTTGTATGTTATCTTTTTGTATAATCTTCACATAAGATATGTTATCCTATATTTGTAGCATAATTAACAGAACACTGCCTTCTCTCTTTTTAATCAGAAAATTCATCAAATTCACTACTAATATTTAAGTCATGACATCTTAACAAAGCAAAGAAGTTGTATCTTCTATTGATAAGTCACTTGATGACTTCTTGACGACCTATAGTTGGACAAAACTGAAAAAAGAACATCGATTAACTTTGGCCATTAAGAGAATCCTTAAAGAAAACGGGAGGAACCATTCTAAAGTAAGCAAACGCTATTTCAAGTCTAACATACGATAGAAAACATTTTTTGTGACTCTATTTCAAATGCAGAGTTTGATTCTAAACCATAAAAATAAGAGGCTTAGTCGAATAAGTGTAGATCTTATCACTAAAATTAATCACAAATAACTTGCTAATGGGCTGTCAAACTTGACGTTCTAAAAGGAAAAGGTTTATGATATATATGCCAAATGACGAAGAGAATTTGACTCTCCTTCTACTCTTATCTGTAAATTTATTTGGACTATCCAGGGCTACTAATTTAACAGGTAATTATTAAGCATCTATTATATATAGTTGACGATTTTAATAGAAATACGTGAGTCCTATTTTTTAGTAAATAAAGATGAATATTTGGTTCCATTGGTGAACTATGTTAATGGATTCAAAATCAGAAAGACCTAAACATTACATATATTAGAATTTATAATCAAAAAATGAAAAAAGAGAGATTTATGTCTTTTATAAAGTTAAAAGAATATTTCATTATTTAAGTACACCTAGGATTCTACATTAAAATAAAAATATAACACTCTAAGAAATGGAAATGACTATTCTAAATGATCTTAAATGGAAATGACTATTCTAAATGATCTTCCTTAATATTTTCTTGATGGATCAATGTTATTGAAATTTCATGTTACATAGAAAATGAGGTGTACGCTAAAACCATCCCCAGAAAAGGCACCTCATATGGCATTTGCTATAATAATAAGTATAGATCAATTATACTTGGTTGTAAGTGCTTTATTTAAAATATTAAATTTAAAAAGTACTAATTTCAAATGGATGAACGAATATTTATAGGATATATACTTACTAGTAAATATATATAGGACTTTTAATAAAAGAAAATTGGTTGTGAATGAGTTTGTGCATATTAATTTTCATAAACCAGTACTTCTTCCCTAAGCCACGATTGTGATGCTGATGTTGTAGGTACAAATAAGAAGTTTGAGAAGCTATCCATATTTGAGAAAGCTCATCAAGAAGAAGAAGAAAAACAAGAGCATACCAATGAACAATGAGGCAAGTGTTGGGTGTTTTTTTCACTTAAAATTTCCTTATTATTAATCTATTATTTACAACTAAGTAAGTGCACCTCGAGGAAGCATTATGGATATAAAGTTTGCTAAAGTTGCTAACTAGGATAAAAATAAAATGAAGAGGATTTTGATGGATATGAATAATGAAATATAAAATAAAAATTAATTAATAGAAAAAGTCAAAAGAATAAAAACAAAGCAGTTTATCAAGTAGAGAAATCAATGGTAAATCAATTCTTAGATAAGTATTCCTAGTATAAACCTTGATTTCATGATTCAATTACTTTAGAATTAGTATCCTATATGAACCAATAAAATTTTTTAGACATTAAAATTATACTTCTCATGTTACCATTTAGCCTATGGTTAGTTAGCTTGTATCTCTTCTAAGCTATTGTCTTTTTTAATGTATTAAAATCTACGAAATTCCATAGAATGTTTCACCCTAATAATATAAAGATCAAGTAGCTCTATGTCTAGCACCCTATTCAACCCCCTTCTACCTAAGTGATGGTCAACTCACAAGCAAACTCTTTCAAAACCTTCACAAATAAATTTAGATCAAATTTAATTGCTAACATAATTAACTTTAAATTAAGATAAATTAAAGATACCTTGCATCAATATATCGTTATTTGTGAATAAAAATAAATCAATTTATACAAGGATAAATACTAGGATTTTTCATATCTAAACATATATAATATTCAGCCACAAAAAATGTTTAATTAATAAAAATAGTAAACATAATCAAAGAAATCATAATAGAAATAGTCCTAGACCAAAATTATGGTAATGTTGACAATTTAATCCCTTCATATAAATTAATATCTTGATTCTTAAATGAAAAAACAACTTTAGAAATGACGTCCTAAGGTCTGTGAACCTCTCGAAAGCTAACCTTAACCTTTTGGGAGAAAAATATAATTAATATATGTAAAGTTTCTAAAAGTCTTTCAAAAATTTAGGTGTTTGTACTTTAAATATATTTTAACACGCTCGGACATGATTTGAACCACGTTTATGGCCCAAGATATTGGCCTTTCCATATCCTCAAAGAGGAAAGACACTGTCTCTAGTATGTTCACGTCATATATTATAGATATTCCTATTTTGCTTTAATGCTGCATGGTCTCCACCTAGGTCATACTTTAGGGAATGTCTCTTCCTACCCTTGATCCATTATGAACACTTACTGGCGCACGGATACGGATCAGACCATGCTCCTTCAAGAATTGTAATTTTTGTTGATGTTTTTGGTTGAGATAGTCCCCAATTCTTAATAAATCTTATCTTAAGATAAGTAAACTAACGTAATTTGATATGACAACCAAGCAAAATACTTAAAGAAAATATGTACATGTTTCATGCACATCAAATATTCTCATACTTAAACTTTTGGTTACCCTCAAGAAAATACACTTAAATTACACTTTAACTTAAATAGGTAGAAATTATAGAGAAGATCAACAAATTAATTAGAGTAAACAAGAATATTTATCATCTGCTCAATTTCATTATTTATCAACTAGTTAAGCATCTACAAACTTTTACTAAATTATAAATTCAATTCAATTCAACCAAAAAATCTTTCAAATGTCATCATAATTAATATAAATCAACCTAATATATAAATAATCATAAATGAGTACGAGGCTTTCACCTTCAAACATTTTGATAACCTAAATTAACAACAAAATAAAACACTTATTTTTAAATTAAAAAAAGAACATTAGATGCTTATTTATAAAGTAACCTAACATTTTAATGTGAAATTACATAACTTGTTATGAAAACTCTCAATTACTCAATTATGGTACGAATTCAAACGACTACTAGCACCACTCTTAACTTTGAACTTTTTATTAAGGTTAAATTCAACAAAGTGAATTTATTTATCCTCAATTTACTCATATTTTTAAGGGATACTAAAATACTTGGAAAGAGTCACTTTTTAACTCAAATTATTTCGAATCATTACATAAACTAAGCCTTAAATTTAAAACCATTAGATCAAATTGAAGCTAAATTGTCTATTAAATGATCTTATCTATTTAGCTAAACTAGTTGATAAAAAAAATAAAACTTTCGTTGAGTAATCTTAATTATTACTTTCATTGTTAAAAATTCTTGAAATTATTATCTAGAATGCTAATTGCAATGAAATTAATTTATCAAAGTAAAATAGAATAACACTCACAAATAATTAAATTACTTCCTATACTCAATTTGTATATTCTTTTAATGTACCATATATAAAGAATAAAAGTAAAAATTAAGAACAAAAAATAGAAATAAAGGGAGGAAATATTAAAAAAGAAAAGGAAACTTCTTTGAACCTTTTTTTTGCCTTCAATTTATGATCAATGTGATCAACATCTAAATGTATTCATGACTTGCAAACATGCAAATGATTAACAAATAAAATGAAATAAAATCTGAAATAAAATACTTATAAAAAGACATATTTGAAATGAAAACAAGTTGTTCAAGATTACAAATAGAAAATATAACCATTAAATAGTATAAGGCTTAAAGAAAAGAGAAAAAGAGTTCAATCTACCACAAACTTGTCTTTATAATTGCTATCGTACTTAAATATTATTCAAGGTTATGGGGGTAGCTTAGAATAACTCGCATGCTAAAGGTACATAAACAACCGTTGTTCTGTGCATTACAACTGTCATCCCTATGCATTTAACTTAATTTTGTATTTTTTACATAATAGAATTCTACCTCCACTATTCATTCTCAGTGTTGAGAATGGTCCTGTCAATATTCTCCCATACAACCATTGTGGTGTAGGCTATTTGTCTCGATGCTATGCCACCATCTCCTCAACCTGAGATTCATACGCTACTAGGTGAGTGTTTTCGCTTACCATCTTCCTTTGTTACCTCGAACCTAGGTGCATCATCTATCTCGACAACATCTCTCTCTACCTACCAACATATAGACTTTTTTAACCTTCTTAACTGATCCCATATAGGATATCATATTAATATTGACATAAGTCAACTTACGTCCAAAATTTAAGTTTGGGAGAGAATCAAAAGCATCTAGGTTTTTAACCAATCATATTGGATACAAGCCTTTATATACTGTGCCATTAATTTTATTGTTCGTTGTCTTCAAAGACACTGTGAAACAATAACCTAGATGGAAAGTTATCCTTGTAACTATATACACAACAACAACAACACCCAGCAGAAATCTTATTGAGACGTCGAGTCTATGAAGGTACAATAGTACGCAACCTTACTCCTAACTAGTAGAGAGACTGTTTCCAAATGAACCACATGAATGAATGAAAATAAAAACAAAAATAGAAAGGGAAAACAAATAAATAAAATTAAAATCAAAGACCAATAAAATAATAAAATAAAATAAATAAACATAATAATAGTAATAATAATAATAGGAAAAATAATAAAAATATCTAATATATAAAAATAATAGTAAAAATAAAATAAAAGTAATACTAATAATAAAAGAAATATCAGTAATAATAATAATAATCATACTAACATTAATAATGATAAACATAATAGTAATACCAATACTAATGCTAATAATAAAGATATTAATAATAGTACTAAAAATAACAACAAGGAGGAGGAGGAGGAGGAGGAGGAGGAGGAGGAGGAGAAGAAGAAGAATAATAATAATAATAATAATAATAATAATAATAATAATAATAATAATAATAATAATAATAAT
>JANZXR010000003.1:21911496-21941939 GCA_027575705.1 Erythroxylum echinodendron
TAATAATAATAATAATAATAATAATAATAATAATAATAATAATAATAATAATAATAATAATAATAATAATATGTAATTACCACTGAGGCTAACTACAAAAGGCAAGAAAAAAAAGAGAATTACTAAAATCTCTTTACAAAGGATCTTTTATCTGAATCCTAGCACACCAAAGCTTTCTATTGTGGGTTATGTCCTCGGTAAGCTCTAGAATTGTTATATCTTTTTTTATCATCTCCCCTAAATTCTTCTTAGGCTTTCCTATTTTCTCTTACAATCTCTAAATACGATCTTCTCGCATCTTCTCACTGAAGCATCTAGGGGTCTCCTCTTAGCATGTCTAAACCACCTAAGCCTTGTCTCTCTTAATTTGTCTATAATATTAACTACTTTTAATTTGTATCTTTCCATGACATTCCTTACCTTATCCCTTTTAGTAAGGTTGCACATCTAACAAAGCATCCTCATCTCCGTTACTATTAGCTTATAACTATGAACTTGTTTGATAGGTCAACACTCTGTCCCACAGAACATGGCCAACCTAGTTGCTAAATGATAGAATTTGCCTTTAAGCTTGAGTGGTATCTTCTTGTCACATAAAACTCCTGAAGCATCTCTCCATTTTAGCCACCCTGATCTAATCCGGTGAACTATGTTTTCATCAATTTCTCTATTGCTCTGAATGATATATCCTAAATATTTACAACACTTCTTTTGCGGTATAGCTTCTAAACCAATCTCCACATCTATAACCCCATATGTCTCGAAAAGTTACACTCCACATATTCAGTCTTAATCCTACTCAGTCTAAAACCCTTTGATTCTAGCGTATCCCTCTAAAGTTCAAGCTTGGCATTAATCCCCTCTTTTGTCTAATCCACTAAAACAATGTCATCATGAAATAACATACATCAAGGCATGTCCTTTTGGATGTTCTTAGTGAGCTCATCAGTTAGTACTGCAAATAAAAAGGGACTCAAAGCACAACCTTGGTGTGGCCCAAAATCTATAGAAAAATACTATGTATATCCTCTTATCGTTCTTACTTTAGTTTTTACACCTTTATACATATCCCTAATAATTTGTAAGTAAGTCATCGGAATCCCTTTGATTTTTAAACAAATCCATATGATTTCCCTTAGAACCCTCGTACACCTTCTCTAAATCAATAAAAACCATGTGTAAGTTATGTTATCATTCCCTGTAGTATACCATTAACCTTCTAAGGAGGTGCAGAGCCTCTATAGTAGACCTTCTTGGCATAAAGCCAAATTATTTTTCCGAGACAAGAGCATCCTTTCTTATTCTCTTCTCGATCACTTTCTCCCATAACTTCATGGTGTGACTAAGTAATTTGATGCCTCTGTAGTTGGTACAACTTTGAATATCCTCTTTGTTCTTATATAAAGGAATTACCACACTACATCTCCACTTGTCTGGCATTTTGGCATACTTAAGGATCATATTTAAAAGTTTGGCTAGTCAAGTATTACCCTCTTCGCCTGAGCTCTTCCATACCTCTACGGGTATCTCATCAAGTCCTACTGCCTTACCTCCCTTTATCTCCCTCAATGTATTCTTAATTTCATCAACCATAATATGTGCGCAGCAAGTAAAATTACGAAACCTCTCAGATAAGCTAAGGTCACCTAAAAGGATGTTATCCTCTATGCCTTTATTAAAGAGGCTATAGAAGTACCTCTGCCATCTACTTTTAATGTCACTTTTAGCTATAAACACCCTTCTTGTTTCATCTTTTACACAACGGAATTTATCAAAATTCCTTGCTTTCCTTTCCCTATCTTTCTTCAACTTAAAAATATCCTTTTCTCCAACTTTATTATTCAATCGTTGATAAAATTTTTCGTAATCTCTACTTTTAGTTGTTGAGATTATCATCTTCGCCTATTTCTTTGCCAATTTATACCTTTCTTTATTACTAACTCTCTTTACCTCTGTGGTGTTATCCCATATAACTTTGTAGACAGACTTCTTGAACTTAACTTCTTCTTGAACATCCTCATTTCACCACCAAGCCTTCCCTCCTTCGGCCTTTTAAAAGTACCCAAGGTCTCAACAGCTGTGTTCCTTAAAAGAGTTGCAAGTCTCTCCCACATCTGGTTAGCTTCTCCTACCAAACTCCATTTTTCTCTATAAATTACCCTGTCCTTAAATTATTTCACCTCTCTCCCACATTTGATTAGCTTCTCCTACCAAACTCCATTTTTCTCTATAAATTACCCTATCCTTAAATTATTTCACCATATCCCCTTTCAAATTCCACTATCTGATTTTGGTGCACCTCTTATGACTTCTCTACCTCCTCTAATTCTTAATAAAAAATCCAAAACTAGCAACCTATGTTGAGTTGACACGTAAGCACTAGGTATCATCTTACAATCCTTGCAGCTAGATTGATTACTCCGTCACATTAGGAAGTAATCAATCTGAGTGCTCATGATTTTGTTTCTAAAATACACTAGATGCTCTTTATTTTTCTTTAAAAAATTGGCTATCACCCACTCGAATGTTACTTGAAATCCAACAAAGTTGTCCCGTTATCATTCTTTTCACCATACCCAAAACCTCTATCTTTTCTTAAGTAATCATCTGAGTCTAATCCTATATGACCATTGAAATCTCCTCCTAGAATAAGTACCTCGTTGGGGGGTATTTGTTGAATCACCATATTTATAACAACTCCCTTCCCCCTAATTTTTAAGGACATGATTCCATTGCTAGTCCTCTTTACCACTACAACATATTGTATGAGTTCCTCGGCTACTAAGATACCTACTCCATTCTGTCATCTCAATGGGCAGCATTAGGTCAATACAATGTCCAGCACAAGGAGTCCGAAAAAAAGAATTATAATGATTATGTAACCTTCATCCTGCCACTTTATAAGTAAAATAATTGTTAATAATGAACTAAACATTGTTTTCTGACCCTACTTCATTCATAACTTCGTCAAATATCTCAAATAAAGTATTAGTATTTCTAATAAGGCCAGATGCTTCAATAGCTTCAAAAACATTGAGTCATTTGCAGAAAAACCAAAACATTATTAATAGGCTCTTATCTTTTATTTGTCCAACCACCACATATAATTGAACAACCACAAGTAGCCCAATTCACTCTTCTTTCTGTCAAATAACTTTTAATTTTAGAAATTAAGCAACTCAAAAGTTTACTTCTTAAGTTATTAATTAAAGGAGTTTTGTATCCCATACTGAAAGAAGTTACAAAATCCACCATAGGCTAATAATAGTAAGACTGGGAAGCATTGAATTATGTACTAGTATCATACCACTATCTAGCTATTACCATGTCTACATTTTGAGCTGCATTTCTTGATTGCATGGCCCTACGAATTGAAAGTTGGGCTCCAGGGTTTGTTCATAGCGGATAAAAACTAGTCACCTGCCTTCTTTTTTTCCTCACATTAAGTCCACGTGTAGCATTCACTTTTTCCTAGGCTAGGAATGGAACACTACCACTACTACTTTCAACATTTCCACAATAATCACGAAAACTAGAAAGTGAATTTCCACTACCAATTTGATAATTTAGTCTCTCCCTTATATCTTTCTCGTGTTGGTATTCTTCAAGCAAAGTTTTCATTTGTCACTTCTCATCATGACTCACTTTTTTACAAGGTTCTACATCTCCTTTAACCCTAACTAAAAGCTTCTTTAATCGGGTTATTCCTGCCCCTTTTAAATGTTTGTTACAAAATAAGAAAATTGTATGGTTCTTCAGACCCAGGACCAATGTAGCATGAGCCCAAGCTGGATCATTGTATCTTCCTGAAGCAATTTGATCATGAGTACTTGAACTTCCTTTCATTTATCTATAACAATAAATGAAGACATTAATTTTGTAAGAAATTAATCCGTTAGTAGTTTTATCAACAAATTTAGCACTGCTAAGTCCTTCATGAGGCAATGCAACATAAATAATGTCTTTATATTCAGCATAAAGAAGTAAAAATTTTTGAAACTAGAGTAAAAGTCAGAAATAGAGAGATATTCCTATTGGAGAGTGGTAAATTCATGCTAAATTTAAAATCGACGTACAGTGTTATGCTTTGTTGTCTTGAAGGTTCAAAGATCTAAGAAGATGACTCAATGAATCCAAAAATTCAAGCCATGACTTCAACATCCTTAACTTCACTTAGCATGTTCATCTTTATTCTTGTTTTTTCAGGAATAGTATTATTGCCATCGACATATCTTCATAAATCCTTGCCTTTAATAAATATCTTAAAATTGAACGCATAAGTTGAGTAATTTTTTTCATTAAGATGAACTAAAAAACTTTCACGCTTATCCAAAGACATGATGCCAAGGTACTATAGATGAGATAAAAATCGAATAACAAGAAAATAAGATTTTGAATATGCAACGACTATGAGATATTGAGATGGACTACTTTTGGGATAAATAAAGGTGAAATTAGAGTTGAGATGGACAAAAGACTGAACAAAAATGAGATTAAACAAAGTCTTTGATATCATAACTGTCACGACCTGGAACCACATCGGGCACATGACAACCGTCGCATACCCAGGCTAAGGATACTTATGGTACCCTTAACCCGACTATGCAAGACTAACTGAATATCAATCTCAACGACAATACAAAATGTTCATATATAAAGTCATTTACAAACCACAAGATAAAAAAGAGTTAATCTACAAAATTATAAAGCATATCGACATAATCATGAGCCACTACACAACAAAGTACAAAACAGAGACTACTCACGTGCAATAATATCTCAAAAATGTTAAAAGAATGCACAATCCACTTAAAACTTTAAACTCACCAAATTAACCTGCATGGTTGGGAAGCGAAGGGGGGTGAGTACACTATGTACTCAGTGAGCAGGAAAAAACATATGTCACAAATAGAACTCGATACACACCAAGACGGTATAGGTAACCCATAAGGTGAACATACAACACAGAGAAACACATAGGCCCAGTCTATGACTCTACGTATATTGGCTAGGAACCATATAGGCCTAGTCTATTAATCACTCATCCGGTGAACATAGGTTCCAGTTTCAATACACAAACTCATAAAAACATCACATATATAAATCAAATATAGTCAGAAAAACAACTATTAAGGTAAGCCAAAGCAATCATGGGTGACACTACTAGTCAGCCAAACTAGCACGCACACCCACTGATCCTCGGTGTTGGCTCGACTTCATCCGTGTTGACTCCGAACTACAGTCGACAAGAGCGTTATGACCCTAGACGATTACCTCGTCGGTGTCTAGACCCTAAGTATGGAATCATTTGCAAGTCCCGTAGAAAGGTGTCGATATGGGGACTTGACTTTTATGTACCAGTGTCAAGAGTATGGGGGTCGCTAAATCAGTTGTGCCTAACACACGATTGGCCAATCGTTTCCTTACCAATCATTAAAAAATCATATACAAACGTTGAATGTTAAAATCAAGTAAGGCACCATGCCTTTATTTATCAATCCAACCGATAAAATGGAACTGTGCTAAGGCTCTAAGCTAAAAGAGAATATATGCATGCAGTATATGTGACTAGGTTATGGATATAAAAATTTCCAAAACATTATCTCATGAAATAAAAGCCATATTTTTGGCTTCAAATGTATAGCTGTTCAAAACAATGTCATTTTATAAATACATAAATGTATTAGTATCCATATAAGATTTAATTCTACTACGCATTACCTAGGTTCGAAATTCACATACAAGTCATCATACATGTCTTAGAGTGATCTAATCCCATATGAGAAATGTGATTTCCCCAACTCACCTCAAAAGAAGACGTGCACTACTTTGCCTTCAAAAATCCTCAGTACGAGCTCTTTGATTCCTAGCTTCTAAGACTTTATACATAAATAGACATACAATGAAATTACTACTTAAACATAATTTTTTTAAAGTTATACGCCATCATATAAGTGTGTAAAACATAATATCATTCCCTTTAAGCCATAGGATTTGACCATTAAGCTTCTCACATGGTTACTTCCTTACCATTCACATTACCTTCTCTTTTACATTTTCTAAGGCATTTAATGCCTTTAACCCAATACTTGCTCATTTCGAAACATACTTAAGCACATCTTTATTCATGCACATTATGCCATTACTCATCAATCTAAACAACAATTCAAGTTTACTCTACGTAAACAGGAAAGCCTCTTTCCAATGCACACCATCAAAATCCTTAAACCCTAAGCCAAGTTTACTTAAGCATTTTATTAAACACCTAATGTGCATAACTGTCAAGTCATATTTTCAAGACTTTATCATGATAATTCATGCTCTTATCACGTCATATAGTAACACTTCCATTCAATGACACATTCCACCACTCCATTCAAACCAACTCCCTTCACTTAAGCTACATTTATCAATTGCACAACTCATTATATTAATCTACTTCTTCATCGTTTCGGCCCAACCTTAACCAACATACATCTTCTTTATTCTTCTTCATCAATTAACATTATACATGCACAAATAACACCATAGAATTCATTTAAATCATCGATTTCAAAAGGCATCCAAAAATTTACAACTTTCACCAAAAGGGGGCATTTTTGGTTTTGACTTAAAGAACCCTCTCTATGACACATTCCATTCACCTAAACGATGATTCATGCATATTCAAGCATGGATAATAACATATCTTAACACCGAACTCAAAATTCTAATGTAGAGAGAGATGAGACAAAATTTACCTATACTTTCCTTTGGTGATATCTTCAAATCCTTTGAGAATTTTTCAAATCTAATGATAGATTTGAGTTCCTTGACCCCAAATTAGCTTAGAACACCTTGGTTTGAGTTGATGAATCGAAAACTTGGTGAAAATTGAGTAATGGCCGAAACTTCCTCTTCTCCTCCTCTTTCCTCCTTTCTTCTCCTTTCTTTTAATTAAAACTGAGTATTTTAATGCCAAATAAAGGGGTTGCACGGCCACACTCACGAAGAAGGGTCTAGAATTTGACTCTTCTTTAATCAAACATGATGAATTTACCTTATTGCCCTTAGTTATTATACCCTCCAAACTTTTCCTAAATTTGCAGTTAAGCCCAAAATTTGAGAATGACCAAAACTTTTATTTTCATTTTGGTCCTCGGACTTTTGAAAATTATAATTAAGCCCCTTAACTTTATAAAATTACATATTGGTCCTCCAAGAATTGAAATTTTTCATGTAAGTCCTTTAAGTTTTAACAATTTACAAATAGGCCCTTATGTGCATCAACTTTTCCAATTAAACTTTCTAAGTGTTTAATAACTCTAAAAATCATGTCTAATCACCTCGAAGGCATTATAACACATTTAATTCGACCACCATGGTCATATCCATCAAATGGACTCGATTTTCACACTTAAAAGCTTATATGTCGGAAATCTCCAAAATTTCACATACCGATAAACTCTAAGTTTATGTAAGGGCATAGAATATTTTATATCACTGGCATACATACCAAAAGGATTCAAATACATCTTTGAACTCATCACAATCATTTATATATTACTATACAATAGTATCTCTAAATATAGCGCAATACAAAAAGCTGAGAGAGTCCGGCATTACAATGACAACTTAGAGATATTTTAAAATATTTTAAAAATCTTTTGGCCAGAAATATAATTGGTTAGATTTTACCTTTTTGCTAATTTACTATACAATTACAATGGCATAATTTTATTCCCAATCAATTATTTACCCAATAACTGAATATCATTACACTAGTTTCAAGAATATGTTAATTAATTATTTAATTTAAAGTATTTATATTTTCAATTTTAATTTAAGTTTAAACTTTAAATTCATGCATTTCGTGCATTTAAATCATCTAAAAACTTAAGATAAATCCCACATTAACCAAACCACAAAGGATGAACCAAACCAGACATAAACTAAAACAAAACGGTGCATCATTTAATTGAACTCTAATCTAGTATCCAACCCAACACAAATCACAAATCTAATTCACAATTTAATTCCAACTTCCAACCCATTCCCAATCACAAATACAATTAAGTAGGAAAAATCAATTGAAAACACACCCAAAAAAATCACAATGTATTGCTTCGGGTTTTTGGGTCGAGTCAGGTTTGGATTTGGAAATTTTCCAGATCTGGTGATTCTAGATGTGGTGGTGGCAATAGTAGTGGATGGTGGTGGCAGGAGGAGAGTGAAGTGGCGTGGAAGAGGTTTGAAGCTGTTTGGTTGTGGTATGGTTTTCGTAGAGGAGGGTTGTTCGTGCGGTGGTGGCGTGAAGGAAGTCATGCATCGTGCAGTGGTTCTATTGTCGATGGAGAAGGAAAAGCAGCCACCGAAGAGGAGAACAAGAGAGAGAGAGAATGGAGAGTGTGTTGTGTGATGTGAGGGAGAATGGAGGAGGAGAGTGTGAGAGAGAAACCAAAATAAAAAATGAGAGATGAAATGAAGCAGATGGGTGTCAGGTGTGTTGAGGGGTAGGGATAAATTTTCCATTTTTGCTAATCGGTCCCTTAAATTATGAAACTTACAGTATCGCCCAGTATACGACTGGTGTTTTGAATACCGACCAGTATGAAAACACCTACTACCAGTCGATAGCCACGACCGGTTTCATAAGTGCTAGTACCATTTTGTTTTTTGACTAGTACAGGCTGATATGGAATGGTATTAATTACACTAGCTTAAACTATTGTGGAAAGAGAAACTAGTGCTATTGGTAGTAGATAATGTTGGTGTTATTACTAATGCACAAAGGCAAGATATTCAAGATAGCTTGGTATTAAACTGGCTCCTGATTTAATTACAAAGTTATCTTTATATGTAGTTCTTGTAGAAGATGGAAGAATGGAATTATATCCCAATAAGTTAGACAGTAGTAGTTAGATAGTCCTATTTGATCCTAAAGGATGTGGACTATTTGTTGTTACGATTTAGAGGATGAGAATAGAAAAATTATTGTTGTTGCAATGCCCACCAAGGTATCTAAAATTTTTGATGACTCCGGGGTAAAGATCTACTTTCGCCACCACCACCTTCATGACTGTTGCAATTGTAAAATCCACATATAAATACAAACACACACGCACACACATAGAGATGACAATTGAATATTAAAATGGAAAGGAACCTTGGAAAGTAGACAAAGATGAAATTAGATATTGAAGAAAAAAGAAGAAACCTTGACATTAAAACAAATCCTAACCACCCTACCCCCAAATGGCAAAGAAAAATTAAAGGAAGAAGATGAAAAATTGGATGGTAGATAGTGAATTAATAAGATAAAATCAATCCAAAAAATCAAAAAGAAAAAAGAATCAACCATGGCTTAGATCATACATATACATGAATTTCGCATAATAGGTCACAGATATCTATACATGTAATGTATTCTTTAAAAAAAAAGAGAAAAATTGTATATATCAAATGGTGGTGTTGACAATTAAAATGTTCTTCCCAAGGTGGTGGTGGGGGTGATGAGGATCGACGAGAAAAGGAGATTTTGAAAAAAATCTAATTATTTATTTACCAATTATATATAGATAGTGACAAAAAATATTTTTAAAATTTAAATTTTTATTAATATTAATTAAAAATTTAAATAAAAATATGACGTCTCTAAAATTATATTTGACTTGGCTTGTGACATTAGCTCCATTAATGGAGATACTAACATTAGGTTAAATTTGCAAAAAAATTGAAAGTTTGGGTATTTAATTACCACTTTTTAAAGTTAGGGTTGTAATTGCAAAATTGAGAAATTTTTATGTTTTTTTTGTAATTAACCATATTTAAAATGTAGTCAACCTTATTTTTAAATACAAACATTCATATTCTATAAATTTTAATTACAATATCTTATTTGTGAAGTAACTTTGTAATCATAAAAATATGAATAATAACAATATAATTGCTTGATAATATCAATGTAATTGAAATATTGAACTTTTTAATTTTTGTGAAACCTTTATATTTAACATTCCACTTATGTGATAAATGATTATAAGCCATTTGCATGAGTTTAGATTAACCGTAAAAGTTAAGAAAGATATACCTTTTACCATTACTTAATTTCCACTAGTTAAGATGACTTCCTCTATTTAAGATATCATGAAAGACCAACCTATGTTGATTGTTTATCCTTGCTGGTGATAATTTAGAGGATAAACGACAAGTAGAATAACAGATACCTGTCCTTTATTAGTACATAGGAACTAGTATCTCTTTTTTTAAAGGTAATTAATGCTTAACACCAACTAAAAGATGAAATTAGATGGAACCAACATTCACTTATACTTTAAGCAGTACTCTATCCTATGGAAAACCAAAAAAATGATACAATGAAGAAACCTTAAGACTAAAAATAATAGAAAGTGTTATATCAACAAGGTTTGGTTATTAAATATCCTTATGGGATATTCATTTTCATAAATTCCATTTATGCATTAACCTGGGACTCAATCTTGCTACCATTCCTTAAATCATTGTCATTTCCCTTATCCTCTTGATTAATCTTTGGCTAATGAATTCTTGGCTCACTTGAGAACTCATAAATATCCTCTGATTCTTCGTCATCCATATAATATAGACTAGAACTATGACTGCCATACTAGATAAGTTAAGTTCCTCTTTTCTAGAACTTTTGATATTCATAACATAATCATTATATTGTGCCACTTAGTGATGTCATAATGCATATTACATAAGGACTTTAACTGGTGCCATAATTTAAAAGAGAATCAAAAATTGAAAAATAAATGGCCTATAGATTTGATTTAATCCTTTCAAAAGACATATATAGGTTCAACTTGAGAAGAATTTAGATTATCCTTTATATCTAGTTTGCATTTAATAGCTAGCCATAAGATTAATGAAGTATAAGGGATTATATTATGAATCCAAGCTAAGTTATTCCATGAGGCCATAGGAGTTTGGGAGATTGTACTTATTTAAGGAAAACTCCTTAATACATAAATTGACTAGCTTCGTCTATCTTCAACTATGTCGAGTTATACCCTTGAGTTCACAAGGATATTAGCTTTAAGAGAATAATGTTTAAAGCTTGTATAAGGCTTGTAAATTGTGTTAATTGTCTAATTAAAAAGAGGTAAGTTTACCTAAATAATGTTGTATTTAAAAATATGGATTGATAAGTCCTTCATTTATAGGATCTGTCTAAGATTCCATAAGGTGTTAGCTTTAGGTTTAGCTTTCCATATGCTATAACCCTTTAAAGAAATGAGTATGTAGTCATTTTATCCAAAGTGACTCTTTATTTATGCATAGATTCGATATCCCCTTTATAAAGAGCATTTTATCATAATATTAATGAAAGTTATCCCAAGATCCCTATTCTCCGTATGTAGATATAGATCTATCTAGGTGACATAAATTTGTCTATTTGATCCTTGACATCATTGCTTTCTCTGACAACCTCGACCATAAGAACTTCCTTAATAACCTTTCAGTCGATTTCATTATCTCTTTTAGAATTTTTATATAAGTACTATAGTAAATATGGAGATTTTTTAAAATAAAATTAGTCAATTATAGCTTGCCCTATAAAAAAAGGAATCTAATACACCAAGTATTAAGCCTTTTATTAATAAACCAATAAGTGGCTTACAATCTGAGATAGATAATCTCTTTATAGTAATTGGGATCTCTAAATACCTAAGAGGAGTTGTCCATTTTTAAAGTCATTAGTAAAATGAAAAAGTTGTTTTTTTAAGGATTATCACTCAACCCTAATAAGTCCTTAAACTAATTTAGTGAAAACCTCTATAAATTCCTGTATAGAATTATAAAGCAGTAGTGTGTCATTTACAAAGGAAAGATCAAATATATTAATCTTATTACATTTATAATGATATTTATAAACAAATTCATTGGCAATATTAATTTAATTCAATTAGTCTTGTGAGTTCCTCCATGCTTACGGCAAACATATGTGGAGATAATGAATCTCATTTCCTAAGTCCCTTTGTAACTTCAAATAGTGAGGTTCTCTATTGGCTAGAATTGCCTATGAAATGGAAGTAATACATTTTCTCACCCAGTCAGTGAATTTAGTAAAAAATCACCAAGCTTTCACAATGCTAAACAAGAATTTTCAATTCAAGGAATCAAAAGTTTTGTTGGAATCAATCTCAAAATAAAGTTTATTATCTCCTTCCTCTTATTATAACTTTTGAATAGTACTTAGTCAATTTGTATGTTGTCATTAATGCTTCTTTTATAGATGAAGCATCCTAATAAGTGCTATCGGTACACTTGAGAATCATCATTGATCTAAAAGTCAATAAATTAGAAATGACTTTGCATATCACATTACAACATCAAATAGGCTCATAATCAAATATCTTAGGAGGATTTGATATCGTAGGAATAAAAAAAAATGCAAGTCATATTAAGCTCCTTTGGTAATTTTCCACTTATGAAAAATTCCTAGATAATGTTAGTAAGTATATCACCTTATATGTCCCAAGTTTTTTTTTTTTAGGAATCAATTATTGAAACCATTTAGTTCAGAGGACTTATCTTGTCTTAAGACGAAGAGTGTTTGCTTTGTCTCAATGTTAGATAACTCCATGTTAAAAAGAGAAACTTGATTCCCTGAGATAGATTGTGTAATAAAGCATCATGTGTCTTTACTAAATAAGCTAGCTTTATTAGCGGTCCCAACATCCTCTTGACATAATTAAAAACTAGATCTTTTAATTATTATCAGTCCTTGATAGTAATGCACTCTAATTTTTGTAAGGAAACAATTGTATTGACATTTCTCTTAGCAATAATGACATTAAGAAAGTATTTTTTGTTCCTTTCTCCATCCTTTAGCTAAATGATTCTTGACTTCTATTTTATCTAAAAGTAATGCAGCTCTAGAGTTTCAACATATATGTTTAAATATGTTTGTTCAAAAAGTTCAAGAGTTTCATTTGTTGGGTTACCACTTAATTGGTTTTAGAGTAGATTGCGAGAGGTTAGACTTGCTTGTTTATCCTTTTTTGTAATGTTTTAGCTCATCTTATTTAGTTAAATTAACTTACTTTCGATAGCTTTTAGCTTTTATGCACATTATTATCCTTTATAATCTTACGCTTGTGTGTTCCAACCCTTGTTACAGTTTCCCTGAAACATGAAACCTCTAAAAGATAGGTGATGAACTTGAAGGGAGCATTCCTTATCACTACTTTCTCATTCAAATGCATTTCTACGGATGTTTGATCAGAATAAAGAGGATTCTTGAAAAGAGCAAGTTATGGGGATAACTCATCATCTAAGTAGAGTTAATAAGCCATATTTTTTTTTAGAAATCAGCTTTCATATTGCTTATTGTTCTAGATATAATAATTGCTACTACATTTGAGATCAATCATACCTATTACTACAACAAACATAACGTCTAACGATGAAAATAAACATCACTAAACAATAACTAATTGTCTCAAATATTAATTTGCGATGAAGACAAATCGTCGTTGAATCCCAAAAGCAAAACAACATCTGCAATGTTTTTCCAAAGTCGTCTCCAAAACATTTTGTCGATAAAAATAATTCATTAGTAAAAAGTATAACTGACGAGAATAATGAACGTCATATATAGTTTTGTGCGACAATTTTGTTTCATAGCTAAAAGTTTTCCCTAGTAAACTATATTCGTAGGTGATTATTTTTAATGACGATTTTATTTTGGTAGCAGAATAGTTTTAGCTACTAATTACCTATTGTAGGGAAATGTTTTCATATATATTTCTAGAAACATAGTTAAAAACATTTTGTGACGACTCTGATTTTGGTAACTAATAGTTTTTTGTGATGATTTTAGTTTTGTAGTGAAATACTTTTAGCTACTAATATGTGGTTGTCGCAAAATGTTTTTAGCGACGTTCTTGTATACGTAGTTAATGACCTTTTGTGACGATTTTGTTTTAGTAGCTAATAGTATTTAGTGATAAAATTTAATTTTAAATTTAAATATTATTATAATTGTTAAAAATGAATTTATTTAAATTTATTATAATTTTGAAGACAGTTTGAAATATTAAAATTATTTATTTTATAATTAATGTTAGTGACATATTTTTAAAATAATAATAAATTGAAATAAAATAAACTTTAAAAATAGAATGTATTTTATAAAAAAATAATTACAAGTCATACACAAACTAAGACTCCTCATCGTTGTCACTGCTACTGACATATGCTGAGCCTAATATTTGTTTTACCATGTTTTTAAGCTTATTAACTTCTTTTACATTACGATTTAACTTGTCTTCTGTACATTATAACTTATCTTCTGTACATTGTAATTTAGTCTTCAATGCTGGTTCTCCTCTTGAAGCATCAAGACATATGTTGGTCGTGACGAAGAGGCACCAATAGGCCTAGGGCCATACCCAAGACTTTTGACATAGCCCGATCATATACTAAGGACATTGTTGCAAATGTCATCGACATTGGGTTGATTCCTGTCAGCCAAAGACGTCTACAACAACTCTTGTATCTTGTCCTACAATTTAAAGAAAAAATCTAATTAACTAAAAGATTATTACTTACTATTACATAGAAAAATAATTTGTAATATAAATTTATTTGTATTTACATAATTACTTTGTGCCTCTTCAAACATCTAGCCTTGACCTTCCTTGTAGTATGTGCTTATACAGTGTGATCTTATCATACTATTGCCCGTGGAGTTGTGATTAACTCTATAATATGAATTTAAAAAATTATAATCAATTAGAATTTATTGTATTAAAAATAGAATAATAAATTGCAAATGTTACACTTACAAATTTTTGTTGGACAATAACAAATGATCTAGATTTGATGTTATGAGTAGTCTTCATTTTTGCTCTGTTGGCCTTGGCTTTCTCACACTTTTCCTAAATTAAGAGAAGTAGTTATGAGATGTATAAACATAATTAATGGAAGGAAATATAAAGAGGAAAAAATCCTAAACCTTTGCTGAAGCCCAATAATCACACATTTCATTCCAATTTTTTTCAGTCACCTGTTCCAAAACATGCCTCCTTGCCTCTTCATCGGAAGGGAAAGACTGATAATATTTATGAAGTTGATATCAATGATTTTTCACCCTTTGTTTCAGCAGTAGACTAACACTGCTTGAAACTTCAGGCGTGTCGATATCAATGATATTAAGCTTCATCTGTGAAAAACATGTATAAGTTAAGTTATTATTTTAGTTAAGTAAAATTGCAATACATATAATGAAATGAATTGAAATATTACTGAAAATTTGTCCAAAGCATTTTGCAGCAAGTTGTTTTCCTTTAACTACCTGACATGCTGAAGATAAGGTAACTCATTCTGTACAATGACACCCAACTCACTGGACAATTTTGTAGCTTGGATCTTATCCACTGGGAGCCATTACATGGGGTCATTCATCACTGAAAATTTCGTATTCATTGCAACATTCATCTATTGCAACTCAGCTCCTTATGTCTTACCTCTATCTCATTTTCTAATGCTAGTATTGGAACCTGGCAAAAAACATAATGTGCAAAACACAATAAACAAGTAATGAGAGCATAAATGTAAATATTTTGGGTTATTAATAACATACCTGAAGATCCCTCATGATTACCAGACGATGTTGGTAAAGGTTATTGCTGACTTTCCTCATTCGATGATGCAATTGCTGGTTGTTCTGTGTGAGAAACTTCATCTACCGTTACCACCCTCTTTCCTTTGTTTCTACTAAGTGCCATTGTAATGAACCTGTGTAAAACATCAACAACATAAGGCAATTCTCTTGTTAACATTTCAAACAATAAAAACAATTTATTTACAGAAATCATCATGATCAAGATTTTGAAAATCAACATCTGCAAAAACATAAGTGAAACATTAAGAATATGCTTATAGCCATCGTAAATTAACATAACTAAAACATTATAAGGCAATTATCTTATTAACATTTGAAACAATACAAACAATGAAACTTACATTCAATTATCATGATCAAAATGAAGAAAATCATTATCATTAAGTACATTATCGTTTGATTCTTCATCACTAATATATTCCAGCAAAGTATTGTCATTGTCATTGAAGTCATCCTGAGTATAGTCTTCATCTATTTGTAAGATCAGATGGGGTTGGACTTCATTCAATTGAACTATGTTGGGCTCGACATCTTTCCTGTGGAATACTGATATATCTCAAGTTCTACTGAAATGCCTTCGTTATTGATCTCCATTCTAATATCTTGATAGACTTCATCAACATCCTCATCCAATTCATCAATATCCCTTTTACAAAAATCAAAGACATTCCTTTGTTGAAACTTTTGAACAACCTTCCAATTGCTACCCAACACAGTATCATTAACCTAGAAAACTTGTTTGGCTTGACTTGCAAGGACAAAAGGATCATTATAATACTATGTCTTACTAACATTTAAGCTAGTAATATGCTCGTTCACTCTCATACCAGTTAGAACAAACCATTTTCATTTAAGTAACCATTTTCATTTAAGTAGAACAACCTTCTTATTCTTAATTTAATGCGACTCTATAATTTCAGATATGATAATATAGAAGTCAATGATTTCATCATCATGACATCCTTCAATGACAACCCCACTATTTTGACTTCTAACTCAACTATCTCGATCTTGTATGTGATATTGCACCCTAGTAACAATGCATCCTGTGTATTTCTTCCCACAAATATGAGGCCTGCATGCCAAATTATATAATGTTGTTGTCAGTTCTTGCACATTACGGTTATGTAACTGTATCATATGTATGACAAATTTAAAATAAATATGAGGATGAGACATATCCTCATATTTTCATAATATGTAATTAATATGAAACTTACTCAATTTCTAAACCATAATACAAACTTCTGCCTATGTCTTTCTTCAACATTAATGATCCCTTTACTGTAAATTGTATCTTTGTGCTCTCTATTGAAAAAAAACATAGTAAGATCTCAGAGTTAATGAAGGAAATTGTAATATAATTGTTTGAAAGAAAAGGAATATAATTATTCCATGTATGTATCGATGTTCTCACAATTTTTCAAAATATATCACTATTTTTCAAAATATACCAATGGGCAATTTCAAATTTGTCTTTAGTTAACTCGACATATTTACCCGCACCAAGTGGCCTAACTTTTTAGAAGAAAATATACAACATACTATTGTCATTAAAATCAAAGTTACATTCTTTTCTATTAAATCTTGTCTCCAAATCAGTTAAATACATTGAATAAAAAGTCAAGCATTCATTTTCTATATAAAACTCTACAATAGGCCCCTCTAGTCGAGCTCTATTACGTACATAATGCTTGAGAGAGTATAAAAACCTGAACATAAACAGTTAAAAACTTAGGAATCGTTACAAATAAATAATAAAGGGAAAACTTGTTAAATTTAATATGAATTACCTTTTAATTGGAAACATCCATCAAAATTGAACCGGTCCACCAAGTTTTGCTTCATATGGTAAGTGAATTGCCAAATGAACTATAACATCAAAAAATAATGGGGGGAATAATAATTCAAGCTTACATAGAATCAATGCTATGTCTTTCTCCAATTTATCAAGCTCTTCAACTTTAACTGTCTTGCAACATAATTGCTTAAAAAACTCTCTCACTTGACCCAAAGTAACGAACACATCCTTCTGCAAACACCCATATATTCCAACAGGAAGAAGTCGTCGCAAAAGTATATGACAATCATGACTTTTCAACCCTGACACTTTTCCCTCTTTAACATTCACACAACGGCCTATATTACATGCATACCCATCAGAAAATTTGACTGATTGGAGGAACTGACAGAATGCTTATTTCTCACTTTTTGATATGTTGTAATAAGTAGGGGGAATAAAGTATGAATCGTCATCTCTTCTTCTCAAATGTAAGTCTTTTCTAATATTCATGTCTTCCAAGTTTAGTCTAGCCTTAATAATGTCCTTAGATTTTCCATCAATTCCTATAACAGTGCCTAAAATGACCTCACAAACAATTTTCTCAATATGCATGACATCAAGATTATGCCTCAATAGTAATTCCTTCTAATATAGCAAGCTGAAAAATATGCTTTTTTCTAGTCCAATTCAGTTCAATATCATTTCTCTTACGCTTTCTATTACTTAGGTGTTTGTCAAGTGTAATGTCACCCAAATGTGATAGCTGGTAATAATGTCATCGCTCAACATCTGCATTAGAGCTTCACCCAACTCAACTATGCCATTAAGTTATTTAATTCTTAGCCATCTATGCTCATGACGATGACCCGTATAATATATTTTACTTCGTATCCTTGTTAAATATATTTGATAATTACAGACAGGACAAGCCATATAACCTTTAGTGCTCTACCTCGAAAAATTCCCATAAGCTAGGAAATCATTTATAGTCCACAAAATAGCAACATGCATTGCAAATGTGTTACCTTCAATAACATCAAAAGTTTGTAATCCATATTCCTATAAATCGTTTTAAGTCATCAATTAATGGTTGCAAGTAAACATCGATGTCCTTACCAGGAGCAGTAAGTCTTGGAATAAACAAAGAAAACAACAAAAAATGCTCCTTCATACACTTCCATAGAGGTAAATTATATGAGACTAGAATCACCGGCCATATGATATATGAATTACTCATATTACCGAAAGGATTAAATCCATCTGAGGCTAATCCAAGTCAAACATTATGACAATCTTGTCCAAACCATGGGAACTTTTTATCAAGCTCTTTCCATACCATTGAGTCTACTGGATGATACATAATGTTATCATAAATGCATTTCTCTTTATGCCACCTTATATCTATGGCTGTTTTCGTTGACATAAACAACCTTTGTAATCATGGTTTAATAAGAAAGTATCGAAGGATTTTCATCAATATCTTTTTCCCTCTCCCATCATCAACCCACCACCTTGATGTACCACAAATAGGACACTCTTAAAGTTCTTTACTTTCCTTCCAATAAAGAACACAGTCGTACTTACAAGCACGAACTGAAATATATCCTAATCCAAGGTCGTTTAACAATTTCTTCACATCATAGTAAGATTTCGATAACTTATATCCTATAGGTAATGCATCATTTAGTAAGTCAATTAACATGTCAAAAGACTTGTTACTCCATTTATTATAAACCTTCAAATGTAACAACTTCACAACAAATGAGAGTTGAGAAAAATTAGAGCACCCCGGATATAATTGTTCTTGAGCAACTTTCAATAACTTCCCAAAATTATCTTCTTTCATACTACCAATTATGTTAGGCATTCTTGTTTCATTCATAGTCTTCATTCTGACAATCGTCTAACATCTCATCAATCCCATCATCACCATCATCATTCACATCACAATGATCAACATCATTATTGTAACTGTCATTATAAGATTTACTAACACTTCTACTACAACTTGCTTCCTTACATTCACCATGAAAAAGCCATGAACTATAGAATTTGTCTATGCCTCGGATGAGCAAGTGATTATATACAACATCTTGACTTTGAAAGTCCATATTTAAGGAATCAATGTATGGACAAAAATACTGCATTCATCATCCATTTGAACTTTTACAAATTGCATGAAACTCTTAACTCCTTCTACGTATTTAGTTAACCATTTTCGATGAGACATCCAACTTTTATCCATTTAGCTATACGATACAAAAAGATAACAGAGTTATAACATACATTTTTCATTTTATAGTACACTAAAAAACCTATGTTTAATGTTACATGCAGTCAACAACGTTGTATCAATTCATACGTACCAATTAAGTGAACAATATACAACAAAATGAAACGATAACTGATATATAAAACAATAAAGGTTACTACTAATTCGCATATCTGAAGATGTATAGTTGTATACAGTTAACTTGAGTTGTGTATGTTGTTGGAATATAATAGGAAACTTTGATACTAGTTCACAAAGATAGAAAGAACAAAGGGATTAAAACCGAAACAATTTTCTTAGTTTTGGACTAAATGTGGTGGGCAGGGAAAATGTACCTGAGGCACAAATTATATGGTTTTTGGCTCCAAGCAAAAAAAGGAGCACAGAATCTTCAAAATAGTATGGCCATGGAGTTGGCGAACAACAAAATCTATTATGAATAAATTGAAAACTATAAATTAAAGGTTAAACGACCTAAAATCATATTTATAAAGCATAGACATTATAATGACATAATTTATAAATATCTAAATTGTGCACAATGAACGAAGATTAGGATATGTCAATAATTAAGACATGGAAGAAAGAAGGTTAAAGAATTTCAATGTTGCCCACCTTAGGCATTTATATAAAGCAAAAGTTGTCTCTTTTATATTACCTAATTAATGTGGATAGTGGTACTTTTTGTACATAAGAGTTATATTGTTTTGATAAGGTGGTAGTATTTTTTTATAATAAAATTGATATTTTTTTGGAAAATAAAGTTGATACAAAACAACCTGAGCAAGTTGAAGAATTTGATTCGAAAACCAAAAGGGGTTATCAAATCAAACTAGACAAGAGCTCGAGCCTGCACATCCTACTAGTATTTATTGCCAAAAAGAAAATTGCTAATTGAAGAATAAATAAACCAAACTTCCTATTCCAATCTGATGAAAGCGATGAAACCTACCTCTATGAATTAGTAATCATAAGTAGCATTGCTTGATATATTCTAGGAATCCATATTGTATTAACTGCATTGAGCATGAATTTTATGAGCTATTAATTACTCTATTGTAAGACTTATTATTTTCTTAAATAGTACCACCCAAAGAGATTTTAGATTGTATTTCCTAAAAAGATTTCATAAACAAGGGAATCCTCGTTGTCGTCTTTGAAATTTTGACCGGACCAATAAATTAAGTTATTATAACTTAGAGAAGGAGCTAAGAAATGGTTAATATGAAGTATTCCAACCTAGATTTCGGACGAGTATTCACATTGAAAGAAGAGATGCTCTAGTGTTTCATTTTTTTGGTCACAAAGTGTGTATGGTTAGGATGTTTAATAGACTTTGATTCGATCAATAGTAGAAATTTCCTTTTAATAACAAGCTAGGGGATAATCAAGGATAAAAGATTTGCTTAATTGAACTACAGTAAGTTTTGGCAACTAACTCGTAGAGCTCAGATTCTCATTATATATATGTATGATGAGTTGGTAAAGTAACCAGATAACTTCTTATTCGACCATGACAAATTTGTTTGCCAGAGTAAGTACAAAGTTGATAAGTAGATTAGTAAGAGGAGTGCTTAGAATTGTTTTGAACCCACATGATATGCTATTTAAGACCTTTTTGGTGGTAGCTTACTCAGAGATTGATAAGGTAATGCTTATCATTGTATTACCTGCTAATAAAAGATGTAGTTATCTTAGTTTTAGGTAATAAATTAATGATAGGAAAATTCATAACTTAGATAGAGAAGTTACATTAAAAGATAGGCCAATGACTTATTGGGCTTGAGGAGAATATTGTTGCTATGACTAAAAAAAAGGTTTTCCTAGAATCTGTACCAAATTTGAAATGGAAAATGGTATACCTAAAACTTCAAATATTCTTAAGCTTAATGATGAAGATAGGTTAATCCAAGCTAAGATCAACCTAAGCTATCAATTTAAAGCTTGCAAAATTATTCAAACTAAGGAATGGAGAGCAACTGGTAAGTTATTTGTAATAGGAGAATATAATAAGCTTATAGCCTTTCTTAGATTAATGTTAAAAGTTTAACAGTCCATTATACAAGTTAGAGGAGATACAACAACTAAAATTAGTGATCAATCTAAACACCAAGGATAGCAAATTCATTAGGAACAATCAATAGAAATGGCCTTACTATAACAATAGAAGAGTGGAAGTCATCATGAAAAATATGCTTATATGTGAAGAAGAAAAGTTGGATGAAATCCTATGGATTGCTAACGAATCCAAAGCCTCCAGCTAAAAAGCATGCATAAACTCTCTTTAGAAGGAACTAAACAAAAGAGAGAAATAGGGCAAACTTGTATATTTCTCTTTCAATAATTTTTCACTTTCTTTATTATGCTTATCATAATCGATCATCTTTCCTGAACATAAGCAATTTACATGTGAAAACAAATAAAATTTCGGACAAAAATTGAAATAGAACGTTGGAACAGGACTTTCATCGAACACCTTATAACCAAAATATAAAACACACCCAACTTCGGCCATTCATTCATTATATTCCCTTTCTTCACCATCATTAACACAATTCAATACAAACCCAACAATATAGTTGTTCAATCCATACAAACAACTCAAGAAATCAAAGGAACCACAACAATTTTAGATTAGGTATATGATAACCCATTCAAAAACAAACCCAGAACAAATGAAATAAAACTTACCAGATTAAGCTCAACTCCACGAGATGATAGATGGGGGGAAGATAAGAACAGAAAGTCGAGAAGAACAGCAGAAGGGGGATTGAAGAAACGATGAAGAAAATCGATTTTGTTTGAGCGAAAACAAGGAAAAGACAAAGGAGGGGGGAGGCTGCGGGTTTGATTTGACAAACGACATCGTCCCACCTAAATTTTTTTTACTGTTACAACGTTCAGCGATGTAAACAAGATTCATCGTAAAATGCCAAACCTTTAGCTACGATATATGATAACCGTAGCCAATACGTTTGCAAAAATGCGAAAAATGACATAGTTATATTATTCTGATCTCCCACATTTTATGACAAATACGAAACTAATATTCATTACAAAATGCTACGCTTTGGCTACGAAACACCTATAGCGTCGCAAAACACCTATAGTGTCTCCAATACCCAAGCATTTTCTTTACTTCTTTTTTGTTCTTAGTTGATAAACATATATGAGTTTTTTCTATTACTAATAACAAAATGAAAAATTAATCTTCTCACATATATATGCAATTATTCTTCATTTGCTTAATTTTTTAGAATGACTAATCTTTAAATATAATTTGTTAGAAATAGTTTTATAATTATATTACAATGTCTTCCTATATCATTATTAATTTTTTTGATTAATTACAATAATTAAAATGTTTATCTGTTCAAATAAGTTTTTTGAAATTATATTAATGAAAATGTATAATTGTATGAAAATTGTAAGTCAATTTTATTTTATTTGAACGGTCAACATATTAATTTCCAAATATTTTTTGAATAAATAATTTAATTTTTAATTCAAATAATATTTTATTTGGAATAGGAAAATAAATTTATTAAAAATTATTTATGAACCGATGGGCTTTAGCAGCGAACTATGTATTTGTCGCTACATCTGATGATTGTTGACTAAATATAATAAATCGTAGCAAATTAATTAATACTACTACCAAACAACTATAGCCAACAATAAACGACATCGTTTACCTAAACTAAAAAAACGATGTCATTTTGTATTAGGTTTTCAAAGACAAAAACATTAAAGCCTACTCCATTCTTGTTCAATCCGTTAATACCAATCCAAAATCCTCTTGTACATAACTTATTTGGTTTTTGTGTTCTGCTCGTCACCGTCGAAGAACGATGATTCACTGAATCGGTATTTTTCTTTTGTACTATTGTGAGTTATTGTGATTATTCTTTATTCTTTTGTTCTATTGTGATTATTTCACTAAAACCCTTTGGGTGTTTATTATCAGTTTTTAATTATGCATTTGATGTATAAGTTATGTTTATGGTTGTGTTTTGAAGATGATTTATCATCTATCTTTGTTATTTCTTTATGTCTATCTTCCCACTGACATTTAACGCTTAATCTCATGAAAGCTTTATTTCCGCATTGAAGAAATTGTTTCAAGAGTATTTCACTTTTTTTCATTTCCATTAATAGTAATATAGAGACATATAGATAATATTATATTTATGTACATGAAGAACATAGTCATGTCTATTCTACTTTAAATTCTAAAATTGGCATTCGATACAAATTACACAAAATTTTGAAATGTTAGTAAGGGTAGGTTTCATTTCATTAGGCATATTGAAGATGGATAAGTGCTAAACTAGACTAGTTTCAGTTGTTATCGAAATCGGAGTTAAACCGTTTTATTCTAAATCAACTTTTGCAGAATTTACCTTTTAACATTATTAATCAAGGAATGTCAACATAGAGACTAGTTCTAGATGGCCCTAATTCATTCCGTTGGGAGGAATGTGGCAAAATTGTCCCTACTGAGAAAACCAACAATTCAGAAAAAATCGCCACTTCATATACTAATCATCGTTTACTTTTCATGGCTGATCTTCTGCTTGAAGGTGTTTAGTTTCATCTGAACAACGACACTTTCCTTATTATGTACATTTTAGTTCCTTTTATGAAGCTATTATATATTTTCATATTTGAGAGTTGATACTACACGTTATTTTAAGCTTCTTTGAGTCTCAAAGATGACATGTATAGCCATAGAGGCGAGAGCGATGTCACAACAGTCTGTAAAGGATTAGGGAAATCGGTTGTTTTGAAAAATTTGTCAATTCTAAATACTTTGTCTGCTCATGCACGTATGCATGTCACTCCAATTTCAGTTCATTTAACGGTTTACTAATATGACAATATCTAACTTCTATACTGATTGTATTTTAGGTACTAAATCAAGTGACTTATTCTCTACATCCTCTACAAGTTTAGCAATAGCAGAAAAGTTGTTACAAGAGAATGTGAAAAGTCCGACACTTAAGGGACAACTGTTACTATTCCAATTGGTGTGTTCGAAAATGCAAGGACCCTTCTAGAGAATCCAGACATCGAGCACTCATTTACTTTTACGGACTTTTATGTTACTTGGAATCCAAATAAATAATTATATCATTGGCAGTTAGCTAGTCAATCAACTGAACTCAACTTTAAAGTTTATTTATTATTGTATCCGTAATAATTTGTCAAACAACATATCTTCTACTTAGGGGTCAAGTTAAGTACTATTAAATTTGGACTGTTATTATTCTAGTTCTATAACTGTATGAATTGGGTAACTTCTAATTCAAAGTTCCTACTACTCCATATATCATATTATTATATTGATAAAATTATTTAAAATTTTTATAACTAATTTTTGCAATGTTAGTAAATACTAATGATTAATTAATACTACTGTTTAACATTTAAAATTATGTTATGAGTTCTTTTTGAATAATACATTGCAAACATTCAAAACAAATCTCCAATAAAACATATCTTAACTATGATAGATTATAAAAATGTTAATTTAATAATTTATGAAAATGTCAATCATTTAGTGACGATTTTAAGAAACCATCACCAAATGTATACATTCAGTGACGTTTTTTAGAATTCGTCACTGCATGTGCACCAGAAATCGTTACTAAATGTATGCATTCAATGACATTTTTTAGAATTCGTCAACGCATGTGCACCATTTAGTGATGATATTTAAAACTTGTCGCTGAATGCTTGACATTTAGTGACGATGACAAAAAATCGTCGCTGAATGTATTAGTTTTTGTGACCAAATGAAACTTTTGTCATAAAGTATCGACCTTTTGGTGACGTTTCATAATATCGTCACAAAATATAGAACCTTTGGTGACTATTTTTTGGATTCGTCACTGCAGGTGCACCATTTAGTGACGATATCTAAAAATCATCACTGAATGCTTGACATTTAGTGATGATGACAAAAAATTGTCGCTAAATGTATTAGGTTTTGCAAACGAATGAAACTTTCGTTACCAAATATTGACCTTTTAGTGACGTTTCAGAATATCGTCGTAAAATATAGAACCTTTGGTGATGATTTTCTAGATTCGTCATCAAATGTTTGACAAGTTATGGTGACGTATTCTAAAATCGTCATCATAACATTATTTAGTGACGAATATTTGACATCGTCACTTATTGTGCATTATTTAGTTATGATTTTTTTAATCATCACTAAATTTTCAGCATTTAGCGACGATTTGTTCTATACGTCACTAAAGGTTTTCCCTTTTATGCTTTTTGTTTTCTTCACTAAATGGTTAGATTTAGTGACGAACTATTTTAATCATCATAATATGTTATCTTTTGGTGACGAATTTCTTTTCGTCACAAAATAAAATGTCGTGAGAGGGTATATTTGTTGTAGTGTACACTGCTAATGTATCTTGTGAAATCCTTATCACTTTTATTTGTCTCAGACTTTTATTCGTACACCTCTTGTTCTAGTAAGATGCAATTAAAATAACCTGTTATCAACCAAGGTATACAAGAGCCCGCCATTAAATCTCTTTTTTTCCATATTCGCAGTCTATTAGATAGTCTCCCTTTATAAACCAAAACATTGTCAAGGTGTGGGTTAGATGCCAAGGTGATTGTAACTTGTAACCTTTGTTATTAGTATTCTTTTGCAATTGTATTTTTAATCTAATTTACTTATTTAAAAATATGTATTGAAGAGTAATTACGACAATTTTAAATTTGTATATAGTTTATTCGTATTATTATCTTAAGTAGTTTAACTTCAAATTTAGCTTCACCCGCAAAATTTCTGCATTGCTTTTACTTGTATAGTGTTTTCATCGCCATGTCTGAATTGACTTGACAATGTAAAAACTTTGAGTATTATCGTATTATTTTTGACGTCCTAAATCCACACCAGGCTTTCCCAGAGAATGGGCTTATTCTCCGACCCAATCATGTCCACTTCAATAACCCTGAACACTTTACAGTACATCTACCAATTAATAATAGATGTGCATAATTTTGAAAATAAAACTTGTCTTTTCTTTTTCAGTCACAATCAGCTCATTTATATTTGAAGTTTTACGATATCTTATTTTCTTTGAAAGCTGATATTTATAACTAACTAAGTAATTAATTATTTTAATCATTTCCAATTCCAACTCATCTTAGTGAAGTTGTTTTGCCCACAACTGAGGCTTTGGCCTTCTTAGTTGTTTTGCATAACTGAGGCCTTGGCCTTCTTATCTTATTGTCCACTCCAAGCGCATTATACGAATAATGAACCATGCAGTGCAGTACCAGTACAACGCCTGTACTTAACATCTGTACTGCATAAACTCGGATATTTTGCTATAAAAACGCAGCAACCATATCCACCTCTAACCTGATATCTTCCTCATTCTTTCTGTACATGTTAAATTATCTCCATGCCACGCACGAGAGGGACTGGGACTGGGACTTGGGAGTGATGTAATATTTCTTCCGGTGGGCAGTTTTATGGTTAGTACTCAAAATTTTAACTAACCTTCTTTTAACTTATTCATTAGCGTGTTAACTGTCATCAATTTTTATTATTAACTTAACAATTAGCTAATCAAATAATTTAACAACTACAGCTTGAGACTTCTTTGCGTATAAAAGAGCTATAAGCATCTTTCATACTGAAAACTGAAAAGTAGAATATGTGAGAAGATATTTCGTGCACCAATTGCATTTCAAAGTCTATTAATTAAGTGATACTTCCACTAAATCACCGCCTAAATCTTAGCCAATTCGAAAAGTCATTGGCAGTTAAGGTTTCGTTTCTTTTTCTTTTCGTATTCCAGTCGGAAAGCATATACGTAGGGGTTAGAAATTTATGCCAATGTATAAGGAGAAAAGAAATTGCAAAACGCTTGCTTTAGAGTTACTACAAAGTAAAGTTATACATGTTGTGTTACTTTCATTTCTCCAATATTAACAGGAACTAAATACATCAAATTGAAATTTAACCAAACTAGAGCAATAATTTCTACGCGGGATTTGAAAGGTCTGGATCCTTACCCAATTCCTAATTTCTAGAATCGAATGCTTAAGCAACACTCTGTTTGCAACTTTTGTATTCAACGTATATTTAGCGACAGGGGAAGTTTTCAAATTGAAATGACTGATTGCTTGACAGCTAAGCAGTGCGTGGTAAGAAAGTTTGGTATTATTTTCTTGCTCGATGGACAAGATACCGGCGGGGCGCCTATATTTGCTCGTCTTTTATAATGTAACAAAATAGTCAATACGTAATCATTACGTATGCACTATGCACATGCCAAGGCCTCATTTACTCCGTGTATGGGGGTCCCCAAGCTGATTCATCATTTTATTATAATTCACTGCACGTTAGACCGCTGTTCATCGTTGTATTATTTGTTGAATTTTGGAGCTCGGGAGGGAGGATTAGTTAAACAAAGAGAGTAATGCCAAGTAGCTACATGCCGATGTCGAAGGTACAGGTACCTTTTAACTTTCCCTTTGTTAGAATTGGCACGGGATCCACATTTGTCACCGACAGCACAACTTTCGAGAATTGGTATGGGATCCACAATACAATAGTGTAAGACACCGCAAGTTTCAACCATTCCACTTCTAACGACCCCAGCCACTCTTGCTTGCTAATCTTTGCGTCACTAATTTTGTAGTACTTCAAATAATTTACTTACATATTAGAATGTCTGTGAAAGATTTATGGGGTACTAACTCTACTGTTAAGAAATATTTGTGACTTGAATTTAATTTATGATGCGATAATTATTAAAAGATATTTTGATTGTTGTAAAATTAAAAGTATGATATTGTTTAATACTCAAATCTATTACAGCAACTTTTATTATGGTCAAAACTTGATTGCCAAGTAAAATTGCGTTATTTTATTAGTTATCTAATCAGAAAGTATAACATACTTGATGTAGGATATTCTGAAAATCTTAAAAGGGACTTTAAAAAGTTAATTCTAAATTTTACTCAAAATATCAGTTCGCTCTCAAGTGACAACAATTTGTTGAAATGAACCACTGACCTATTGTCATCATTTATATAACATGGACATATGCAATTAACAATCACGACACTTAAGATCATCTAATTCACATTACACATCTACGTGTGTATACTTTTTAACTAAAATTTAAAATTCCATTATTTGTTTATTTACAAACTTCAGTCCATCGCGGCGAGCAACATTCTATGATTACGGAGACTGACACCTAGCTAGTAGACTACTCAACGTGACATGTTTGCATCAATCATTACAAGTTCAATTATTTCTGTCTTAGTCTTAAATTGTTCTATTTTATAAAAAATATTGGTTGCTTTAAGCTTTAACCCCTTGTGTTTATTAATCACATTTTAAATTATGCTCCTCCTTACAATAATAAAAAAAAGGATATTGCAAGATTTCATGACAGGACTGCTTTAAGCTTTAACTCCATGTGTTTATTAATCACATTATAAATTATGCTCTTCCTTACAATAATAAAAAAAGAGATATTGCAAGATTTCATGACAGGGCTTTTGTTATCACTTGCTATTATCTAAAATTCTAGTTAAATCTTATTAGAAGACGCAATGCCATGTCACTTTCCACCCAAAAGAATGTCATTTTGAATGAACTATTATCAACTTAAATTGAGAATTAAAAGTTGTTATAGTATTTCATGCAGTAAGTCAATAAGATGCTTGAATATAGGTTCGGTACTAATGAGTGAATAAGCTGCTGCTGTATGCTTGAATATAGGCTCGGTACTAATGAGTGAATAAGCTGCTGCTGTATGCTTGGAACGTTCATTCGTCTCGAAAATAACTGTTTGAGTTATTTAACAATTTTTCTTTTAAAATAGTGAGATATTTTCGACCTCAATTATTTTATTCCAGCAAAAAGAAGGAACGATTGGACATACTAAACACGTGAAACTAATCAAGTCTTAAAAATCGCACGTCCAGCGAGAGCAGCTGTGTTAATTATTAATAAAGCAACAAATTCAATCGCAAAAGTTGAACAGTAACGATCGGAAGACAGAAACGAATTAATGACACGCTGTGTAAGAAAAGTAACGATCGGAAGACAGAAACGAATCAATGACACGCTGTCTAAAATTTAAGAAAAGTTGCACCACGTGATTCATGTGCACGATGAATCCGCATTATTGGTACCCAAAGAAAAAGAAAAACAGAACAAATTCTCTATTTCAATTATTTAATTTTTACCTTATTTTATTAAATTTTATCAATATATTTATATTTTAACGAAAACAGGGTACTTTCACTCAAAGAAAAGCATGAGATTGGTTCACTATTTTCTAAAATTATCATGAATTGTGTTTTGAATTTTATTATTTTCATTAAAATATAATTTATATTTTAATATTTTAAAACATTTAACTTTAACTTTAATGTTCAAAATGTACTTTAAATAGACAAGAGGGTTATCAATCTATGACAACTTCACCAACTCGTCTATAACTACAATTGTAAGTGTTAGGAAATTCCACTATTTCCACGCAACTATAATGCCAATTGAACAACACAAAACTTGATAACAGAATTCGGCCAAATTGTGCCTACATCTTCGGAGCTACTGCACACTCTTTTTATTAGGGAGAAAAGAATAACACTTACAAGTGTTTACTCTCAACACTCAAACTCACTAGTGTTTACACACACTCTCAAACCCTTACCCCAATACACCCCAAAATTAC
>JANZXR010000003.1:21942039-21956384 GCA_027575705.1 Erythroxylum echinodendron
GTAACTAAGAGTTAATATTTGTTTTCTTTTTGGATGATTTAAATGGAAGGGGGAGGGGGTTTATTTATACTTGTTTACCTCCCCCCTTCTTCACACTCTTTTAATATGGGACAAAGTCCTTTACAAACATAACAGTAAGAACTTAACAAAGATTGATCGTGATTATGTCCTCTTCATCTTCTTCATCTCCATAATCATCCCCATCCATTTCTTCACTTTCTTCATCATCATTTAGGATTTGGGAATCAAGACGAGACCTGTTAGGGTAAATCTCAATATCATGAACGAAAAAGCAAACAAACCATCTTGTACTATACTGTTTAAGAGCAAGTTATGGTGTTATACTATCAATGGCGGGAAGTTGTCGAGTGAGTGTTAAGAGTATGTTACTACTATCAGGAGAAGAAACTGAGAACTAAGTTAATGAAAGAAGAGTATTATTATAATATAATTTTTATTCTTATACCTTTTTTATAAAATGAAAATTTAGCTAGTTGTTTATATAGCTAATGGAGAATTTTATATTTACTAACATAAAATCAATTAATATTATAATACATGTGGAAAATATTGTTAATAACACAATAAAATTTATATAGTAGAAAAATTGCAAGGTAGCTTCTACCTTATTTAGAAATAAAATATCTTTATTTTCTAAAAATAAATACTTTCTAAGTAAATTCAATGATTCAAAGTTAAATTCCTTTAAACCTATATTTATATAACTCTAAAACTTCTCTTACATCGCTAGAAATAATTAAGATTTAACCACTCACCTACTCCTTCAAAATTAATGTGGAATACTGTAATTTTAAAAGTTAATTTTATTCCCATTATTTGACCTAACTTTTTTTTTTTGTAGAACTCCAAGTATTATTCATAATTTTTGAAGGACAACATATATAAGGAGCTTGATAAAAATATTTTTAACTTGATCAAGATACTTAAAAAACTTTAAGTTAATTTTCTTCTTAGCAATACATTTTTTGAATAAAATAAAATCATGTGTCAATATTTCCTATCATGAAACATTGGATTCTTTAGAAAATCTTAAGCAAACTTATTGTCAATTATGATCTTTGCTATATCATTTACTTTAATTATAACTCTTTCAACATCATTCTTAACCAAATAGCACGACGATTCACATGTGGAGAGTTTGACCATAAGTTATTTCTTTGAACACTATGATATAAAACAAATACAATAATATTTTTTCTACCTTTAAAATCTCTAGTAAAATTATCATCACAAAAAGTCATTAAATTAAAGTCTTCAGAGGATGAGCAAAATATATCATACTCAATAACACCTTTGAGATACTAGTGAATTCTTTGGTTGTTTTCAAGTAAAATTTGGAAGGCACCTCTATAAATAGACTAACAAGTCCAATAGTAAATAAGATATTTATCCTTATGCAAGTCAAATACCTTAAACTTTCTACAATTCTTTTGACTAAAGTTAAATTTACATTGTTTTCCTCTTAAAACTGTGATAGCTTTATTCCACACTTTGAGGAGTTTTAACTAACATACGATCCGACATAATAAATTTCTTAAGCACCTACTTTACAAAACCTACTAAAGTGATAAAATTTTATCCCTCTTTTTACTTTACTTCTATTAATAGTAAAAAATTAATCTATGTCACTAATCTTGAACTTTACATGAAAATTTTGTACCTTTCAACATCTTTGAATTGTTTCTTGTTAAGATAATATCATATATATAGAAACAAACAAACAATAGATTATCTTTAATAAGGCCAATGATGTGATTTGCATTTTCATATTTAATAAAATATTTACTATCATCCTTACTATAACTCTTCTTCATGTTGTTAATATAATGGTACTTATTGCACTCTTGATAATGTGTAAAAGTGATACCAGAAATAATAGTATAGATTTACCTAGACCTTTTTGGAAACATTAAGACGCAAATTGAACATTAGATTAATATTTAAAGAAATTATTTTAAAAGCTACATTAGTGTTTGGTGGATTGAGGTGACCCAACTGTGACACCATATGACTAAATTGATGCCAATTACTAGGAATTGACATAAACCTAATTCTATTAGAGTTTAGAGTACTACTAGTACCTTTTTGAAAACATTAAGGTAAATAAAGAAATATGCTTACTTAGATATTTTAAAAGATATTAAAATACAATTGAGATGTTTGGAGTCTATTATTTTTAATATAAAGAGCATATTTGTGTAAGCATTTAGTAAAACCATTATCTTAGAAATAATAATCGATTCAATTATTTCAAACTCTTGGAACTTGTTTTAGTTAATATAATGCCGTCTTTAAATTGAATAGTTTTTCTTCTTGCATTTCAACGACATATCTCATTGGTTTCTTAAATAGACTTGTCAAGTTTTTGGTATCCTTAACTTCTCACACTTGTTGTGAAGATGTAGATGATGAAGCTTGAGATGATAAAGTGGTGAAGTTCGCGGAGAATAATCATTTTTGAATTCTTAAATGACCCTTTTTATTCTTTATATTCAAAATATAGAAGGAAATCGTAGGAACCCTCCATTTAAGAGCTTCAAACATATGAAGCTTCCTTATCAAATTCCATATCACTATTGTTAACATTCTTTCCTTTGCTTAAATTGAATATCTTATAGCCTTTTGAGTTGTCATCATATCCAAAGAAACAAACTTCTTACTTTGATTATTATGTTTGCAACTTTGTTATCGTAGAACATGCATATGCGATAAAACCAATACTCTCAAATATGATGAAATTGGCTACACTCCAATTTAGGTTTGTTATAGAGTGACATTTACAAGTTTCTTATTGAATTATAATTTGAAAGATAAGCCCCATACAACATGATTATTTATTTTTTTCTCTACAACTCCATTTTTTATAGAGATATACAAATTATAGAAGAATGATGAATCCTATGGAACTTATAAAAGATCTTAAATTTAGAAATAGATTCTCCATTTTTATCAGTTCTCAAAGATTATTTTCAAAACAACTCTTTTTTAATCAGAGTCTTAAAATTGTTAAATGCATAAAAAGCTTTAAACTTATACTTCATAATTTTACTCATATTTTATTATAATCAATGAAGAGAATAAAGTACTAGCTTTAACCAGAAAAATAAAGGATTGATGGAACCACAAAACATCTATATGAATAAGTTGGCATGGTTTTGGTCGATTTTGAAAATGATTATTTTTTAAAGCTTTTCTTTGAATGCTTGCCAAGCAACTATGCCTAATATAATTATTCAGAATGATCTATACTCGAAATGCCTTTAACTATCTTTGTCCCTCCTAAAACCTTGAGTGCATTAATAATCAAATGCTTATACTTCATATGTTATATCGTTAAAGGATCATTGACATTAATACTAAAACATATGGCATTCATAGTGTTCAAGTTCAACAAAAAATCATATTGCTAGTCATAGTCATTATAAATAAGATTAGCATTATAAAAGAGTATGATCCATCATTCAAATTTGAAAACCCTACTCCAAATTTGAGCAATGCTTAAAATGTTATATTTTAGTAGTGAAAAAATGTAAATATTAGAAAGAAGCTTATATTATGAACACATGCTTTCTCTTAAGTAAAATCACATATTTGACTTAATATTCATCATTATGTTATGACTAAAGAGTATGGTCCTTATCAATTTGATATCTAATTCTATAAAATTTCCTTTACAACTTGTCATGTGATTACTAGTTGTATTATCAAGGTACCTTATGCTCTTTTATTCTTTTGGCTCATCCTTTACTATAAGTACTAATGTTTCACCCATTTAATCTTCATTAACTTCTTCTAATTTTGTATTATCCTAAAAAAAAATCCCTAAGAATAATAACTAATCTTTCCATATGAATAATATTCAATTTGTGATTTCTCATTCCTCCTTATGTTATTTTTATCAAAATCATTAATAGATATCAGCTTGCACTGGCAGTTATTTTCAACCACTATTATAATCCTTTAAATAATTGTATGTCTAATGATTAGGGAAAATTCTAAATGTAAGAAAAAATTTCTACAAGGATTAATCATAAATATGCATAAAATGATGTTGTCCAGGATGAATTAGATGCATTGCCAAGATTAATCACTTCTTTACATGTTATTGAAAATGAAACGGGTTTAATATAAGAAGAACAAGGCTTAGAGAACGTCTAAGAAACTGTTCCACTTGTTTTGAGTTCAATCAAGCCCAACTCACATAATCAAGATTTATTTAAGGGCTTTAGTTCTTTTTTTTATTATTGATCAACATGTATTATTATAATTAGGCATAACTCCAAACCGTGTTAGTGTTGCTTTATATTTGTTTTCTAGTTTCCTATTTTGGTTAGGACTTATTATGGGGTTCACTCTAATCTAATTAGGATTACTTAAATTTCTAATTTGATTAGGATTCCTTATGACATTAAGGGTATGAACTAAAATAGGATTCTTAGAGTCGTAGTTAAAGTAGTTAGTAGTTAATGTTTTGAATCCTTGTTACAGTTGATAAAGAATGTTCCTTTAGGACTCTAGTTTTCTATTATTTTTAAGATTCTAGTCATTAAGGATTTAATGCTTATAAAAGGTTGTCTTATTGATGTAATTCATAAATCATCAATATAGTAATTAAATTGAGAGTTTTCTTCACTTTTTGTGAGAATTCCTTCTTAGTTTTTTGACAAGAACTTGATATGATCTTATCAGGGTAACTTGTTGCGATTAAAATTCTTTTGTCTTCGGTTCTAATCAGTATGCATGGTTAAACTCAAGTTTTCTTACTAGATTTGAAGACAAACTTAAGCTTTTTTAATTCCTTATGATTAGAATTTTAGGTGATTTTCAGCCTAAGGTTCACATTATTTGGGTAGAGCTTTGGCTCTTGAAATAAAGTACTACCTATCCTTTTAGTGTTTATTTAATTTCTTATTATTTTTGATTTTTTCATTCATCATCTATCTATCCAATTCTTTCTATCCTCAACTTATTTTCAATTCAGCATTCACTTTGTGCATTCTTCTTCAATCAAAGTTATTCCATTTTTTATTGTGTTTTTGAGTTGGTTCACATTATATATACATAAAATAAAAAAAGAGAAAAAAAGGAGAAAAAATAAAAGAAAAGAAAAGAATGAAAAAGAAAGAACAAAAAATCAAATTAAAAATGTGCATTAAATACAAGATTCTAATTCCTTATCTAGTTTAGAAAAATATTACTAGTTTTTTCATCCTTGTTACCTTCTTGTTGATTTTTTTAAAGCTATTCTTAGTGGCAATTCATCCTTATTACCTTCTTGTTGATTTCATTTCCTTTTTTTCTTTCTTATTACTCCTAATTTTTGCAACCAAAGTTATAAACCCTATTGATGCTTGCTATTTTGGTATGACCATAGATATAGTTCTTTTTAAAGGGTTTGTAAGGGGAAATTGAGTGGTAAAAGGCAAGAGTAATGAGAACATCATTGTGAAAAGCCAAAATTGAGCAAAACATGAGCAAATAAGCAAACAATCTTTTAGTGAAACATGAGTCAATTTTTGTTACTGATGTTTTCTTAGTAGATTTAAATATAAGTGGTGGTGGTGCAGATAATGGACAACTCGATCTTAAGTTGTTTATAAAGCTATATAAGATCAATTCAAGGAATTTACATATCTATTTTCCAAGTAAATACCATATGTTTTATCTCTTTAAGTGGTGATTCAAGGACGAATCCTTTTGAGGAGGGAGGGAGTGATGGAGATCAGTATGCACTGGCATGTATCTCTAACCATTCTTATAATCTTTTCTAAGGAATTTGATATCCAATGATTAGAGCAAAGAACAAACAAATGAAGATAGTTTTGCAAGGGTTAATCATAGATACATAATAAAAAGAGGTTGTTCAATATGAATCAAATGCGTTGCTAAGATTAGTCACTTTCTTACATGTTGTTCAAGATGAAATATGCTTAATACAGAAAGAATAAAGCTAAAAAAATTTCTAGCAACTTAGTCCACTTGCTTTAAGTTAAATAGAGCCTAATTCATATAACTAAGATTATTTAAGGACTTTAGTTCATTTTTTATTATTGGTCAGCATTTTTTGTTGTAATCAAGCTACAACTTAATTGTAAAGCCCAAATAGTATTGGTATTATTCTATAGTTGTTTTCTAGTTTCCTGTTTTGGTTAGGACTTGTTTTAGGGTTAATTTCTAATCTAATTAGGATTACTTAATCTAATATGATTAGGATTCCTTATAACGTTAAGGATATGACTTGAAATAGTATTCCTAGAGTCCTATTTAAAGTAGTATTAGTAGTTAGTGCTTGAATATTTATTACACTTATAAGGAATTTTACTTTAACACTTTAGTTTTATATTCTTTTTTAGCATTCTAGTTATTAGGGATTTTATGATTATAAAAGGTTATCGTAGTAATGTAATTAGGATCTTTAACATAAAAATCAAATTGGGAGTTTTTTTCTCTTTTTTTTTAGAATTTCCCTACAGTTTTTTTATAAGAACTTAATCTGAGCTTGTTAAGAAAACTTAAGACGATCAAAATTCTTATTCTTAATGACTAAGGAAAAACTTTCTACTAAGGCTTGTTATATTACATCCTTCCTATCTTAATTCAACCTTTCTTCGTAAGCTAGTAAGGATTTACTTAGCTTAGTTCGGTCACACTAATCTCAACTTTAAATTCATTAGTACCTAGTACAACATAATCAAATTTCAAGTTAATTAACCACTCCTATAACTTTTGTGAAGTACTGTGAAATTATAGACTCGTCATCTTTTATTAAAAGTTTTTTAAACTCATCCCTTAGTGTTTGAAGTCACATCCTTTTCAATTTGTTAACTCTCAACACTAAATTTTAAAAACTTTTCCATAGCTTCTTTAATGTGATTTTATTAGCTATTTTCTCAAATATTCTTTCGTTCAAACCTTGATGGATGATAATAATTGCACTTACATCATTCTTCCTTTCCTTTTTTAAGGCTTCCTTTTCAAATTGAGTCAAACTTGTCTCATTTAAGGCTTTGTGAACCTTTTGTTGACTAAATTTCATACTCCTTTTAAACTAAGAATGGTTTCATGATAAGTTCATAAGCTCATAATAATTGAGTCTGATGAGTTAATGAATTCCCTTCTGATGTCATAATTGGCCTTAATACTACTTTGTTGGAAAAATGATGGGTTCATAAATTCTTTGACACTCATATAAATAAGGAAGGAAGATTACTATTTCAATTGAAATTATGTTCTTACATCTCTTGTATAAACTAAAATATTATACAAATTTTGTAGAGCCAATAGAGAAATCTAGACTTACCAACTTAAGTCCACTAAATGCTAGAATATAAAGAAGAAAAATGCTTTGAATAACCTAATAAAATTTACATAATAGAAAAACTGAGTAATATATTTTAATTTTTTATAACTCTCTATTAGTAACTCTAAATATCTCAATATTAGGTTTAGAAAAGAGAAAACAAGCGAAAAACTTTATAAGCTGATAAAAAATTATTAATAAGCTTTTATCTAGTTATGTTATGTTTTATTTTCTCAAGCTTGAAGTAGTTAATATTGGCTCATTATGGATTTAAACAATTACAAATATTTTATAAGAAAGAAATATAATATGTGCTAGTACTAATTTTCTTATCAATGTCTAGTCATAATAGTAAATGAATAGAAAAATAATAAAAATAATATATTAATTTAACATAGATCTAATAATTATGATCTTTTTAAAATTTTAGTTACAAATTATACGTATCCTAAACAATACGTAATATAACAAATATACAATCAACTAATTGAATGGAAACTATAAACCAATACTAAGGAATGAGATTGAAAAAGAATTTCTTTTCTAGTTAATGGGATTGAAAAAGAATTTCTTTTCTAGTTCACTCTCCTCCTTGGTTATCCATTGAAACATTGGTCATAATAGAGTTCACTATTTTCCAACTTAAATTTCAGTAAAATTTCCCTTTAAGGCTGACACTTCATTGTTAGCTTGTTTCATGTTTTCAATCTCTATTATTTGATCATTAACTTTGCAACCTTTTTTTCTTTTTCCTTTTTACTTCGTTAACTTTTGGAACTCTACAATGTTTCTCCTAAACAAAGCATCTTGTTGAGTTGTTTCAAATCTCTCTCTCATTTTTTTGTTCCCAAGGAATGAACTAATTAGATTCATAAATTAAGGTGTTAGGCTCACATTACGATATTTTGAGACAAAGTGATCATCATTCAGTATATATGGAACTTAACCAGAAATGCCTTCGCCATCATTAGGTAAAGAATGAGTTTTGTTGGAACCTTAAATATGGGAAAAAATTACGGGTTTATTTTTCCCATCGATAATTGAAGGGTTCATTGTTTTGTTGATTGATCACGATTAATGATTGTGATGACTTAAATTGGATTATAAGTGTCACGTCACTTCAAAATCATGTAAGCTCTACACAATGTTTGGACTATTATACTCTGGGGAGTGTAAGCTCAAGAACCATTTCTTTTTTTTAATAGTTTTTTTAAATAGAAAGCTGGTCAAAAGACCAAGTATATTTACAAAATTGCCCTTAATGGACACCAAAAGCCCCGATCGCGGGAATTGGATGTAAACCCTAGGACTTAATAAAAAAAAGTTCTTTGCCGCCCCGAAGGGTTTTGGAGTGTTCTTCCCCATCCCTTTCGATTGATTCAGATGTCGACCTCAAAAAGGGAGGGAGGACATGATGGTGGCTGGATTCGGTGCTTATGTCCAAGGTCGTTCTGAGATGGTCAGGAATTATGGACTTAGGTGGAGTGTCCAGCAGGATGAGGCCAAAACGATCATTAGAGTAGGCATATTTAGCCAATTGATCTGCTACCATATTGTATGTCCGTGGAGTATGTCGAAATCCCTGTACCCTATCATTTCCTAAAAGGGCTTTGATTCTCTGTACAAGTGGTTCTATTGCTGGGTCGACTTCGTCTTCAATGGTGAGTAACTCTATTGCTCTTTTTGAATCTATTTTAAAGATTATATTGTCGAGTCCCTTTGATTTTGCGATTTGAATACCAGTTAAGATTGCCCACAATTCAACTGATAATGGCGTTGTTTTGCCTATTTTCCTTGTGAAACCATGAATCCATGCACCCAAGTGATTCCTGAAGACTCCCCCAATTGCAGCGTCTCCTGTTCTGATGTTCACTGCTCCATCGCAATTCAATTTCAACAGATGTTGGTTAGGAGGTGATAAAGCCAGCTGATGGTGAGTTTGTTGGTTTATTTGCTGCTTATGTGCAGTACTCGAATGTTGACTTGAAAAGCATATATGTGTTTCTTTTGTAAGAACTCTGATTCTGAAAAATATGGAGTGTATATTTCTTGTCGCTTCATCATGGAATTCTTCATTCCTCGTGCTCCAAAAAGTCCAACATGCATGGAAAACCAAGTTTTCCATTGTGAATAGCCAATCTGAGTTGGAAAGTAAAGACCAGAAAGCTGTATTTAAATTTGAGGCAATTAGTTTTCAGACTCCCCTAGATCTATAACACTCACTCAATATATGTAGCATTGACTCAGTTTGGCCGTATAGATGGCAAGTTGAAACTTCTGAGATTCCTTTTTTTGCTTTCTCTTCATTGTTCCATATTAGTTGTCTTGCAACTTTCCATAGGAATAGTTTAACATTTTCATGCATGTTCAAAGATCAAATGAGTTTCCAGTGACCTCCTTTTTGATTTCAAAATGTGTTGAACATGTTGTTGTAGGCAGAGGATGGTGTGAACTTCCCTGATGGAGTTTGCGTCCAGAAGTGCCTATCTGTTCCTGAGTTTGCTTGTGGAGGAGGTATTGCAATTAGATTTTTCATAGCCTGCAGAGGTAGGTAAGTGCTGAGTTTTCCATAGTCCCAGTTACCCTGTGCATCTGTGTAGTACTTTACTTATTGGTTCCTTTCGTTTGGTGGAATCTGCTGCATAGTGTAGTTTATAAGTGGTAGTTCTGAGAAAGACCATGAGTCATTATAGAAATTTACTAATTCCCTGTTACCAATTGTCCATTTGAGTCCTTCCTTCACAGTGTTCGATATTTTGTAGATGGCCTTCCACAGAACTGACCCCTTACTTCTTGGCAATTCCCCTTTGAAGTGTTCCTGCAAAAGGTTATATTTTCCAACAAAAATGGACTTCCATAACCTGGGGTGTTAGTAAGAAGGTCCGAAGCTAGTTTAAAAATGGAGGCTAAGTTTGCATCCCTCATTTTTCTTAAGCCTAGTCCTCTTTTTGACTTGGGTTGACAAACCTGATCCTAAGCTAGAACACTCTTTGTTCTTTCATTTTCATTACTACCCATAGAAATTTCCTAACTGTCTTGTGTATGTCATCACATGTTCCTTTGGGTAGTAAGGATGGTCGTATAAGGTATGTAGTAGAGCTTGTAGTACTGATTTACTTAGAGTCAAACATCTAGCCATAGATATCCTGTGGGTATTCCAACCCTTAGCTCTCTTTATTACCTTTGGCATGGCAGTTTCATATGTTTTCTTTTGTAACCTTCCATGTAGGATAGGAACCCCCAAGTATGTACCCAAATCAAGAACTAATTTTTTTCCTATTCCATGACTGAGAGTAAGAGCCTGGTAATTTTCAATGTTAGGAGAGATATACAACACTGATTTATCTTTATTGATGATTTGTCCTAAGAATAAAGAGAAAGTTTTTAGGACTTGGGTAACTATCTGCACCTGCTTTTTGTTGGCCTCTGCAAAAATGATTAAATCATATGTAAAGAGCACATGTGATAGTGTCGTTCCATTAGCCCCCAGAACTATTGGTTTTCAATCACCTTTGGAGATGGAAAGATTGATTGCATGGGTCAATCTATCCATACAAAGTATAAAGAGGTATGGAGAAATGGGATCTCCTTGCCTCACACCCTTGGTTGGGGTGAAAGATTCTCTTGGAATGCCCTCCCATAGTATTTGTGTGGTGTAAGTAAAAAGGGAGTTCATTATGAAATTTGATAAATAGGAAGGAATTCCAACTTCTTGTAGGGTATTCTTAATGAATTCCCAGCTCATTTTATTAAAAGCTTTTGCCAAATCAATTTTAATAGCCATCCAACCTCTTTTCTTCTTAGTTGTCCTCATGAAATGAATGGCTTCTTTCACAATAACAATGTTTTCCACAATGTTTCTACCCTTGATAAAACTAGACTGAGTGGGATGAATTAGCAGTGGCATTACTCTTTTTAACCTATTAGTAATGACTTTTATGATGATTTTTGCTGTTAAATTTATCAAACTAATAGGTCTAAAGTGATTGAACTTTTCTGGCTTATTGACTTTTAGGATTAGTGAGATATAGCCCTTGTTTAGATTAGGATCTACCATCCCTGTCTCAAAAGTTTTAAAAACCATTTGGCACAAATCATATCCCACAACCTCCCAATTAATCTGGAAGAAAGAAGCATTAAACCCATATGGCACAGTAGCCTTGTTAGGGTCCATTTGAAAGCAGGTTGTGTGGATTTCCTTGAATGTGACTGTGCTTTTGAGAGAGAGTACTTTGACATCTGATAATGTAGGGAAGTAACATGTGAGGGGGTACTTATGATTAGTGGAATTGTGACTAGTTTCTGATTGAAATAATGTTGAAAAGAACAGAGTGACTTCAGAAGCTAGTACTATTTTGTCTGAACACCAATTGCCATTTTCTAATTGTATGCATGGGGTTCTTTGTTTCTGTTTAGGATTTTTATGGGTTAAGTGGAATAGCTTGGAATTTTTATCCCTATATTGAATCCAGTTGTCTTTACAGTTCTGTGCAAGAAGAGTTCGTTCTTGAGTTATGGTCAACTCCAATTTATCTCTAAGATTAAGCTCAAGCTCCCTAATGTTTGGAGCCAAATTATACTCCACTTGTTTTTTAAGCCCTTCTAGCCTAGCTATGGTTCCTCTTTTCTTATGATTTATATCTCCAAAGGTTGTATACTTCCAATTTTCTATCTCTAATGTTATGTGCTCCAAAGCTTCATAAAGATGTATGTTTTCCTTTCAGTGTGTGGCTGTCCACTGCTTCCAGGTAGGATGGTGTTCCCACACTATTAGGTACCTAAAGAAGGATCTCTTTTGTTCAACTGGAAGCTTTGTTTGCAAAATCACAAGGATAGGTGAGTGGTCAGATGAGAGTCTTGGTAAATGTTTGACTTTTATGGTGTGTGTTGCTCTGATTAGCTCCTCATTTCCAACAGCTCTATCTAACCTTTCAAAAACAGATCCTCTTCTCCAAGTGAATCTTGTCCCTAGGAATCCCAGGTCAATCAAATTAGAATGGTCTAACCACTGTTGGAACCTTTTGCACCCAATAGAGTGTTTCCCCCCTTTTTTTTCTTGAGGGTTTGTTATGGCATTAAAATCCTCTCCTATAAGCCATGGGGCAAAGGTTATGTTAGCTATGCATTGTAGATTATCTTACAGTAGTTTCCTTGTTTCTGGCTGAGGACTAGCGTATACTGCTGTTATCTTAAATAAGAGGTTATTTAGTAGCATAAGATTAAAATGGATGTACTGCCAATTTTCCTCAATGATTTCAATTGACAATGATTGGTTCCATAGAATCCATATGCCACCTGCAAAACCAATGGAGTCTATTCGGTGTGTAAAGTTAAAACCTAACATTCTAACTGTTTTTTCTACTTCATTACCACTTGTTCTAGGTTCTAATAAGACTATGATGTGTGTTTTGTGTGTGGTTTTTAAGTCTCTTAGAATTGAGATTGTGGTTTTGTTATTAATACCTTGGCAATTTCAAAAAATTATGTTGTACTCCATTAAAAAGTTTTGGGTGTGAAGACTTACCTCCCCATATCAGGGGGATGGTCTTCTTGGTTGAGAGCAGGAGGATGTCCTTCCAAATCCTCGTCGATCATCACTGAAGTTTGTGCATGTTGTGATGTTTCTGACCGACGATATGCAGGAACTTTGATTATTGTTTTAATACGGAATCCCTTGCTATCAGGGGGTCTACCTTTGCCGAACTTCATGTCCTCCACTTTCAAGCCATGGAGGGGGTGAGGAATAACTAAAGCTGTGTGTGATTGTTATGTATCTTTTGGTTGTGGCATACCGGTTCCTTGCTCTTTGCTGTTGTGGTGAATCTGCTCCAAGTTGAATGGTTACTCTGATTGTTCAGTCTGATGGGTTTTCTGTATTTAGGGCTGTGTCATTGTTGATGTTGGGCCTGGTTATCTGAGATGGAAGTTTGCTTATGGGCCGGTCTAGTTGATGGGCTAAAGTACATACTTTGTCAGCAGTGTGATAGTGTAGTTTCCTTTTATCTTTCTTCAAAGTTGGGCCTTTATTGGGCTTGTCTGACATAAAGACTGTTTCTTTCCCTCCTTGCAGGATTGAGAGTGGGGCCTTCTGGGCCGGTGGGGCAGAAGTTTATACTGGGACCTCCTCGTCTAGTAGCTTATAACGTGATGATGTCTTTACCGAAAGAAGCCGTCATTTTTTTGTATTGTTGTCTTATCCATCAAATTCATCTGACGTCTTCCTTTCTTCTGGGCAATTAGCCATTTTCCCGGCTTTGCCAAATCTTTCCGTTGGGGAGTCGGCATTGCTGATATTCTCAAAGCTTGTGACGCATGCAACTGATGAAGCCTTGGAGTATCTATTTTCTGATTGGTCGGAGTGTTTTCACCGGAGGTAGATTCCGACAGCTCTGTTTGAGAAATATTTTTATTTTGATTAGAATCCTGGGCTTATCCGGAGTGCTCGTCTCTATTGTTCTGTTGACATTCAGCGGAGATGTGACCGTAACGACTACATGTTATGCAGATCCTATGAAAATCTTTATAAGAGACTAGGTAAGACTTTCCGCCGACTGTCACTGTTAGGACAAGCTTTTCTCTTAAGTCCATTCTCACTGCAATTCTTGCGAATTGCGCCCTCTCTTCATTGAGTGTATGATCGTCAGCTTTTATGTAAGTCTCAATAAGCTTTGCAATTTCCTTCAATAAATCCTCATGACAATATCGAGGGGGTAGCCCAAGGATACGTACCCATGTGGCTACCGAGTCGATGCGATCGGAAGAGGTATCGAAATTTCTGTAGTAAGGATATACTATAATATAATGTCCTAGAATAGACCACGGCCCTTAGAGTAGTACCTTATGATAATCATCTTCACAAGCCATCTTTGCAATGTAGAAACTGTCCGCTATGTCGATTAACTTGAATCCTTCTTTCGGACACCACAATCCCACGAGCCTTTGATAAAGAGCCTTTGATAAAGAGTCTTATAGTTGATGTGCCTTCTGAGTGGCCTGATTATTACCGAAAGAGCATCATTCTTGT
>JANZXR010000003.1:21980384-22021616 GCA_027575705.1 Erythroxylum echinodendron
ACCTACCTAAGGAATTCCTGTTGCAAACCTTCTATAATGGCGATAACCCATCGATAGGAGACATTATAAATGCGGCATCCAGTAGATCTTCAATGAGGAAGATGGTTGAAGAAGCGGAGGATTTATTGGAGGAAATGACAAGTAACAGTTATCTTTGGACGATGGACAGTAGCAGACAACATACAACCCTCTGAGGGCAAAAGGGAGCCATAACCGTTAACCCAATAACAGAGATGCAAGCAAAGATTGACACCTTAATCTGAAAGTTATGTTGTGTGGACAAGACAACTATGATATCATCTACTGCTTTCTAATGCAAAACAATAAATTGGAGCAACTTAATTATATAGGAGTACAATTTGGTCAAGGAGGAGGGAACAATCCCTACTCAAACATGTATAATTTGGGATGGGAGAACCACCCAAACTTCTCCTAGTTAAACAATGCAGGAGGTCGATTTCAACCTCAAGGCCCACTTAGATTCTAACAGGAAAAACCCAATCATATGGACGCTAAGTTAGTTAATATCTTGGAAAAGATTAAGAGCATGGAGGATGCTCACAAAAGGTTGGAAGGAAGATTTTAACAAGTAACAAAGAACCACGCCTTGTCCATTCACAATTTAGAGGTTTAAATGAGCCAAATGGTAGATACATTGTCGATACAAAATGTGGGAAGTTTTTCGTGCAACACCGAAACAAATCTTAAGGAAAGATTACCATAGAAGCAAGAAAATCTAAGAGATTTCTAAAGAAGTGGCAAGACTACCACGGAAGCAAGAAGATCTAACAGATTTTTACATTCCATGCATTATTGGTAGTGTCAAAGTGGATAAGGCTTTTGCGGACTTAAGATCTGGTATAAGTATGATGCCTTACACTTTATACAAAAAGATGGAGTTAGGTGATAGATACAGAGACTACTTCTAAACTCAACTTTTTGAGAGTTAATTCAGACATTTGGGCTCGAGTAAAACCTTTTCTTTTCCCTAAAAGACCCTAGGACTATAAAAGACAAAAGAATGACCTAATTTAAGAGAGCCTCCATTTGCTACATTTTGAAAGAAGCTAAGGAAGATAAGAGAAAAAGGAAGAAGAGGAGAGAGGAGAAGGAGTTGCTAGTGCTGTTGTCACTCCCATTCCACTCCAAGTTATCTTTCTCATTCCATATTATTATTTCTTTCATTTGTTATATAAGATGGATATGATGATGATGATGAATTTTTGTTTAAGGATGTTTTAAACTCTTTTAGGGATTTGTTCTTGAATAAATGTTAATTTGATTGCTTTTGATGTTAATGAGTTGGGTATTGTGATTGTTTGTTTTATTTACATCCTTTGATAATAAACCTCCATAGTGAACCAATAGCAAAATGATTAGATTAGGTAATGAGAGCTAATCAATCTAATAGATCACATAAACAATCAAATCGGTAATTTATACAAAGTGATCATATATGAGGACATGGTTTTCTATTAAAGTGCTTAAGATCTAATTGAATGTATGGGTTGTTTGCTAATTAAGAGATTGCAAATTCCTTAATTCAATTCAGTTAGGGTTTATGATTTAGGGATTAATGATTGTAACTTGAGAGAGACTAATCCACCCTTCAAAAGTTTAGGACAGATATCGAATTAACTCAAAACTGATTAAGTTAGTGTTAGATGATAGGATAAATCCCCTTCTCTCATAATTGGTTGATCGTCCTTGTGTGAAATTTCAATTGTTAATTAGTTGTGCTCAATTTTGTCTTTTTGTTAATTTTACAATTTCAATTTCAGTCAATCGATATTCAATTGCTTAATTTTTGTTCATTTTTATTTTCATTTTATTACAATTTTAGGCCTTAGGCAAATAAGGATTTGATTAGTTCAGTAATTCCTCGTGGGATTGACACCTTATAACTACACTTGCAACCGTGTGCTTGTAGAATATTGAGGGTTTTATAAGATTAAAACTTGCTTAACAATTGATTTTTCTTCCCTATTTCTTTTTGAAATTTTTTAGGATTAGAAAGAATTCCAACCAAAATCAATTACGTGAGAATTTCCCCTCATCTAGCTCAAGTAGTTACATCGAATAAAGAAAGGGACTCCCACTTTCCAAATATATAAACCTCCCCCCAAAAGTCATTCCTTACTCAAGTTCCCAATAAAGACCAATCAACATTTCATTAGGTCAGGAATATAAAGAAATTAATACTGTGATCATGTATCAATATAAAATCTTAGGGAAAAGATACAATGTTGTGCTCCAAATGACCTTAGACTTCTTACATTGAAAAAAGAGATGATTTCTATCGTCCTCCTCCTCTTAGACATATTTAGGATCATAGAAACTAAACCATATATCTTTATTTATGATCATATTCTTTATAACTGGCTAACTGATCAAGGAAACTTTAGGGTTCAAGGTTTGTTACCATAGTACTTTATACCATGGTACGTTCTTTAAACAGGATATATAAATTTTGTAGCAAGAGTCATTAGTGAAAGATCCATTGTTGCTAGCTAACCAAATAATTTTGTCTTCCCTATCCAAATGATAAAGCTGAGGTAGATAGTTTATCAATGCAGTGGAACCTCTAAAGTTTTAATGCCAATCTCTATGCTAAACGAGTTATGTGACTTTAGTTTTTGAAAGGATTCTATTCCTTAAATGTAAGAGGTCATTTTTCATGATTACTAAACTAAGATCATTCCAATTTTTGTGGCAGAACCAAAATTTTCCACCATTCCCCAATTTGTGCTTGATCCAAGGGTATAAAACATTTCTCATTTTCAATATATGTATAAAGTGTTAGGAGTGATCCTTATTTTTTTTTCCAACATATTCTATTTTTTAAGATTTAACTTAGTAATCCATTTGATCTATAATGATCCCTTGTCGATGTATAACCTCCAAATACTTTTACTTAAAAGGACTTTTTGCATAAGAGCAATAGGAACAATTCCCACCCCTATCTTCTTTGGAATGGATATCTCCTCCCATTTAACCTTTAACCATTTTAGTTTTTTGCCTTACCAGACTATAAGAAATAATTGATACTTATTTAAATCTACTTGATGAATATTTTAAGAAGTATTAAGTGAGCACTCCAATGCATATTTAGACTGTTTAGAATATAATTGACAAGAGTTAGCCTAGCAACAAAGGATAGAAATTTATTTTGCTTAGCATTGAATCTTACTTTGTATGATTCTATTAGTGGAATGTAGTTAATAAATTTTGGCTTAGTAATGGTAATAAGGATATCAAGATATCTAAATGGTGGGATTTGGATTATGTAGCTAGTACTTTTGCTCAACTATGGCTAATTCTCACATAAGAAGAGATGAACATATTACTTTTGTTAGCATTTACCTTCAATCTAGCACATATTAAGAATAACTCAAATGCCTAATATTATTTCAGTGGATTAGATGTTAGCACTATATAAAAACATTATATCATTAGAAAAAATCAAGTTTTTGATCCTAAGCTCTCTACATCTATGATGATATGGAAACTTGTCATTGCAAGAGATAAGATTAGTGAGCATCCTGGATAAGCTTCCGTAGCTGGCTTGAATAAGTAAGGGGAAGTAGGTTCCCTTGCCTTATTTCCCTGATATTTTTAAAGATTTGAGTAGGTGCTCCATTTATTAGAATGATAAAGGAAGTTTTTGTAATGCATTCCATTATCCATTTCATATACTGCAGTGGGAATCCCAATTGATAGTAAATAAGATTCAATAAAATCCTATCTGATGGCTATAAAGGATTTAAAGAACTTAATTTTGAATGTGTAGCTTTAGATAGCTCTTTGACTTTCATTAATTCTTGTGTGAGCAGTATGTTGTCTCCTATTGATCTCTCATCTATGAATGCATCCTGTGTTGGATTAATGACATTTTTCAAAGCCAACTTCATTTTGTTTATAAGAAGCTTCACAATTATCTTATGGAATGTATTACAACAAAATATAGGCATGCAATCCATCATAGATGAGGGGTTTTATTTCTTTGGGATGAGATATATAAAAGTTTTGTTCATTTCCTTTAACATATTTGAAGAATTAAAAAATTCTTGCACAGTTAAAAGGTTACCAGTGATATCCCAAGTCTCCTAGAAGAAACATACAAAATATTGTTGAAAAAGTTATATATCTAATAAAACTCTCAATACACACAATTATAAAGATCATATATTGTAGAATCGAAAGATATCGATCCTACGAGGAAATAAATAAAAATAATTGAACCTAACTTTGTCTAAGTTATTATAATGGTGATTTGAATAAAAATAATAACAAAAATTAAAAAAAATTAATAAAATCAAGCAAATAAGCAATTAATAACTAAGCTGGCAAAGTAATTTAAGGAAACTAAACTAATAAAACTCTCAATACTCGCAAGTATACAAATCTTAACTTGTAGTATCGCAAGGTATCGATCTCATGAGGAAATAGATAAAACTAATTAAACCTAACTTTGTCTAAGGAATATGAAAGGTGATTTGAATATAAATAATAACAAAAATTAAAAAAATTAATATAATCAAGCAAATAAGCAATTAACAAATGAGTTGACAAAGTAATTTAGGGTTTGGTTTAATCTCAAATAAGAAAATAAAGTGAAACTAAACTAACAAAAGCAAATTAAATCAAACAATATAAAAGTGAGAAAAGGGATAAATGCTTTAGGGGTCCGGTCATCGATTCAATCTTGGCGTACACACAATTAAACATACTTCATTGAATTATTAGGCTCATACCTCTCCTAGCAACTATTAATCATAGGTTAACAATAAGCTCTATTAACCCTAGTTTTCCTTTAGTTCATATTTGGTTAAAACAAGCTCTCTATCTAAACCTAACTAGCAAATAACCTAGAACAAGCTCTCTATATTTAGTTGGACAACCATATTACGAGTTAGGAAAACAGATTAATCAAGGCAATAGTCCCATAAGCTAGGGTCATTTAACCAAGATTACATTATCCTTAATGATTTGAAATCATTAGTAGCTATAACAAACCCAAAATACAAAGATTACGTATTATATTGAAGATTCTAACAATGGGTTTACATAAAGACAATCTAGTGAACACATTCAAATCATTCTTACAATATGTATAAAATAACATAAATGGTTCCAAAAGAGAGAAAGAATAACAAACACATTGTAGATACTCCTAAATGTGTTCTTCGGGGTCAATTTCACCACTGACCCAGGTTAGGGAAGTTTAACCCTTCATGTATCTCTAAAATATGCGTGCTTTACCCCTTATTTTTCTCCCAAAAAATTCATCTCTTTTTTCATTAAAATGTTCTATTCATATTTAAAAATTAGGTTTTTGGGCCTACATTGTGAAAGTCACAACTATGAATTGCAGCACCCAAAGTTCATAGTCGTGAACTTTGATGCACAACCGTGACTTTTTGTCCAGACCATGAAAGTCACAGTCGTGAATTTGATGCATGGTCGTGAATATGCACTACATCACACACTCTTCATTGTTTTTACATTTTCTTGGTTCCTCTTTGCTCTAATCCTTCTCCTTCTTATTCCATAAGGACAATTGAGTGTTATTCTTAAGAAGATGACTCAAAGAGTGTGCTTTGAACTCATTTTTGCTATTATGCTTCCAAATTGTACCTAAAACCAAATATGAAATAAAGTGAATGTCTTAAGCTTTTTAAAGTATTAATCACTAAGTGTTATGGTTTAATCAACAATTAAGCTCACGTCAATTAGGACAAATGAGGACTTGGTGCTTAAAGAGGGTCAAATGAATGTTACATATACACGTAGATCTCAGCTTAATAAGAAGCAAATATGGAGACCAACAGGGAACGTTTTTAAAACATACGATCATCAGGAATTGATGGACATGAGTAATAAGCAGTGTGAATCGAATGAAGAGAATACAATTGAAATTCCTATTATAGTAGAAAAAGCTATAAGTAATGTAGGTAAGGAAGTGCAATAAGGGAAAGAACATTTAGGTGAGACAAACATGCTTGCAAAGGAGAATGTTGACAATGTGGAGAAGAGCACTATTGAAACACCTAGAAAATATATTCATCATCAAGCACAAAAAGATCAGGATTTTAAGACAGTGGTTAGAAGAACATCTAATAGGAAAAAGAAACTCTCTCCCTAAGGGAGATAGTCTCATGAATATCATCACATGGAATGTAAGAGGGGTTAATGTCCCTAATAAGTAGCTGATGATTAGGGATATAATTTTGCAAAATAAAGTGACTATTGTTAGCATATTGGAAACTAGAATAACAAAGGAGTATTGTAAGTTATTGAACTATCTTCACACTATGAGGCAAATCATCTCTAATCATTCTTGTCATCCCAATGGAAAGGTATGATTCTAATTTCCTAATTGTTACTTCTGCTAAAATTACAGATCAAATGGTGCACTTATAAGTCTTTATAAGACATCTCAATTTAAATTTGTGCATTTCATTTATATATGCATATAACAATGCATATCATAAAAAGTTTTTGTGGAATCAAATTAAAGATTTAACTACTTTAATCAACATCCCTTGGATGCTTTTAGGTGATTTCAACTCCATATTAAAAGTAGAGGAAGCAAAAGAATCAAGATCAGTATGCAGTCTTTACACAAAACTAAGTAAATGCCTGTATAAAGCTCCAACTCACTGACATCCCTTTGGGTGGATATTTCTATACCTAAAACAATAAGCAAACTTTTCCTCACTTAATTAAGAAGAAGTTAGATAGAAGCATTGTCAACCTAAGGTGGATGGTTGATTTCCCTAATTGCTTTTCCAAGTACTCAACCAATTATTTATTTGATCACACATCCATTTTAACCACAACAACAACCACAAGCTCCAACTATCCATTTGGAATGCAGTGAGATCCAATATTAGAGGCACCAAACTATATTTTTATATAAGGAAGTTTCAACTCATTATGTTTATACAAGGAAGTTACAACTCATTAAGTAAGAAATGATTTTTTATATAGAGATAATGTTGGCAATACAAATCACCTTGCCAACACTACTAGGAGGGAGTTAGAAAATATTCAATAGGCAAGATACAACAATCCTGACTCTCAGATACTACAGTTGATGGAAAGATAAGCCTTGCATAGTTATACTGAAGCACTCTTCTTTGATTATTCTCTAAGAGATAAAGAGCCAGGGTTGACTAGATGAAAAATGGAGATGGAAACACCTTAGTCTTCAACAAAGCAAATATTTCGAGGAAAACTAGAAAGGAAATTATCTCTCTTAGGCATAACAACATACAGATTGATTCTCAAAATCTACTAATGCAGGGGGTTTATGAATACTTCAGTGACTTAATGAATAGAACCTCAAAAGCACAATCCTTAAAAAACTTCCTAAAATAGATTTTGAAGGATTCCATTTCACCACAAGACATAGATCTTTTATGTAGACCAGGTATCATGAAGAGATCAAAAAAGTAGTAGCTTTACTTCACCTTTATAAGGCTCCTGGACTAGATGGGTTCAATGTCAATGTCTTAAGAAAAACATGGTCTTGCACTGGTTAAAAGAAATCAACAAGACTTTCATAGCTTTTTTCCAAGGAATGGTGAGTCGAATCAATTATCTGATTTTGGACTTATTTCTTGTTACAATTCCTTTTATAAAATTATCTTTAACATCATTGCTCAAAGACTCAAAGGTATTTAGATTTTAATTTTGAATAAGAGCGCGAGTAAGTAATTTTGAAGGATAAATACTTTATGGGTTTCTAGCATAGATGTGAATACCGTTCCGTACTGGTTGGTATCGGCCGAAAACAGAACGGTACTAACCTTTTTGATACTGGGTTTAAATACCGGCCAATACCGGCCGGTACCGACCGATATCTATAATACCCGCCTAATACTGGCCAGTACTGAAAATTTTGAAAAGTATAGGGACTTTTTGCAAAATTTTCAAATTTTTTAAAAATACAGTCCCACCTCTCTCTCCCTCCCTCCCCCTTCTTTTTTTCAAAGTTTTTATAATTAATTATTTAGTTAAACTTTTGTTTTGGTTTTTTAATTTTAAATTTTAAAATAAAATAAATATTTTTATTACTAATAATAATTATTATACATTAAACTAAACTTAAAAATAAATTATTTTATTTAAATTTATTTTAATCTTTATAGAATATTTGTTAATAAAGTATTAATAAAAATATTTTATTTTTTAAAATAAATAATTTAAAAATTATTATTTATAAACTAATATTTATTTTATATATTTTAATTATTAAATCAAATTTATTTGAAATTTATATATTTTAAAAATATTTTTAGATTTAATTATATTTATTGATAATTATTGAATTAATTTTATAAATTAAATTAAATTATAAATTAAATTAAGATATTTATAATTTTAGCAATAATTAATTTTAATTAATTAAATATATAATATATTTAATTGATACTAAATTAAATAATATATGTTTTTGCTTCATATTTCAATTCTACTTGGTTATTTCCTTATCATGAACTCTTATTGTAAATTGTAATTATTTGAGAGTTAAAGATATTTATTATTTTTATTAGATGTTTTGATGTAATTATTATTTATTATATAATGAAAACTGAAATTGTAATATTTCAATACTTTGTATTGTTTTTAATTTTATATTTTTATGATGATGATTATCTTTTTTTCATAAAAATTGTAGTTATTATTTATATGTGAAATATCTGAAAATTATTGTTATTTCATAATAATTGTGATTATTACTTATTGTTATGATTTTTGAAGATGGAGTTAAAAATATATTGTACAATTGTACAATAAGATATTGGACTATTTTGCAATTTTTAAAAATATTCAGGGACTATTTCATAAATTTAAAAAATTACCTGAATACCGGGTACCGGTATAATACCGTACCAAAACTCAATCTGGTATGAAGTCCAGTACGGTATTTGCAAATTTGATTTCTAGAATCACAAAAAAAGAAAGAAAAAAGGTTAAAAAAAAGAGAAGAATGAAATAACTAAAATTGAAAAATGAAAAAAATGTGTTTTTAGTAATTTTCGATAAATTTGCCGTGGAATAGTTTTATCTGGAAAAGATATTAAATCAAAAGAATAAAAGTAAATAAAGTAGAACCAGGACATGTTCATTTTTCAAAAGGAAAACACGTAACCCTAAGAGATATATTTATCTAAATGATAAAGATGCGGGCGGTACAGTTTTTATCTTCAGAAAACCGAATACAGATTTAAATTTAGTGTCCATTCACGATTCACGGTGCCAACAAACAGGTTACTTGCGAAACTTTTCGAAATGATTATGTCAACTCGTAAACATTCTGAACGTGTCACAAAGAAATGGCCCTTGGTCATTCAAGAGTGTCGTTATCCGGTTAGAAAAAGGCTTGAAAGCTGAGTAACTGATTCTATTATTGGCTTTACGGAAAGGGCACAATTAAGACAGCTTCAAATCCTTAAAAAGTAGAGGCAAAATCGAACACAACATCCTTGTCTATGGTGATAAGCCGCCCACGTTCAATATGGTGGATTCTTAGCTTTCCATACGAAATGTATAATGAACAAGACGATAATTTTGAGGTCATTAAAACAACAAAATTTTCTTGTCAAGCTTTTGCTAGGTTTTAATGTCGAAAAGGACAAACTAATAAAGACAATGATTGCTGATGAAAAGATTATTCCTCACATCATAACAATATGAATGGATACCTGCCTAACTTAAATCATGTCAATTAGTATAGTGACAATGATAGGGCAGCCTTGAGACAGCTAATGAGACAAACGTAGTTCTTCAAACCAACCGTTCCTTGCAAGTTGCAATAGTGCACTAAATCATTCTAACGAGTGAGATAGCAATAGTGCACTGAATCATTCTAACGAGTGAGATAGCGATAGACAATAGTGGGGCATTATTCCATCGAAACCATACTTGGTGCGTAGGCTTTCGATGTTTGTAGTCTAGCTACTTTATTCATTTTTCAAAAATATGATCAATAGTTGAGTTCTTTCTTTACTTATATTAATGATAAATGCTCAACAATCGATAATTAATTATTTACCTAGTTTATTTAAAAGTACAAAGTTTATTTAAACCAACTTTCTTACTTTTTGCCTAGCTTATTCAAACATTGACATCTATGGTCATTTTTTACCACCTCCATAAAATATAAGCTCAGCTTCATAACTAAGAAATTTCTTTGCCAGATACCCTTTGATTTTGTTATGCGGTTTATTTATATCAATTATGGGTTTGTACTTACAGTTCTGTTTGTCTTTTTATTATGTATTAAACGGGTTATATAATGTAAGACACTTCCACTTTAATTTGTTTCGGTGGGAGAGGGGTTCAGATATATTTACAGTTGCTTACTCTCCTTATTTTCTCCATCTTGCTCAGTAAATAAATACTTCAGAACATAATGAAACGAGAATTAGACAGCTCATACCAACTCTCTTTATTTTGCCCATCTTACTCATTAAAACTCATTCATTTTAACCTCTTTGATCACTTGGAGTTTGGTGACTTTGTTTCCTAACATAAATATCGTTTTCTTTAATTATTTATATCTATCATAAAAATGAACACATAAATTATGTAATGCAAGAGTTGTTGTCGCAAATAATTCAATTCTCATATATAAATCAAAGTATATATTGATAAGGACTTTTACACATGAGTTGATCTCCTAATAAATAAGTGTTGAAAAATTAGGACGTGATCTCATATGCATGTTAAGTGAAAGAATTTTTTTTAATGATTCCTCGAAATCAACATGATTATAATACTATAATATGATTAAGGCATAAACATAATAAATCACGAATCATAAAATCTTACCTAATTTTATGAAGTTTGAATTTTTATCAATAACTCCCTAGCAAAACTAGTTTATGAAATAAGTTTATGCCAAATTACTAGAATCAATCAAGTGTCTTAACTTTTAATAATATCTACATTAATCAGTTGAGATAATTTCACAAATGGTTTATAGAAGGTACAGAAAGAGTGCTAGCTCCTGTTAAACTTGTACCTATTTATAATAAGGTCGGATTTTTTACAAATCAAAATTTTATTTAATTATAATTTTAATTAAAATTAAAATTGAATTAGATTTTTAACTAGTTAAATATAAACCACTTCCAAATAAGATCCAATAGTTATTATTGTTTGATAAAAGTTTATGACATAGATAAGCGTACACAAGCTCGTCTAAGTTACAACATCTTGAAGTGGTTACTATTCCTCTACAAGGTTCATCAAAACACTCGATCTCATCTAAAACTCATTTGCAAAGAGATATATCAGAAAATAGATAGATATGGCTCATGCCATGTTTCATTCCCTATTCATTCTCTTTGTGTCATTGAATTAGACATTGTTTGCCATCAGGGTTTCCCTTATTCAAGAAAGCAAGCTTTGACATATCTCCTTAGATTCAAGTTTTTGAATAGCCTTTTATTTCTCTCCCTCTAAATTATATGGAAAATAGTAACCAAATGCCAATTTGATTTTGGTGTGATCACCCTTGTTTATTTGATGAAGTTGTGTTGCCCAATTTTCGCTAATCACTATTTTAGCATTGGATTATCTTCCAAATAGCCTTAGTGAAACTATATTTAATGAACAAATGATCTATAGATTCAAACTTCAGGTTAAAAAGTTTGCAAGTTGGGTTACAGCTTTAAGTACCTTTAACTCTATCTATTATTTGTAGCCTATTCCTAATGGTTAACTAAACCATAAATGAGACCTTAGGGTGGTAGAGCTTGAACCAAACTAGCCTATAATAAGGAACCTTGAGGTGATTATTTTGAAGATTAGGTGACATGTTTTGTTTGTAAACAAAAATATGAATGTCTTAGCCATAAGATTGTGTCTTTTTAGCTCTAATTTAAGTTATACCTTGGAAGATTATTTTGTACAATTGATAGACCCATAGAGCTATAATGTCATTCTCTACCTCTGATTGTCTCCTCTACTTTGGCCATAGACTAAAGCGTGTTTTATGTTGATCATTTCAAATGAAAGATGGAGAGGCCCTAGTTTACTATAATTTCATACCAAAGCCAAGTGCTCTTCCCATCGCTAGCCTTGATTTTGCATTCCTAGCATAGCTTCTCCCTAATCCTTAGGATTTTATATATGGTCCAAGAGATTTAATTTACTGGTTTAATTTCCAAAAAGCAATTATTCTTCAAATAATGATAATGTATCTATCTAACCAAGAAAACTCTTTATCTGTGAGGATTCTCCATACTCTTTTTATTAAAAGAAATTCATTTTTCTTTGAATATGCATGATTCCAAGACTCCTTTCATCTTTATTGAGTCTTAATCAGTCCGTTTAACCTTTTCATAATGTTTCTTTACTGCATCTTCTATCTATAGGAAGATTCTCATCATTTTTTCACGACGTTAGTAAGATTCCTTGGTAAAACCAAATGTGAGGACCATTATATATGTGCATGTTATTAAGATTTGAGATAATAATTATAGCCTACTAGATTATCAAAGCCCTCTATTATACCAATGTCTAATTTTCCTATGGATAACATTAAATAATGGCTAACAATCTTTAAATATTTGTCTGTTAATGTTAATAGGCACTCCCAAATAAGTGATGCATTGCCCATTCCATTTAATAAACTAGGGAGGAAAGTCATAATCTTTCTTTGAGTAAATTATGAAGTTCTAGCTAATGGAATCAAAAGCTTTATGGAATTCTATCTTGAGGGCACATCTCCTGATTGAATAATTCTTATATTAGTATTTAAATGACTCTTAAGCAAGGAGAAGAATGTCTCTTATGCTATTTACCATGATGAAAGAACTTTAAGAATGGTTGATAATGGAACCTAGCACTTGTTTCAATCTTGAGGCCATGATCTTGGAGATGATCTTGTATAAAGTTTCATGATAGTGGTAGATTGCATAATGTTCAGTGGGTAGTTTAGTATGTGTTTAGTTATTAAATTGAATGTTTAGTGCATATTTAGGTTAAGATTTTGCTATTTAGTTAAATATTTTTGTTTTATGTGTTTTTAGGTTAAGGCACATAATTGAGCTTCCATTTTATGTGTTTGAGGTGCCTTGATGTATTTGTTAGTATTTCAGGGCAAAAATCGAAGAACAGAGGAGAATTGGAGGAAGCCCGAGGCAAAATCCATTACCACGATATTGACAAAAGCGAGATGGAGCTACCACGATCGTGGCCAGTCTACCACAATAGTAACAGAAGGTGAAATCAAGTGCCACGATTGTGGCATTATAGGCCACAATTGTGGCCTACGCAATAATAGACGAAGACGACCTTCCTTATTCAAGTTTTTGAGGGACTTTTCAGAATCCCAAAAAAGCCTAGGGTTGCCCAGAATAGAAAAGAGTATATAAAGAAAATAAAAGAACCCTAAAAGGAGCTCTCCTTTTTGCCACCTTGGGAAAAGCTTTAAGAGGAGAGAAGAAGAAGAGAGAGTAGGGTGAAGAGGAAGAAGAGGAGAGGGCTTTCCACACTGCTACCTTCCCGAGTCATCCCGGTCCTTTTCTATGTGACAGTTTCATTCATCTTGTTCTTTCTTTATTGAATGTGTAAGATGGATATGAATATGTTTATGGATTTAGATTCAAGATGATGTTCTAATTCTTTAGGGATTTTGACTTGATTTGATGTTAATCTAATTGTTTTTCTGTTATTGCAATTAGGTGTTGTGATTGATTGCTGTAGCTTCATATTTCGACAATAAATCGAGAGAGTAAATTGAATACAAAATGATTAGGTTGCTTAATGAGATTTAAATAATCTAATAGATCACACAATTAATCAAATTGATAATTTTATGGAGAGAGATCTCGTGTGAGACCCAGTTGTTTATTGGAAAGCTTAAGCACCAATTAGGGTTAAGGTTATTTGTGATTGAGAGATTACATGTTCGGTACTAAACTTAATTAGGATTTGTGGTTACAACTTGAAAGAGAGTAATCCTCCCTTTGATAATCTAGAACCAACACTACAATAACACATAAATGGTTAGGTTAGCATTGATGATAGGAAAAATCCCATCTCTCATAATTTGGTAAATTCACCTGTGTGTTTTCCTATTGTCAATTTGGTGTTACTCAAGTTCACTTCTTTTTTGTGTTAATTTACTAATTAATTTTCTGTCAATCATATTCTTGTGTTTACTTTTCTGTTCTATTTTTATTTTTATTTTATTAATTCCTTAATCCTTGGATAACTTAAGATTAGATTAGTTCACAACTCCTCATAGGATCGACACCTCATGTAGTACAATTCACAATCTGTGCTCTTGCAGTATTCTGAGGGAGATTAAAACTTAGCATCATCAAATCATAATAAGGTATAGGCTAAAATCCTTTAAGGATGAGGGATTAGATAATTTTAGCCTATACCTTATTATGATACTTAATATAAGATCATCTCCAAGCTCATGGCCTCAAGATTGAAACAAGTCCTAGGTTCCATTATCAATCAATCATATATGTCTTGTGTTAAGATATTTCAACATTTTCCTTTATAGAAGAACTATTATATTGCCTTATTAACCTTCTAATTAAAATACTTCACGATTCCTTAAAGAAAAATATGGTGAATCTATTATATCTTAGAGCCTTATTGGGATTAAGGCTATGTGAAGTCTCCTTAATGTCTTATAAATGAAAGGGTTGGTGAGGGTTTATTCTTGTTCCTTAGAGATTAGTTTACGTATGAAGGAGCTAATAACATGTATAGATGAGAAACAATCAATAAAAGATCTAGAAGTTCTTTAAAAATAGTTATGAACTTTTTATTTAGCTCTTAGTATTTATTGATCTTTTCCCCATTCTCCTTTATTAAAGTAGTTATCTTATTAGTGTTTCTTCTTGACATAATAGCCTTGTTGAGGAAGTGTTTCTATCACTCACTTGTAATAATTGGAAACTAAATTTTTGTTTTAGAAGAGATTTGTTAGAATCCCTAGTGCTATTATAATATGAGAGGATTGTTTACTATTAGTTCTCTTAAACTAAGAAACTAAACCAAATTCTCTTACAATAAGAAACTAAACTAAATTCTCTTAAACTAAGAAACTAAACTAATTTACGTATCAAAGATCTTATTTCAAAACCACCTAACATTGTTTTAATATAAACACTACACTTACCATAGGTCTATAAGTGAATCAGGTTCAGGACAAGCATGAGAAATTTGTGAGTCTACATATACATCAATTAACATCATCGATGAAATTTTGATTAGAAGCCTAGAAATTAAGATAAGGATTCCGGAAGATCCCACGTTAAAAAGTTCAATAGTAATATGAGTTCCCATAAACGTTCACTAGCAATGTTATGAAGCCCAAAAAATGTAGATGGGGGATGAATTTCACTGCCACAACCCTCCAATGTACCTTATTTGGTTCCTTATAAGAGTAGATTTAATAAGTCCCAAATAGTCCCATCATTCATCAAATAAAAGTGAGTCATTCCAACCAAGGCAATTACTTAAGGAGATAAGCTTATGCTTATTAGGTAATATATAGCAAGCAATTGATAACCAAATTTTACTATAATTTATCACAATTGATGTTATAAGAGTCAATTTTTTCTAGAATCTAACTATCTAAATTTTATAAGCATTACAAAGAGACCCATTGCATTTAAAACTATAGTTAAAGTTAGATAATAAAAAATATAATCAGTAAAGTCTAATCATTATATATGTAATGTTGTAAACTTTAAATATATAATTCTTAAGGCTTTTAGAATTTAATAATTTTCACAATAGTAAACACCGTACCTTTATCCATGATGAAGATAGAAGAATCCCTTTGAATTTTAATTGAGACAAACTTTTGATAAAACAAAATTTTGATTTTTCTCTCTCTTAACTTTTCTTTCTTTCATCGAGTTTCTGATGGAATAAAAATGAAATTAAATATGTAGAGAGAGAAAGAAGTTAAAAATCAAATGACACCTTTTTAACTATTTTCATTTATTTTTTGCTCCATTAATGTAAAATTAAAAAAATATTTAATAATGATACCTTTTCAAAGGACTAATAGGATTGAAACACTTACATAATTAAACCATAAAATATTAGCCACTTAATGGCATTATCTAACATTCTCCCAATTGGTCCATATAACATAATTATAATTTAATATATAGCATAATATGCATATAATAAAAGTCAAATCCTCTTTGTTTTTGTCACAACATTAATTATAATTAATAAAAAATAGAGAGGATCATAGTAGTTGTATGTCATTTAATGAGATATACTTCCTTTATATATCACAAGACTTGTTTAAAACTTAATATGATCTATAATGAGATATGTCTTAATGGTTCAATAATAATGTCTTTGTAATAGACAAATACTATTAAAAATTCACATAATCATTCATATATATACACTATTAACAAATAGTAAATAACAATATACTTAAGTATTAGAAACAATACTTAAACGAGCTCAACATGTCAAACATATAAAATATATAAATAATAATATTTTGTTCAATCATGGAACCCAATAATGCCCATTCTTTTGACATGTTCATTAAACACCTTTTACAGTTATCCTTTTATTAATGAATCCATAATCATAAGATTTATAACAATATATTCAATTGACATTCTTTGTTTATGAACTTCTTCTTTAACAACAAATTATTTTATTTCTATATGTTTAATACCATTTGAATACTTGTCATTTTTAAAAACAAGACTATTGTGGCATTATTATAACAAATGTTCAGTGGCTTGTTAATATTGTTAATAATTCCAATTCCAAAAATAAAGTTTCACAGCTCTAATCTATTAATGATGGTCTCAAAGCACGCCTAAACTCAGCTTCTATAGTGGATGCAACAATGATAGACTATTTAATAATCTTTCATAAAATTGCTCGTCCAGCTAACAGGAACAAATAGTCAAATGTGGTTTTTCCTGTGTCAACACATTTGATATAATCTAAGTTTGAGTATCCAATTACCTTAAGGCAATATAATCTCCTATAAGTGAGCATATAATCTTTTGTTCTTTGAAAATATCTTAATACTTACTTTTCATATTTCCAATATTACAAACCATAATTACTTTGATATCTACCTAACATTTAGAAAAACAAAACTAATTTCAAGTATAGTGCAAGTCTGAGCATATATTAAACTCCCAATAATAAAAGCACAAGGAATCCTTTTCCATTGCTTTATGTTTCAGGTCAATTTTTAGGCATTTTAAAGACAAAATTTATCTCATTTTTGAATTGGGATAGTATTTTTATAGCACTTTTCTATTTTGTATCTCTCTAATATTTTATTGATACGTGATTTCTAAGATAACCCTAACATTCCTTGTGATCTACCATATAACATTTCAATTCCTATCACATAAAATACCTCACCCATATCTTTTATTTTAATTTTTTTAAAGAGAAACTTATTCGTATCATGTAATAAACCAACATCATTAGTAACAAGTGATATATTATTAACATATAGGACTTGAAACATAAATTTTCTCCCCCTAGCCTTCAAATATATACACTGATCAACGATGTGCCTTCTTTGATTCCAAAAGAAGTAATGGTATCATTAAACTTAAGATACCACTGTTGGGAGGCTTGCTGAAATCCATATATTCACTTAATAATTTAACAAACATATGTTTCTTTCCTTCAACTAGAAAGCCCTCAAGTTGATCTGTATAGATTTCTTCCTTGAACCATCTAGAAAGCTAGTTTTCACATCCATTTAATAGAGTTCCAAAATTATAATGAGCTACCTTGTCCATAATAATTATAAATGAATCCTTTTTTAAAACAAGCGAAAAGGTCTCATTATAATCAATACCATCCTTTTGAGTGTAACCTTCAGTGACAAATGTAGCCTTATATTGTTAAATATTGCCATTTGAGTCATGTTTGGTCGTAGAGACCCATTTATACTCAATTGAATTACAACCTACTAGTAACTGAATAAGATCCTAGATTTCATTGCCATTTATAAATGTAACTCTTCTTCTATAGTGTCTAACCACCTATTAGAATGTTCCCTTTCAATGGCTTGTGAAAATGTAATTGGATCTTAAACAGTTCCTAAGTCACCTTCTAGCTTTTTTTAATAAACCACATAATCATAAGAAATAGTTAATCTCCTTTTATCTTTAAGATCTTCTTAATACTACTTCATATGGCTCATCTATAATAGGTTCATTAATAGTGACTTCATTATTTAGAATTTGTTCACGTATTTTTTTAAGTTAAAAAATTTTCAAAGGAAATAATATTCTAACTTCTTAAATCATCACTTTATATGATCTTTAAATCCAATTAATTTCACAATTTTCGATAAATCTGGCATTTCTAGTTTCAATAGTCCTTATAATATTATTAGGATAACAAAATATGTCCTTTTAGACTTTTCCAGATAACAAATGAAAAATCCACTAATTGTTCTTGAATCCAATTTCCTTTAATGTAGACTATAGATTCTTACTTTTACCAGGTAACCTCAAACAAGCAGGTTCTTTAAACTAGCTTTCCTTCTTATCTAGAGTTCAAAAGGTGTCTTAAGAATTGGTTTACTAGGAACTTTGTTCAATAAATATGATGATGAGGGTAAAGAATAATGATTCATTATACTTCTAACAATGGCCATTAAAGTATGATTACGTCTTTCTGCTAGACCATTTTATTGTGGTGCATCTAGAATTATATATCAAGTACATATGCCACTTTTTTTAAAGAATTTAGAAAATGAATCAGGACATTATCTAATTTAATTATATTTCTTATAATATTTTCCATCCTTATCTGATTTGACAATTTTCACCATTCTATCTAACTGACATTTTACATTATTAAAAAACACTTCTAAGGCTTCTACTTATTGAGATTTTTCAAGTAGTAAATAAATATAACCATAGTGTGAAAATTCATTGGTAGAAATGATGAAAAAAATGTCTTCACTAAATAATGAAACATCAAAAGGCCACATATATGAGAGTGTATAATTTCAAGGAGCTTTGCACTTCTTCTAACTTATTAATTATATGTTATGTATATTTTCCTTTTATACAATCTACACAAACACCAAGATTAATAAAGTTTAAAATTGGAAGGATTTCATTCTTTACTAACCATTCTTTCTTTCGATATATGATTCAAATATTTATGCAATAAGTAAGTTTAAGTTTTATTTATAAAAACCTCATTTAGTAACCAACATTATGATGCAACGTCAATAGAGTTTCAATGTAAATATTGTCAAGCTTTTTCAAGGAGCTTTGCACTTCTTATAACTTCTTTATTAATTATATGTTATTTATATTTTCCTTTTATACAATCTACACAAACACCAAGATTAATAAAGTTTAAAATTGGAAGGATTTCATTCTTTACTAATTTGACCATTCTTTCTTTCGATATATTATTCAAATATCTATGCAATCAGTAATTTTAAGTTTTATTTTTAAAAACCTCATTTAGTAACCAACATTATGATGCAACATCAATAGAGTTTCAATGTAAATATTGTCAGCTTTAAGTTATACAATCCATTGCAAAGAACACCATAAACAATAAGACAATTATGTTTGAACAAATTGAAATATCCATTACAAAATTTAACAGTGCATCTACAAATATCAAGTTTTGACAAAGAAAATAATTTTCAAGAAATAATAAGGACATGATGAGTTTGGAAAAGATCTAAATGATGTTCAATGTCTAAAATCAAATGGTAGGTTCTAATAGCTTCAACTAATGCTTTGAATTAGTTTCCTATGGAGACAAACTTTTCATTTGAATTTATAGTTTGGTTCATAAGTAATGATATTAGTAATATAAGTGTTACATCTAGAATCAATCTACCAAGTATTATAAGGAACTTTTGCTAAATTACATTCGAAACATATTTACCATTCTTTTTGAATCATACCTTACATTTCAGGCAATCTTTCTAATAGCAATCTTTTTTATAATGTCCAGTTTTCTTATAGAAATGGAATCTATCATTCCTCGTTTCCTTCTTACCGATTGAAGTTGATGATTCCTTATATAGTACATTCTTTCTCTTTTTTTAATCTTTTTTGAACTTCTTTCTCACTCCTTGATGACCCACGAACTTAATTAGGTGACCTTCTTATTTCCTTTTGAATAAGCATACTTTATAATTCATTCACATTCCATTTGTCCTTTATAGTATTATAACTCATTTAGAATGGACCATATTTAGGAGGTAAGGAGTTAATAATAAATTGCATAAGAAAAATTTCACTTACTTCCTTTTATGAATCTTATTTTTTACCTTGTACTTATCATTTCAATGACATGCTCATACATATTAAGAGAACTATTAAACGTTATAATGGTTAATGTACCTATTAAAGTCTTAGCAAGTGACTTATCAAAAGAGTCAAACTAAGAAATATCTTCAACAAACTTAAGATATTTGTTAGCACTTTCAATTTTAGGAATTGTATCCTTAATGTTGTTAGCCATAGTCTTTCACATGAATATTAAGCTTAATCTATTTGATTTTTCCTAAAGTTCATGGAAATTTTTTTTTCACTTTAGCACTACTAGTTTTAGTTAGAGTAATGGTCATATTGGTTTGGAGTGCCAAGTCCTAGGATTCTTAGGTTAAATTGAACTTGTTCACATCATTTAGTAAACTTAAGCCCATTAAACTCCATAATAGGCAAAGTTTACAACTGAATATCAACTGAATTAGATGCAACAAAAATATATTAAATGCTTATATAATAATGCTTTGAGTCATAATTTAAATACATAAATATAATCAAGTAACAATCGCATTAACAATATATGTATATTGTGGTTTTCTTTTGGGTGAAACAATAGTACACAAAACAATTAAAACTGATGCTTAGCAATATTTTTACATTATTGATAATTATATATAATACATTTAGATATGGTTGATCTTTGGATATATTAAACATATATATAACAAACTATATCAATTAACCACAGTCATGTTCATCTATATAAAATTAACCAATCAATCTTTGAGCAATTCTTGAATATTTTATGACCAATAAACTTTTATATATATATATATATATATGTACATCAATTATCACAGGTAACTAATTATTATTATTTTTATTGTTATTATTATTTAATGTGATATTTTTGAAAGCTTTATAATTTGGTCATGACTAACAAATTCTTCATTACATAAATATCAAAATAAATTCATTAAATTGTCTTTACGCATAATATATCACTAATTGATCATTAATCTAAAATAATTTCATAGTTAGAAACAAATTTATTTATGGAAGAAATAATATAATTTATGACCTAAAGAATATATATTACTATTATATTAATATTCTTTTGGACATGATTTCTTAATTCCTTCCTATTTAGTTACATCAACATTCTTTTTCTTTTATTTATTTTATTTTTAATGGATAATTTCTAGTTTATAGTTATAAAGAATATCTTTATCCAAACAAGAATTCACTACAATGATTAAAAAATTAATATGCTTCCATTTCATATATATTCGTGCTTAATAAATACATATCCTGCTTAATCATATATTATGTAATGATGGTGTATATTAATTTTCAAAATATCATCATCTTATCATACATAGTCTCATCCAGAATTATTTAAAGTAGGACTTAAAATAACAACTATAACAATAATCATCAATCAACAATTCAGTGTATCCATCATGAGAACAAAAACATAAAACATATATATATTTATTTTAATCAATCTTTAAAGTAAAAAATTATTGATTCTTAAAATAGAGCTGTGATATCACATGTAATCATTATATTTATAATAATCTAAGCTTTAAATATACAATTTCTAAGGTTTTAGAATTTAACAATTTTTACAAAAATAAATAACATACCTTTATAAATTTTAATCAAGATAAACTTATGAGAAAACAAGATTTTGGAGAACCTTGACTAACATGTTTTCATTATTTAAATTAGATTACCAAATCCATTTTGTCCAAATAAGTCTCCTTACCACAAGATTAACATAACTCTAAAATTTATATTAATTTTTATTTATTCTTCTGACTAAATTTCTTGAAATCCAAACTACGATCATTAATCCTTTTTTAGGTTAATTTGAAATCTTTATTACATGTCAAATTAGTTTTAATATTAATATTAACTGAATTACAAAGTATTCTAATTATTACAGCGATGCAATGTCAATATATATTAAAGATCAGTGAGTACCACCACAAAGTTATTATCCTTCTGAACAAATATAAATTTATGAAAAAAAGAATGCTTTATACAAGTACATTAATTAGGTATGGTTTAGGTTGAACATGGATTCTTTTAATACATAAAAAATTACCAACACTTTTATTTTTTAACTTTTGCGAAAGTTTAAACCCTATTAAATGAAAAAAATACTAATATCTTTCTCAGTATCATTTTAAAGTTTTAAACACGACATGATGAGGACGTTGGACAAAATACTAAGAGCTTAATTGTTTTTTCATTTTTGTTTTCAAATTTAGTAAAAGAATATGTTTGGTTTAGTTTTTATTTCTTTTTTAATTTTAATTTCTTTCTCCTTTTATAACTTATGGGAATCACATGCACTGATTTTTATTTTTTATTATAACTTGATTTATCATTTATCAAATATATATTATTTAATTATTTGATAATTAATTATTAATAATTATCATTATAAAAATATTATTTAATTTATTTAAATTTTAGAAACTGTGTTAAGTAACATATGTCGAATTTGAAATATATTTAAAATACAAAGGTCCAAGTTTTAAAATAGTTATTTAAGTAATATTTTTAAATATAAAATATTAAATTTATAGTTGAAAGAATAAAAATAACTATTAAAAATAAGTATTTGTTCATAAATAAGTATTTCTAAATTTTTATTTAATTAATTAACTATATTAATTAAAATATAATAAATTTAATTAATTATTAATAAATATTTTATAAGAGATTAAAATGATTTTTTGTTTAACTCATAAAATTAATAGATATCTTATTTTTATTTAATATTTAAATTTTATCTTTTTTAAAATATAATTAAATTAGATTAACTGTTAAATAGATTTATCTTTTTATTTAAAAATTAAAAATTAAAAATTAAAAACAGAAAACAAAAATTGAAGAATCACAACGTAACAGACGCTAATTAAATTATGTTAAATAAATCATCTTCAATATATTATTAAAGAAGTTATTGATTTAGAGGATATACCTAAAGTTTTTTTTTTTTTTTTGACTCAAGGTACACGATTAAGTTATGATGCTGGCATGCACTTACCTGTCTCTTTTTGTGAATGCCCTTCAATTCCGAGTGCAGAGGTAAGATTCCATTTCGAGAACTTTACGTGTTTTACTAACATGTACTATGGTCCCTCCCTTCAAATGATTATAATCATTGCAGAAGAAGACTGAATGGATTAAGATAACTAAATCTGTAAGTAGTAGGGATATAACTAAATTTGTAAGTAGTGGGGATTAGGAAGAGGCTGTATGTAAGACGACTCACTCTCAGCTTTGAACCTGTGGTTGGAGTCGGCGACGACTCACTCTCAGCTTTGAACCTGTGGTTGGAGTCGGCGACAATCCCTTTACTTTTAGTTGGTAATAAAATGGTAAGCATACAAGTCAAACAAGCAACCAAAATCAAAATTCTCGGTCATGTTGGGCAGGTTCATGGCCTTTTAACTCTTTTACTGGTTGGACTCGTCGTCAAGTAATCACGAACTTAGACGCAATAAAAGTCCAAAAGTTGGAATAGAAGCCATGGACGCAAAATTGATTGCGATTACTCTAGCTTCTAGCCAAGGAATTAACTAAAACCCTTTGCTTTCAGGAGTAACTATATCAACAAAAAAAAAAAAAACCATAATGTTAAGGAAATCTTAAGTAAACTAACTCTGATAAATCAGATTAATATTTGTCGATTTTGATCAGTTGTACGCTAACCATGGTTGTGGCACTAATTAAGAGTGCTAATATTCTACATAATAAAGTTTGGCATGTAGAACTTGCCTTTCCTTGCAGGCTATGTGGTAGTAACCAATATCATCATAATTTTTATTTATTTAACTAATAAATGTATTCATTGATAATAAATAAAGATTTAAATGTAGCCTTAATGGTAGGTAACAGAACTTGTCACGTTTGTCTTTGAATGTGTTAAAATAGTGTCACGTAACTAAGAAGAAGCCGCCTCCCAAATCCAATTAATTACCAAAGCTCTTGGTTTCTCTATAAATAGCTAGAGGAAACGCACAAGGAGAGATAGGGAGGTTGGAATTAGCGAAATGGCATCAAAGACAGCGAGACTATTATTATTATTAACAATTCTAGGGGTTGTACTTCTTGATAGGCTGCTCTTTTGTATGGCAAATCCGCATGTTCGGTACTATGATTTTGTAGTAAGTGGTTGCAATTGGCATTCTATACTTTATAGTTCCCTTCTCTTCATATTTAATTGTCCAATGTCTTCCTTTGCTTTAGGTGTCCAATGTCTCTGACCAAAGGCTTCTTACTCCTTCCTATTTGTTGTTTTCCCATGACCTACATGATCTCTCCATTTTAACGACAGTTTTGTAGCCTGTGAAACCATGTATAGCAGTTCAAATATATACATATATAGGATTTGGTGCTCCAGTTCTAATATATAACTTAAATACGATAAAAACAATCACTAAATAAGAACGGAAAAATTTATGAACTCCAACCTGTTTTTTCTTTTTGTTAAATTAGGTATTATTTTGTTCACATGAGATAGGACAAATGCAAATATCTTATTTAATCTAATATTGCAGTTACAAGAGACAAACTTTACAAGACTGTGCAGTACAAAGAGTATGCTTACTGTGAATGGAAGCTTCCCTGGCCCAACATTAACAGTTCACAAGGGAGACACCATTTATGTGAATGTGCACAACCAAGGAACTTATGGTGTTACTCTTCACTGGTAATCTATTCCACTTCAGTTTTTTTTCTTTCGTAGTCGACAGAGCAACCAAATTCCCAACCTCTAGCGTAACTATGGAAATTAAGCATTCTGCTGTATTTCCTTTTGAATGGCTTGTTAGTTGACTGTGAGGGCTATATATGAGAATAAATTATATTTGCAACTCAAATAGGTTTTAGTTCCGTAACTGACTAACTTCTGCTACAATTATTGTTTAATCTAGTTTGGTAAAAGTTTGATTTATAATATGGTCCCCCATGGATAACGTACTCAAATTAGCAAGGTGATAGATTCGTGGATTCAATCTTAAGGATTTGGATAATAAAAGGTGACAGTTTAATAACGTCTTCTAAATAGTTTCGAATGCACAAACATGATTGTAACCAAACCTAGAGAAAGGACTACATGACTTTCATCGAGTCCATTTTCAACATAGAAGAAAGAGCAACGGGGGAGCGATAAGATCATAATTAAATGCTGTTTCAGTTATCTACATACCATTAAAATTGATAGCGTTAAGTATGTAACTGATATCAAATTTCAAAATTTAATATATACAGGCATGGAGTGAAGCAACCAAGGAATCCCTGGTCAGATGGTCCAGAGAACATCACACAATGCCCTATTCAACCAGGAAAAAACTTCACCTACGAAGTCATATTTTCAACAGAAGAAGGAACTTTGTGGTGGCATGCTCATAGTGATTGGACACGAGCCACAGTCCATGGCGCTATTGTCATTCTGCCCTCCATTGGAACCAACTTTCCCTATCCTACACCTTACGCTCAGCAAACTATTGTGATTGGTGTGGCTCTATTTCCTATACTCTTGCCATTATTGTCATTTCAACTTTGGAGATATTAAAGCTCCAAAGCTCCTCTTTCCTCAACATGATATTACTGACCTCTTATTAACAAGTTTAGGACTTATTTGATTCTATTTTTATTTTTTTGTCTTTGATTTCTTTTTTAAATATATCAAAATTATATTACATTATTAAATTTTATAATAAAATTTAGTATAAAACTAGAAATATTTTTGAAAAAATGAAAGTTTTAGTTATTAATATATTTCGAAACCTAAGAATCTAAAAATTAAAATTTAGATAACTATTATTATGAAATTAAAGTATTTTAATTTTTATTCATTTAGTAATTCAGTTTAATTATTATGTGATATTAAAATAAACTTTGCTATTTAACTAATAAAGATTAATTTTTTCTAAAGATTTAGTGCTTTGTTAGTGTTAACAAATAAAAATGCACCTAGGATTATTATTATTATTAATAACAACTAAATAATTTTTTTATCAAGAAAGACAACAAAAATAAAAAACTAAACTAAAACTAATAAAAATAAAAGTAAAACCAAACTCATTCCTTGATAATTTGGTTGTTTCTTTTTTTGGATTTTGAATTTGATTTGTTCCACATTGGTATTACAAGTAAAGTGCCTAGACTAAGTTATGCATATAGACGCTAACAGCGGGGCAATTTGATCTCTTGACAGCATCATGGTTTAAGGGATCGGTGGAAGATATCATAACCTATGCTCTTGCAACTGGAGGGGAACCAAACACATCCAACGCTTTTACAATAAACGGTCAACCAGGAGACCTTTACCCTTGCTCTAATGGTGAGCACCTGTCTTTTGCTTTCATTTCTTTCAGTCACTATATATCATTCTAATGCTTATCACATTAGCCAAGATTTTTACAAAGGGGTATTGTTCCACCACCTCACCGTCTAGAATTAGTTGAGATAGTCTAATACAATAAGGCGATCCATCAGTCTAATATAATAAGGCTATCCTTCCCCAATTTATACATAATTTAGATATGGGAATATAATTTAACCTTACAGAAGTGCTCTTTTCTTTTATATAATTTTTATGTAGTTTTTTTTACCACTTAAATCCGTTGATTTGGTGGAACAATTCCATCCAATAACTTAGGTAATTTCTGCAAAGATTGCATACTTACTGTATATTCGAATATTTTAAAAAATACTTTATATATGTTGACATCTGTGTTCTATGTTTCGGAGAAAAGCTGAACTAAGAATAAAAACTCGAGCTAACTTTAGGGATAACAATTGTTAGCCTATAAGCATAAATTTAATTGTTTTCAATAAGCTGACTCATGGGCTAAGTACAGGATTAGATTGACTTGAGATTTAATAATTATTCTAAGCAAAATAATATCGTTTTATTTAAAAGAGTTGGACATCGAATAAGTCTGAATTTAGACAGTCCACACTTGGATCCAATTAAAAAACAAATTATTTTATATTTTTAATTTTAAAAAAAATATTTTAAAAAAATTAGAGAGGGTTGACGCATGGTCAAGCCATTGCTATTGCCATCCCTAGCTAACATTCTGTCATGTAATGAAAAAATAAGTTATTTCTATTAAAAATGTATGACTTTAACTGGACACAGAATATACGTGAATGAAAACAGGTTCCCATTTAAAACAAATATTTAGTAAGGTTATGACGACAGCTAGCTAATATTTTGGAAATTTGCATGTTCATTGCATTCCAGGAACTACATATCATATGCGGGTACAGTACGGAAAGACCTATCTCCTCCGGATCATTAATGCTGTGATGAACAGAGAGCAATTCTTTGGAATCGCAAACCACACCTTAACAGTAGTTGGACAAGACGGGGCATACATAAAACCAATAACTACAAGTTACATTATGGTATCTCCAGGCCAGACCATGGACCTCTTAGTCAAGGCAAACCAAACACCTAGCTACTATTACATGGCTTCGTCCCCATTCTCTGATAGTATTGTTCCATTTGACAACACCACCACCACAGCCATCCTCCAATACAATTCAAACTGCACGCGCCCACCGTCTATTCCTTTCCCAGACTTACCGGGTTTTACAGATGATGCTGCAGCCAGAGCTTTTACTAGTCGCATTAAGAGCTTAGGTGGTGCTAGAAATCACCCTGTTAACGTCCCCAAAAATATTAACCAGCGTCTATATATTACCGTTTCTGTTAATGAACTGCCTTGCCCTGACGCCTCTTGTGCGGGACCAAATGGTAATAGACTTTCTGCAAGCATGAACAATATTAGTTTTGCAAGCAAACCCATGAGCATCCTTGAAGCATATTACAGGTATTGCCTCATTACTCTGTTTTTTTTTTTTTTTTTTTTGAAGAAACGGATCAGAATATTGTGACTTAATGGTAGAAGGGGTTGAAAGCCTTATAGCACCAAAACAAAAAAGAAATGCATTCTAATGTGTAGTACTGATGCATTTTAGTTTTGTCATCATTGATATTTGTGACGTGATAAAGGAACAATGACACCATTTTGCAGGAACCTGAGTGGAGTTTTTGACAAAGATTTCCCGGAAAACCCGCCTTTCTATTTTGACTTCGCGGGAAACACCACCAGTGTTTCTGACTACACAGCAATAGGGACAAAGGTTAAGATGTTAAATTATGATGATGAAGTTGAGATTGTGTTTCAGGGGACAAATCTGAGCGCTGCAGAGAACCATCCCATGCATATACATGGTTTTAGTTTCTACTTGGTCGGCACAGGCAAGGGGAATTTTAACAACGTTACTGATCCAAAGAATTATAATTTGATTGATCCACCATTAATCAACACTGTGGGTGTTCCTAAAAACGGATGGGCTGCCATCAGATTTCTTGCTGACAATCCTGGTATATTCTTCAATAGTTTTTCTTACTAGATAAGCTCCAATTTTTACCCAACGTTTTTTCTTATCGAAAATTATAGAACTCTTACGTAATTGGATTTTGGTGACGGAAGATACTTTAACTATCATTTACCCCACAAATTTTACGCCATTCTTTTTAAAATTGCATAATTACATGTGACATGGATATTGATTCTTAACATTGCTCAGGCGTATGGTTCATCCATTGTTGGATCGCCACTTGAGCTGGGGAATGGACATGGTCCTCATTGCAAGGAATGGAAAAACTATGGCTAAACGTCTTCTCCACCCGCCTGCGCACATGCCTCCTTGTTCATAATCATTCTTGATTTCCGTCAACTTTACATCAACAGATTCATCAATTACAATTCTAATTAGAGAACATTTCGCTTTGTGATTGTTTCCCGAGTGATGGTACCTATAGCTAGAATGCTTGTTTTGGTATGACTGAAGTTGTTTCTTTTCAAGATTAATAAACTTTTTCTTCATGAAAAAATATTGAATGCAATGGCATGCTATTTTTCCGTTTCATCTATATATCGAGCTAATTAATTAATGTCTTATCTTTCCCTTTAAATTGACTGGGTTTTGATAACTATTTGGTTTCAACTTTTTATGGTAAGCTAATTTTGTGTCTTAAAAATTCTCGAGCTTCAATAGCCAAATTTAGATTAAAGGCTAAACCAAACTCAAACTCTTAACATATATAAATTTTAATAACATAAATTTAAGTAAAATGAAATTATCAAATTAAAATCGATTGAAAATTAAATTTAATTTCAATAAGAATTTATCAATGCGCATAATAAGTTAAATTTTTTGGATTCCATTTACAGAAACTATAAAGTATATTTATAACTGCATATTTGAAATGGATAGAAAATAAAATCATTGATGGATCTACAGTTAAATTAAGGATTAAATAAGATTAAATAATACAAAGAAATTTTTTTCTAAAATAATACTAGACGGGGACAAAATTTATTGAATTTCATTAAAATCAAAATTTTATAATAAAATTTATTTTTATTGTTGGAATTTTTAAGTCTAATTGCAAATGCATGATATCAAATTAATTTTATTCAATCTTAACTCATTCACTAAATAGGTTATTTAATTAAAGTTAAGCAGCTGATCAAATGAAGCAGCTATAGGAAAATATCAAGTGTAGTTGGTTTAATACTAAATGTCATTTTGATGACTAGTGTCGGGAATTTTATATATTGTGCGCCACTTATAATCAGTGGCGATAGCTCGAGGTAACAAAGGGGGCTACCGCTACCCTTGCTCTGGCTTTTTTCATGCTTGTATGCATGCTTCGTCTCTTTGTCAGCTACTCCCTCCTCTCTCACTCACTACAAAGTCTAACCACTCCCTTTTCTTTCTCCCCCTTAAAAATCAACCGAGCTTTGCCACTGCCTATAATTATAAAATATTGTATAACTCAACAAAAAATTTTATTATCCATAAGATTTAAAATATGCAAAAGGTTCCATAGTAGTGTTAGCTTGAGGAATAGTTTGGATCTTATTAGGCTAGAACTCAGTCTAAAGACTCCTATTTCTTCGATGGCACAATTAGAATCTCTATAGTACGTATTTGCATTTTTGTAGCTACATATATCGACGGCTTCGTTAATTGGAATACTTTTTTCCCAATAAGAAGGAATTAAACGAACTCTAGTTGTTGGAAAAAGGAAATATATGAATAGGTATTATTATTTTTCTTATGATAGGTTATACCACTGGTGACTGTTAATTTGAATACACTATTCTTCTATGTTTTCATTAAGCTTACAATCTAGGTAGTTTGACAAGGAAACTTTATGATGATGAGCTCATCGAGTTGCCAGCATGACATCTCAAATAATTACGTAATACTCTCTCTATTCTATATTTCAATCATCTCCGATGGCTAAACCTGAACGTAATTTCAATTCGTTATTAATAATACGTCATTGTGTTCTTTCGATAAAGTTGATGAAAGTAACCATAGTTCGTATGGATACTACCCTATTCTCTTGTTCGTGGGGCTGACGTTAAAATAAAATGTTTAGAAGTACTAAAACGAATATTATTCTAACATAATTTCAAAAAAAAAAAACTAACATTAGTATCGATTTTAATTTTGATATCGACATCAGTTAATAGTAAATATCATTTAAGCTAATTTTTAAATTATAAAATAGTTTTATAATTTAATAAAATTGAATATTAATCTTTATTACAAAATTAAATAATCTCCTTATTTAAGAGTTAGACATCAATTAAGTTTAAATGTCATGTTTGACAAACTACTTTTTGATGAGAGAAACATCAATTGATGCAATGCAAATGATCCACCAATAAGTCGATACAATAAATTTTCCCTATTTATGTAAAATTTTAGGAAATAATTAGCTAATAAAATAATCTAATGTAGCACACAATTAAATCAACACTATGATTTACGTGGAAAGCCTCCTCGATGTGATAAGTAAAAACTACAGGACCGAATTCCAGCCAATATCTCCACTATCAATAAATAATGGATACAACAACAAGTTCTCTCTAGTATCCCAGTAGAGGCAGCAATAATAACATCAAGAATACAATAATTCTTAATATCAACATCAATAACAACAAATAGAGAAATCAATAAGAGAGATTGCAAAATCACCAAAATCACACTCTCTAAAATAACCTGAGCTTATCACCAAAATGGTCTCCAAACAACAAACCGACTATTGGATATCAATATCAATGTGTCCTCTACCAACTATCAAAGTTTCAACTCAATTGAACTACCTTTCACTATCTAAAGTACTCAAGGTTAGAATTTTAGGATCCCAAAATTGAACCCAATTTTGACCACGAATCGTCAGAAAATTAGAATCCCGATAAAGATTCTGATCGTTGGATATGAACAACCACCATTGTAGAGTAAGGATTCAAAATTTGAGCTCGATCAAAAAACAAGCAACCATCTTATCGAGGACTTAATCAAACTATTTAAAACTCTCTCACACACTCACTAGTGTTTTTCTTCTTCAACTCTCTCACTTTTGCTTTAGTAAATTATACGATATAATCCCACAAAATCTGCTCACTCCCTCTCTCTCTTCATACAAAAAAGGAAAGAAGAAGACAAAAATTAAATTAAAACAATTTGACAAACTTACTAAACAAATAATCACTCAAAGATTTTGTTTTTTCAATTATAGAAGCTACATCAAATGTGGAGGGTTGACTAACAATTCTCCCCCTCTCGACACATTTGGCTAGCTAGTTGGAACGAATTTCCATCCCAACAATCAACCTATATATCTCAAGCTTTCCTCTTGGTAACGTCTTTGTCAACATATTGGATCCATTATTGTCAGTGTGAATCTTCTCAAGTTCAAACTCCTTAGACTCCAATGAATCTCAGATCTAATGATACCTGACATCAATATATTTTGATCTAGAGTGAAATGTAGAATTCTTACCAAGATAAATGGCACTCTGCTTAAAACCAAGTTCTTGAACAAACTTCTTCATCCACAATAACTCCTTAGTTGCTTTTGTTGCTGCAATAAACTCAGCTTCAGTAGTGGATAATGCAATGCACTTTTGTAGTCCCAATTGTCATGCCACAGCTCCCCCTGTAAAATTAATCATGTACCCTGAAGTAGATTTTCGAGAATCAATTTCTCCTGCCATATCTGAAACTGAATAACCAACTATTTCAAGTTTCCCACTTCCAAAACTCAAACACAAGTTGGAAGTGCCCTAAAGATATCTCATAATCCAATTCACAACTTTCAAATGCTTTCTACCCAGATTAGATAGGAATCTACTAACTATACTTACTGCATGAACTATGTCTGGCCTTATACACACCACAACATACATCAGATTACCCACTGTTGAAGCATAAAGAACTTTCTCCATATCTTTCTTGTCATCATCAGTAGATGGACTCTACTCAGTACTTAACTTAAATTGATTACCAAGTGGAGTACTTATTGCTTTAGCCTTGTCCGTGTTGAATCTCTAAAACACCTTCCCAATGTACTTCTCCTGGGACAAGTATAACCTTCTAGTTGGTCTGTCTCGAGAAATCTGTATATTAAGGATCTATTTTACTGGCCCCAAGTCTTTCATAGCAAAAGTGAGAGAGTTGAAGTGCTTCTTCAATACATCAATCATGGAGATATTGTTACTAATAATCAACATATCATCAACACAGAGTAATAGAATAATAGAGTCATTATCAGAGAATCGATCTATGAACAAACACACAATGATCTGAAGTAGTCTTCTTGTAGCCTTATTGCTTCATAACAGACTCAAATTTCCTTTACCATTGCCTCGGTGCCTATTTCAGACCGTAAAGGCTTTTCTTCAACTTGTAAACATAATTTTCTTTACCTCTCACCCTGAAACCCTCTGGCTACTCCATGTAAATTTCTTCTTTTAGGTTTCCATGAAGAAATGCAGTTTTCACATCCATCTGTTGGACCTCCAAATCAAGATTTGCTGCTAACCCAAGAACAACTCTGATGGATGACATTTTTATAACTGGAGAAAAGATTTCATCAAAGTCAATACCTTTTCTCTGACTGAAACCTTTCATAATTAGTATGGCTTTGTACCATAGACGTAAAGTATGCTCTTCTTGCTTCACCATAAACACCTACTTATTTTTCAAAGCTCTCTTTCCCTTAGGTAACTTTACCAGAACGTAAGTGTGATTCTGCTGAAAGGAACTCATTTCGTCTTACATAGCCTCAAACCACTCGTTTTTTTGCTCATCTTCTAAAACCTTTTCATAAGTCTCATGTTCTCTCCCGTCAGTCAGCAACACATACTTATGGATAGGATACCGAGGGGAAGGATGTCTAAATTTAGTAGATCTTTTAAGCAAAACTTCTGTTGGAGCTTCTGGTTCTACTAGTTAAATAGGATCAACACAATCTACTTCAATCTGTATGGACTCATCTGCACCATCTTCATCAAACATATTATGTTAAAGATCAACATATGCCTCTTGTGGGGTTGCAATCAAAGGAAGTGGATCTAAATCAGCCACACTATCACTGAACCCCGAAATTATCTTCTTTGATTTATCAATATCTTATATGGTTTGATCATCCATGAATACAACATCATGTCTTCTAATAAGTTTCCTCTCAACTGGATCCCAAAACCTGTAGCCAAACTTATCCCAAACCATAACTGACAAACACACATTGTTGTGTCTTCATGATAAGCTTAGACCTCTCATCCTTGGGAATTTGCACAAAAGCCTTACAACCAAACACCATGAGATGATAATAATAAACAACTTTGCTTGAACAAACCCTATTCGATGCATCAAACTGCAAAGGAACACTAGGTGTGAGGTTAGTAACATGAACAACTGTATATAAAGCCTCACCCCAATATGACTGCAGTAGCTTAGCGTGTGATAGTAAACATCTAATTCTCACCACCAGTGTTCTATTCATCCTTTTAGTTAAGCCATTCAAATGAGGAGTCTTCAGAGGAGTCTTCTCATGTCTAATACCCTGAGATATGCGGTATTCATAAAATGAGCCAATGTATTCACCATCATTATTTATTCAAACACATTTTAACTTCTTTCCTGCCTCTATCTTAACTGAAGCCTGAAACTGCTTGAACAAATCTAAAACTTGATTCTTGGACTTTAAAGCGTAAGCCCAGATCTTCCTTGAGTGATCATCAATAAACGTCACAAAGTAACTAGCACCACAAGGTGTTTACATCTTCATAGGACTACACAGATCATAATGCACCAACTCTAATACCTGTGACTTCCTTGAATGAGGTGACTCTTGAAGGTGACTCTAGTTTACTTGCCTGCTAATCAATCACTGCACTTTTAAAGCTATACTTTTTCCACACCTAATAAGAGATTTTGTTTAGCCAACAAAGACAAACCTTTCTCACTCATATGAGCAAGCCTCTTATGCTACAAAGTAACCGTCTCCCGACTTTGAACTGCATTCACACCTTCACTGAAAACCTTTACTGACATAAAGTACAATGTTGACTACTTCTGGCCTCTTGCTATAATCAAGTTACCCTTGGTGATTTTCGAATAACCATTCTTGAAGGAACTTTCAAAGTCATTTTTGTGAAGTTTACCAACAGAGATAATATTCAACTGTATATCAAGAACATGTCGCACATTTCTAAGAACTAACCTGGAGTCATTACTAGTCTGCAAACACACATCACCATTATCAATAGCTTTATTCATACCATCATTACCTATTCTTACAGGAGCATAATCACCAGATTTGTAAGAAGAGAAGAAATGCTTGTGTGAAGTAGCATGTATGGTAGCACCTGTGTTAATTACCCAACTGGTATCCTGGCTGATAACATTAACCATGTTGGACTCATTATGTAAAAGAAGATCCTCAACAGTGATTGTGACCTGCTATGCATTATTATCACCATCATCATCATTCTGCTTTTCTTTTCCCTTATTCTTTTTGTCCTCTCTTTTCAATTTTCTATAAAATTTCTTGACATTCCCTTTCTGACCATAATGATAACATTTAATATTAGAATACTTACCTCAAGACTTGCCTTTGCTTTTATCTCTGTTCTTCAAAACTCTGCTATGACCTCTCCCCCTATTTTCTATAACATGTACTTCTGAAAGTGAATAGGAACCTTGTACCTTTCTTCTTATCTTTTTATTCAGGACTGCACTCTTGACTGAATCCATAGTCAAGGAAGTATTAGAGCTTGTGGTTGAATTTGTAAGTGAGCTCCTAAAAGTCTCCCATGAAATTGACCAAGAACTAAGAAACATCAAAGCCTGCACCTCTTCCTTGAACTTGATGTCTGTACCTATCAACTGGTTAATGACCCTTTGATATGTATTCATGTAATCACACATCGGAGTACCATCATGGTATCTCAAATAAATCAGTTGCTTTATCAGGTACATTTTATTATTCTCTGTCTTGCTAGCATATAATTCTTCTAACTTTATCCATAATGTGTGTGCATGAGTTTCATTAACAATGAGGTTATAAACATTGTCATCTTCCCATTGTCTAATCATACCACATACCTGCCGATGGAACAAATTCCATTATCACCACTTTTACCTTCTGACTTTTCAGTGGAAAAGACAGTATCGTTACAAACTTTGACAAAGAGTAGATCTTCCATTTTACCTCTCTTCAAACTCACCATCCTACCTGTATTACCTTCTATGCTTACCACAAGATATTAAACAAACCCGAAACTAAGAGCTTTGATACCAATATGATGGGAGAAATGCCAATTGATGCAGCAGAAGTGGCCTACCAATCAGTCGATATAATAACAATATGTTATACACGATCCCATAGTTAAATTAATTTTCCCTACTTGTGTAAACCTTTAGGAAATAATCAGGCAATAAAATCAAATAATCTAATGCAGCACACAATAAAATCAACACTGCAATTTATGTGAAAAACCTCCTCGATGTGAGCAGTAAAAATCACAGGACCGAAGTCCAGGTAATATCTCCACTATCAACAAATAATGGGGTACAACAGCAATTTCTCTCTAGTATCTTACTAAAGGCAACAATAATAACATCAAGAATACAACAATTCTTGGTAACAATATCAATAACAACAATAAGAGAAATCAACAAGAGAGTTTGTGAAATAACCCAGAATCACACTCTCCAAAACAGCTCAAGCAGATCACAAAAACGGTCTCCAAATGACAAACCAACGTTAGATATCAAGATCAATGTGTCCTCTACTTTCCATCAAAGTTTCAACCCAACTGAACCACGTTTTACTATCCAATAGTAAGCTTGATTAAAACTACTCAATGTTAGAATTTTAGGATCGCAAAAGTCAACCCAAATTTGACCACGAATCGTCAAAAAATAAAAACTCCAATCAAGATTCTGATTATTATATATAAACAACCACCAGTTTAGAGTAAGCCTTCAAAGTTTGAGCTCGATTAGACAACAAACGACCATCTGATCTAGGAATTAATCAAACTATTTAAAAGTCTCTCTCACACTCATTAGTGTTTTTCTTCTTTAACTCTCTCACTTTTTCTTTAGTAAATTACATGATGAAATCCCACAAAACCTGCTCCCTCCCTCTCTCTCTTTATACAGCAAAGGAAAAAAGAAGACAAAAATTAAATTCAAACAATATGACAAACTCACCAAACAAATAATCATTCAAAGATTTTATTTTTTTGAATTATGGAGGCTGCATTAAATATGGAGAGTTGACTAACACTTTTCACGTAAGCAAATAGAGCAAGATTATTTTTACGTTCTACTATGAGTTCTAGAAAAGTATTTAAGTAAATAGATCAAAGTTCCATTGTCATACTAAACTTATGTACTGTACATTAACATGGAATGACGACCTTTCTAAATGATTTGTGCTCAAGGATATAAAAATTTAATAGGAATGAAATAGTCAATTTGTAATTTGTGTTTAGAACTCTACAAATAAGGTGTGAGCATATGCATGTAATATTGCAACTTTTTACCAAACATGCTTAATGTCATTACCGAATCTTAGATATAAATAAACTTCATCTAATAGGTTTTTAGGATTCAAAGTAAGTAGAATAATAACTTAAAAGAATGATTTAGTTACTATTACTATTACTTCAAGAAAGAAAAGACTATTAAATGTGAAGGAATAGATTTATTTTCGATCACTCTTTTTTCTTTTTGATTTTGTAGGCTTGGATGAGTGATCATCTGAGAGCTGCAGATGATCGACAGTTTCTCAGCATTCTCATTGAGGTCTATCTATGGATAGAGAAAGAAAATTTATAGGCACATTTTCTTAAACTTCTTTCTATGGATAATATCTAGAAGAAAGCAAAAGTAATTTACGAAGAAGATATTCTAAAGAAAATAGAAAGTTAATGTGCAGATTTACTATCACTCAAATAGCCAAATTAGGTCCATATAAAAATTAATAAGAAGTGGAAAGAAAACTAGAAATGCTCAAATAGTTGCAAATAAGAAGTGGTAGTGAGACAACGACAAGAAGAAGATTGAAAGTAAGATGATTGCAAGGGAGATGGAAGGGGGACTGTGATGATCATAAAACAAAATATTTTCAGTTTCACTTTGATATTGTGTCGGTATTTATTATACAGGTCATTGCTCATCAAAATATCTAGTATAGTTTGGAATCGGTTACTGGCATAACTAATTTTTATATTTTTATCATTTTTTACTATTACAATTTTCTTAATAATTCCTTTTATTTTCCCTATATATCGTACAATGTATCACCCTCTAATTACTAAAAGGAGATGTCGTTACTAAGTCTTATTATTCATGTTAAAGAAAAATAAAATACCTGACTAAAAATTTCTCCGTAAGCCTATTACAGGTTGTAATGAAATTAGCTAGGGGGTAAAGTCATCAACCAAAACTTAGATTTATCCCTAGGATACAACTTTAATAAAATCATATCCTTTAAGGCTCCATTAAAGTTGAAAGTTTCATAAATTTTCAAAAAATTGGCAATGTTTGCATTTAAGTCTCATTTGATAAGTCGTCAAGCTACATAAGTTGTTAAATTATCTTAATCATAATAGGTTGATCCTAAAATTATTAACCTCTACTATTAGCCTAATAATGTTAGACTCTATCAAAATGAGTGATGATCTAGCATAGCTCCCATAGTACGATGTCCTCCTTATCTTGCCATTGAGTTTGGTAATCGTAACCTTAAAACTTATAAATTTAACTTCCTTCAATTTTGAAATAAGGTCTTTTCAATTTTTGAACCTAAATCAAGGAGTTCTTTGGGACTATTCTTGATTATAAACTAAAGTATCTACATCTTGAAATTCAACTAACAAATAAAAGATGATAAAAAAGTTCTAAAATAAATAAAAATAAAATATTCTTAATATTTTAGTCTCCAATTGCCAAAAACTTGATTGCGATATATATCTTATCAAAACAATAATAAAGATTACTAAACAATTACACTTATCTTTCCTACAGTATAGTTTAATGAGTACGAGTTTTGATCCTATAAGAACTACAAGTATAAGTGTTAGCTATCTTTTTATTATCTAATCAAACAACAAAAAAAAAAGGATTGATTTTAAAATATATAATTAACTAAACTAAAAACTCAAATCTAAATTAACTAACTAAAGTAATAGATAAAAATAAAGAAATCAAAGATAAATAAGATACAAAAAAGAATTCTCCTAGAATCCTCTTATGTTTAGATCTATCTTATTTCAATGACGAATCTTATTTTTTAGATTGACATAAATTACAAAAATATAATAATATTTTTTTTCAAGATATACCAACTTATGCTTAAGTTGATTGATTAAAATATCTTTCTAATTAAAATTTCAGGAACTTATTCTATAACTTTCCTCGATAGATTATACTTTAACTAGAAAATTAATGTGGACTTACCTCTATTATTTCATATAATTATAATTATTTTTGCCTTGATCTTTCCATGCCTATGATTTCTTAATCCCTATATATGAAATCTAAAATTGAATCACAACGTAGCATATTTCAATTTAATTGTCATGTATAATTTCAAAAGATAACTTCTTTTATTAAATAAAAGAATCAATCCATCAATAGGTTTAAATAAAAGAATCAATCCATCAATAGGTTTGAGGGTTCATTCCATCTAAGTCTATCCCAACTTAGTTCAAACTAAGAATAAGAAACTCAATAACAATTAAAAAAAGGATACAAAGAATTTTCATGAATTCCTAAAATCTTGTTATTTTGTTTAATATTGATATAATCCCCTTTTTGTCTCCATAGTGGCTTATTTCTTCACTACAAGAAAATAGTGAATTAGAGAAGAAAATACCGACGAAAATGATAAATATTCTGTCCGTATTTAACATTACCGTGGAATAAACCGACGGCCAAAAATGTCGGAGATTCAGCTGTAGCTAAACTTACTGACGGAAAGTTTCTTTACCGTCGGTAAAATTTACGGAATTTTATTTCGTCGGTAATTTCAACTGAAAAGTTACTGACCGTCAGAAATTTTCCGTCGTTAATTTTACCAACGGTAAGTTGCTAAACCGTATGTAAATTTAGCATCGGAATGTTTTTAATACCATCGTTAAAGTTACCAACAGTAACGTTTTGTCTGTCGGTAAATAAGCTGACCTATTACTGACGGAGTATATTGTCCATTGGTATAGTATATAGACAATTACCGATAGAAATTATGTATATTTCCGTAGGAAAAAATTTTATTAAAATTTTTAAAATATATATATTTCCATTATATTTAAATTATAACCGTCGAAAAATTTTATTAATAATATATATTTAATTAGATATAAATAATTAAACAAAAATTTTGATTAATGATTAAAAATTAAAATATCTTAATTAATAATAAAAGCGTTACATTGTAAATAATAATATCTGTAATACAAAGTAAATGACCAATACTATACTACTGATCAGAAGCTGGTGGATCGTCTGGTAGGAGCGGTGACCTACTGCCCTTGCCCTTCAATTAATCGGTCTCCCGACGCAGTTGAGCGTATAAATCTAACGACTGTTGTTACGCTGCTATCGTCTGTTGTTGTGCAACCATCGTTTATTGTTGCGCAATCATTGACTCTTGCAACTGACGCACCTCTTCCAACGTCTGTTGCAACTGAGTGGATAATGTCTGCACCGTGCTCTTAAGCGCCTCCACTTTGTTGGACCGCCTAGTAGATACTGCCGTATTCGACGTGGAGGATTGCGAATAACGAGTATTTGCAAATGACCCTAGTCTGAATATCCTCCCACGACGATCCCTACCACCAACTGCTTCCAAGGAAGTGTCAGCCTCATCAACATTTTCGGATTGCTGAGACCGCCGCTCAATAGTCTGCTGTATGTGGTCCTATCAAAAAGCAATGTTATATATTAGTAAGTGATAATGATGAAGAATATTATTAATATTAAATCATAAATTTCACTTACATTTACTTCTCTACAACGTTCATTGATGAATGTCACCCCGTCATGCTTCTTAGTGTGCAGAAACAGTTGACGGGGTTTAGGTGCCACGCCTAAAGACTTCTCCTGCATAGGAATAAAATATTAATTATAACTAAAATATATTTTATAAAACAAATTCAATGAAAATAAAGTAGTCAATTAAAATAGATACTTACAAGTCTTTGTGCATGCTTTTGGTGTGTAATAGAACCTTCCGTATGTATGGGAAGACTCTGTCCCTCGGATCCTCCACGTCTGTTGACTGAATGACGCTGTGAAATCGACATTGCCATATGTGATGTCCAATACATCAGCCAACGACTCCAAATGTCTTCAGAAATAAAAGGCAGTTGTACAGCCGCCTTGCGTATTGCATCAATGAAATCGCGATATCGTGTACGCGCTCTCGACTTCCATACTCGATATACGATCTCGTCCAATTGAGGTCCCAAAAAAACTCTTTCTGTAACAAAAGAAAACATATTTGATAAATATTGTTGATGTAATAATAGTTATCAAATTAATGTAAAAAATT
>JANZXR010000003.1:22021716-22037287 GCA_027575705.1 Erythroxylum echinodendron
AGAAGAGAAATGAAGGCGTGAGGGGAAGGGGGGTCGGTGTCCGACTTATAGTCACTGGATTACCGACGGAACATAATATCCCGTCGGTAATCTAGGTTTTCAAACGACGCAACCGCCGACAGTTACCGACGGACACACCCATTCTGTCGGTAAAAGAGCGGCAATTTAATACGGTAAAAACTCAAATACTGAAGGAACAATAATTCCGTCGATAATCTAGGTTTTCTTGCCGGCAGTTACCGACGGACACACAACATTCCATCGGTAAAAGAGCGTCAATTTAATACGATGAAAACTCAAATACCGACGGAACAATAATTCCATCTATAATTTAGGCTTCCCTGCCTACAGTTACCGACAGACACACAATATTCCGTCGGTATTCTAGGATTATCTCAACGAATCGTCGACCCAAGATGTCGACAGTTACCGACGGAAACTTCATTTCGTCGGTGATTATTGCATATCGTCTCGTCTTCATCGAAACGATGACGTTTGTTAACAATTTACCGACGGAAGGATCGATCCGTCGGTACCTAAGCTACCAGATATTGCGACGGAATAATCTTCCGTCGATAAATGAAAGCTTTGTACCAACAGTAAGTTAACTGTCGGTAAAGCAGCGGAGCAAACTAATCGCGGAAGTAATTTCCCCATTTATTACCGACGGAACGTGTTGTTCCATCGGTATATATACCGAAGGTAAATTTTCCATCAGTAAACGTTCGAAGCAATTAAATTGCGGGAACGGTTCTCGCATTTCTTCCCGACGCCGTAAGTTTTAGTGTCGTTGTATGCTGTCGGAGATTTTGCACGAAATTTTTTCCTCCAGTATTGCCGACGGTTGTATTTTCCGTCGCTAAATATACCGTATTTGCCAACAGAATATGATATTCCGTCGGGAAGTAGCGACAGAGTGATTTCCGTCAGAAATATTCCGACGCTATTAAGTGATTTTCTTGTAGTGCTTGATTTTTCTCTTCTTCTGCTTAATTCTTTAAGCTCTTTTTATTCTTTACAAAAACCTAAAAATTCAAAGATTTTTAGCCTTCTTCTTAACTGAATAAAATCCTAATTTATGTAAAAATTATCACCAATATGCGTCACTAACATGAATACTTTAGAAATAAAGGTCTAAAGGTTATGAAAGTGTTCAGGTCGTGTTCCTTCATGTGGTAAGTTCTTTATGAAGCATAATGAACTATTAGCCAAAACAAGAACATTGGGTTATGTTTAAACCGTTTCTTGACTATAGGTTGATATCCAACCTGTGTTTATCCAAATTTATAATAAAAATTTTCCAATTTTTCTCTAACTTGCTCTAATTAATTCCTTCTTTTTAAAGTTAAATTAAATACCAACTCATATAAAAGTCATCCAAATACAAATAAAATGCTCTCAAAATCATGCTAAATTGTAGCCTAAATTAGCACTTGTCCAATATGCATAACAACTCTAATATGTAAATGCCATTAGTGTTAATCATGTTTTTAATTATTAACAATATTATTTATGATTGTTTTAGTTCAAGATAATGTAATGGAGTCTACATATACTACTCTATGATGCAAAGCTTATTACTATGTGATACATATTTATTGGTATGATTAGGCTAATAAGCCCATATACCTATTATTCTTAGTGATGTGGGCTAATCCATATTAGCTAATGGCAAATTTGTGTCATCTAGGGCTAGTAGGAACACGCATGAAAAGAAATTTTTTATAAGGATTGTTATACATATTAATAAAGATAAGGATGGTCCTTATCCTCGTCTTATCACAAAACATTTATTTGCATGTAACTAATATTATAATGGAGATCTATCAAAATTGTAGCTCTCTATGGGACCTTCTTTTTGGTGTTTAATTGTCACACATATTACACAATTTCTACAATATGATGGTGGCATGTTTCAAAAAGGTGTTGATGCAAAACAGCTGTCCAAAAAATTGGATAATACACTAAAATGTTGGAAAGGAGCCTACGTTATCAATTTGGAGAAATGCAGCCCCATTTGAAATTAGGTTGATTGAGGCAATGTGGCAACTGATACTTCAATTTCAAGATAGGCTAAAGCAAATTTCAGCTCTTGGCTATTGGAAAAAGTCGTATTCAGATTTTTTTGTTGCTTTAAATATCTGTAGATACTTATTTGGATAAGTTTAGGATCATAATATTCATAATAGTTGGTGGAAAATTACCATTAACTTCTCTAACTATTGACTTTTCTATATGTGTAATGTAGCTTGAAAACGAGTTAATTTTTACCCTATTCCAAACCCTCATCTCATGTAATATCTGTTATGATACATCAATAACAGTTTCTTTCTTATATATGATCTAAGTTCATTTTATTTCATGCCGAAATGCGTCCCAGGAGTAAATTTTTAGAATGAATTCACTAAGAAGTCCTAAAGAAATACTTAAATAACGTACCCTACCATGTGTTCGATAAAATGATTAAGTGCCAAAAGGTTTTTAATAGAATTACTAGACGAAGTGCTCATAACCTATTTGTTGAAATTTTGCTGAGAGCTTAACTTACTCTTCACACGACAATTAATACATTTTTATACTCTTCACACGACAATTACTTAAGTGACAGAGCATTTGTACTGAATAAACATTCATCTCTTTGATATTGTGATCTATGCAAGCTTAATAAATTCAAGTGCCAACATGCTTAATCAATTAGCTATATGTCTAGTTAAACTTCAGCCCATATCACAACAAGATTATTATATATAATTGATTACTTTTATGTGTATGCTTAATATTATCCACTATCAATTTATAATATTAATAATACTTTCATCAAAAAAAAAAAAGAGAAGAAAAATAAATTTAAAATCATTATTGAGAAAATATAAATTCATCTAGGAAGAAAAACTATTTCTTGTATAAAAATGAAAAAAGTACAAAATTTAAAGATGCAAAATTATGGTTTTGCTTAGGCTCAAGCTGAAGCCTAACTGGATCTGGTCCAAACTATTTTTTCAATTGAAAATGTTCCTTAGGTTTGGCCTGTACCCCACTGCCTTCTCTAGTTTTGCTTGTTCACTTTCCCGAAATTGATTAACCATCATTGCAGTTAACGAATAGAGTAATGCTAGTAAGCACCGAGTTTCTAAAGATATTTTTGAGCATCTGTGCTTTGTAAAAAAAAAAAAAAAAAAAAGAAGGGCCTCACATCCTCTTCAAAATTAGCAATATTATACTTAAATTATTGGATTTTTATATCCAAATAAGATCTAATTGTTCAATTTCACGAATTTTAGCGACTTATTTCTCCTACATTTTAAAGTATTAGTATATGTGACAAGGGATATTTCATCCTAAATTTTAGGGTATGTCTGATAGTGAGTCTACTTCCATCAACCGATTGGTGGGAGTAAGAGATTTGGGATATATTTGGTGTTTCTTCCATCAATCATCCGAATTTACATCGTATATCAACACATTATGGTTTCAAGAGGTCATCCATTACAAAAAGACCTTCCTCTTGTAAGTTACATCATATGATTGGCTATAGATATAAGTAACATCATATGATTGGATATAGATATTTTATAACAAATGTTTTAGTCAGCCCTAATTAATTCCTCGTAATGTATGTTGTATGAAAATACTTAAAGGAACTTAGAGACACTTCAGAAAATATACAAATAGAACATTAACATCTTGATAAGTAAATAGAAATAGAGAAGTGGGAATGAGAATACAACCTTTATTCCCTAATTTTTATATGTTTGGTTACTGGTGATAAAATAGGGTATGATATTATTAAAATCACATATTACAATTTTTATTTAATTTTAAAATAATTACGTTATTTTATTTCATCAATACTATATTAAGCAATATTTTAAAAACAAAAATAAGAGGTTTGAAAGTTTAGAGATTTAATTGGTTTTAGACTATCATAAATCAGTATACAATAAAGATTAAACAAAATTGAAAAACTTAAAATATGGTTGAAGAAAGAGACTATCTTTATTACATATTAAAGAGATTGAAATTTAATTGAAGAAGGAGACTGTTAAATAAAAACTAATTGGTTTATTCTAGTTTATAAAAATAGTTAATTTACAAAAATCGATCGATTAATTAATAAATCAATCAATTTTTAATAATAAGGGTTATTAGGATAAACCAAACCGATGAGTTGAATGGTTTAAAAGTTTTGTGGTTGAATCAGTCGAACCTATTTAATTTTTTAATCATTGATATTAAGTAAAAATAAGGTTTTTTGTAGTTTTTAATTTTATTCTTATCATAAAATCATTTATAATAGTTACTTATAAAATAAAAATATTTTAATTAATTATTTATAAAATAAATCATATAATAACTAATATTATCATCCATAACATTTGATACTGAATACTAGTATAGCTATTTTTATTTTTGGTGATTATAAACCAAACATTCATACTGAATAATTTCATTTCTATTTCGATTCCCATTTTTTATTTTTATTCTTATTTCTTATTTCAATTTCTTCATTACTGATCATAGGAGGCCTAAAGGGAAAAGTTATGTTAAATATGTATATATATATATATTATACATTATTTATTTCAACTATAATTGATAATTTATTTCAAATAATTTTTAAAATTTTAATATGGATACTTATAATAATATAGTATGAGTATAACTAATAATATTAAATGAGAATAGTTAGTAGATAATAAAATGAAATATATATTACAAGATTTTTGTGGACATAAAAATGATTATTTATATAGATATTCCAAAAGAAAAGAACAAACAAATTTTTAGTTATCGAGACCTTATCACTGATGGATATCAATCTTCACTGTTTAGCATCATTTCATAATTTCTTGAATAATGGCTACTTACCCCTGGTCCTGCGTTCATTGGGTTGTTGGTTATGATTCTCTCATGCCTCTAGCTAAGCATTTTTCAACGTCAATTTCAGATAATGCAAAGAGAGGTGCCAAGCAGACAAAGAGAACTATGTAAGAAACAATCAGAGTATTTCTTTTGTTTCTTCTTTAGTAATTGAGCTTCTGTCAGATTGACCGATCAAGGAAGACAAATAAAGCGAAACAAAAGATGTTTAACCCATCTTATTCTTAAGGAAACTATAGAGTAGCACTATGCACTAAGAAGTTGCCGAAAGTAGAAAAGAGCGAAAACAATTGAATGGTTAGTTTCACAGTAACTAACAATGTCACCGACACGTAGCCAAACGATTAGACTTTCTTGAATTTTAATGACCGAATGCATAGAATTAAATAGGAATGCACGGAGACCAACACGAGTCACATTGAGTTCTCGTATAGTCGTATAAGCAAGCGTCATTCTTGGAAGGAATATTAAATTACTGATCATGGGAAACTTACAGTCTTTATCTTATATTCTTTAGAACATACCAATTTTGGAAAGTTTTCCAGAATACAATTGATAAACAAGTAGCAATTTATCTTAACATCACCAACTAATTGACCACTTTTTCCATCAACTCCTTTAAATTTCTCAGAAGCCATTGGCAGCTAAAACTCGTCAATTTGGCGAAAGACTTTCAGTGAATATGTTTTCCAAGACGACATTGATCTGCCAAACTTCATGGGTGATTCTCATGTTATCCCTCCATTGCTTGGCTATAACCCATCATCATTTTAATGTTGGTGAAATCTGGTTTACTATGAGAAGCTTTCTGTCTGGTATGCTTTGTTACCAACGCGATCAGATCATACAAAAATCCAACTGATACTTTACGCAGAATTAAATGACACTTAGTACATAGAAACAAGTATGGTTCGTAGTCCTTGGTTATCTAAATTACATATATAGCTGCAAATATTGATGCATATATTTTGCGGGCATGTTCCCTACTTGTACATATTTAGTCAATTTGGCCCGTACATCCCTATGTGAGCTCTCTTTTTCCACACATATATGTGCGTGTATAAAGGTGAACGAAGCCCCGTACAAGAGACTATGCTGCACAAAGAAGATATTGACTGTGAAAGGGAAGTTCGCGGGACCAACTTTGCCCGTCCACAAAGGCGAGATGATTCATGTCACCGTTGATAACCAGGGAAAATATAACATCAGTATTCACTGGTGTGGATTTTTCTTTCAAGACAATTATACTTGGTCTTAAAGATCCAGATTATGAGAATACAACCTCGTACTTCATATTTTACAGGCATGGGGTGAAAATGCCTAGATATCCATGGTCAGATGGGCCTGAATATATTACAGTGTCCAATCCAACCTGGCTCCAGTTTCAGGAAAAAGGTCATTTTCTCAGAGGAGGAAGGGACACTGTGGTGGCACGCTCACAGTGACTGGTCAAGAGCCACTGTCCATGGAGCTATCATCATCTATCCCAAAAGAGGAACTCGCTATCCTTTTACTAAACCTCAAGCAGAGGTGCCTATCATTCTCGGTATGAAATTACTCAATTCATGAACTTCACAACAATCATCCGATTCATTGCATTTCTTTTAAAAAGCTTTTTGGGTATTCTTTATGCACAAGTTAACGCCTCAAGGATGACAATTCGTTCAGCTATTAATACACAACTGCTTTTGTGATTGCATTTGTAGGAGAATGGTGGAAGAGAGATGTGATGCAGGTTCTTCAGGAAGCCCTTATCACTGGAGGAGATCCCAATGTATCCGATGCTTTTACTATCAATGGCCAACCTGGAGACTTGTACCCATGCTCAAAATCAGGTATGCATATATAGTCAACTAGTAGTACTATTCTGTACATGGAAAGAACCTTGAATTAGCGTTTCTCAGTGTAATGGTCAGAGCTACAGTTCAATTTTTTCTTAAATAAAATTCACTGCCATCATCCTACAGTAATCATTTCTAATAGAACACATTTATTAACCATCTTTTACATATCTTGTAAATACTTCTGATGCAAACCGAGAACTACGCCAAGAAGAGGATAAGACTAAGCCAAGAGGATAAGGATCTGTCAAGGATAAGGATCTGCCGCTGGGAATATGAAGGAACCTTGAAGAGAAATTCATACTCTGTTTTGTTCCTAAGATTACGCATTTCAGTTTTAGTTTTCTAAATTTACGTAGCTATTGCAGTGTTTTTCGTTTACGTAGCTTTTGCAGTGATTTTGTTTCAGTTGTTCTTTGCATGGCTATATATAGCCGACGTTTTGGAATTAATAAGATCAGTAGAGTTTGAAATCAAAATAAACAACAGAGAGAGTCCCACGGGAAGAGATTTCCCATCGTTCAGTGAGAGCTTGAATATCCTTTACAGAGTTTGCACCAACTTCGTTGTGCTGGTCCTAGTTGTTTAGATTTTCAGAAATTCTCATAGACAGATTTTTAATACAATAGAAGCCACAACCACGTCGGTTATAGGGTCGAGGAACTTGGCATTAAGCTATGCGTATCAGCAATAATTGTTGTTTGATTATATATATAGTGTTAGAATATATTTTATATATTCTTTGTTTAGTTTTGACATTTTAAATTGAACATATAAGATAATTGAAACTATTATATGGATTGAAGATTACATTTACGATACTTATCAAAAGAAATTCATCTCAAATATGTATCCTATTTACAGTGAAACCTTTGAAGTATATCTATATATGTTTATATACCCTTGTTATGAATGGAGTCTATCTGATCACGTAATTTAAAAAAAAATCTGCAGAAGCGTATTTTGTTAAAATTGCATTGGTTACGTGTAAAGTGAAGGGGCTGTGCAATTTTCCTATCTGTGGAATATTTGTCTTTGGAAAAAAAATCCTCAACTGACTGCGCACTTGGTTCTTGTATTCTCACTTTGGATATGTGGTCAAGGTAAAAATTACGTGGGTCTTGAAAATAGGTTGGTTGGGTGCGCATATGAGGTTTTTGATTCTGCGCACAGTATTCTTTTGATGGGCTGAAACATGTTAATGAGTGGATTGCAGTCACTTCATGCATGAGTTTGGTGAATTCGTTTATGTGAGTCTTTGAAGATAAACATTGTTGCTGCGTATGTCATAGAATATAGCAACTTGATTTTTGTGAAGGAAGTTTTCTGTTGAATTATTTTGAGAAGATAAATTTATAAGAAAGTCTTCTTTATTTCAAATATTTTTGTTATTTAATTTTCAGTTAATTAAATACTTGAGATATTTTTATTTATTATTATTTTGAGTGAAAGTAGTTAAAGAAATCTTCTGTCGAGGTTAGTACGAGGTGATCGCACTATTGAGTGTGAAATCTTTCACGGGAAGTGAGGTTGAGAGATAGTATCAAGAGTTGAGTAGTGTCGGCTCAGTAAAGTCTTAAGTAATTCTATTGTACTTCAATGAAAGTAATTAAGCTGGGTGAGGGCTCCGCAGACGTAAACCAGGAGTGCCGAACTGCGTTACCAAATTTTAGTGTTTCTTTATTATTTCGATTTTGCTTGTTTTATTTTATTGACGACAAAGGAGTTTACGGAAAGTTTACGAAATAATTAACCCCTTTCGATTTTTCATACAGGATATGTACAAATATGCTTTGGGACTGAAGCGATAGTTATTAACGTCATAATTCAGTTACTAACATTATCATCTTCTTTCTCATAAACTTTCAAGCTAAATGTCACACAAGGCATGACATATCTTCTCCGCATAGTAAATGCAGCAATGAACAACATTCTCTTCTTCTCAGTAGCAGAGCACAACCTCACAATCGTTGGAGAAGACGGCAGCTTCACCAAGCCACTGACAACGAAGTACATTACGATATCACCTGGACAATCATCAGATGCTCTATTGCATGCCAATCGCAGTCCCAACCACTCCTATTACATGGCTGCTAGATCCTACTCTAGTGGCACGGGCGTTTCTTTTGATAACACCACCACAACAGCGATCCTTCTATACAATACTAGAGACTGCACTTCTACTCTGTCTTCAAAACCTATCCTACCCCATCTTCCCTACTATAATAACACAAAAGCAGCTTTTAAGTTTTATGGTAAACTTAGGAGCTTAGCAGATAAACAACATTTCATTGAAGTACCAAAAAAGATTACCATTCGAATAGTATCAACTCTATCCGTTAACATATTTCCATGCCCAAAGAATCATACGTGTTAGGGCCCTAATGGAACCAGACTTGCTGCTAGCATGAACAACATAAGCTTTGAGAACCCAAGAATTGACGTGCTAAAAGCCTACTACCATCACATAAGGGGTGTATGGAGATCATTTTCCGAGTTTTCCACCTCTGATATTTAACTTCACAGCTACTTACTTGCCCCTCATTTGGGAAATACCGAAACGGGCAACGCAGGTGAAAATTTTGCGTTACAAATCCACAGTGGAAGTTGTGTTCCAAGGGACGAACTTGGTGGCCGGTCTTGATCACCCTATGCATCTCCATGACTATAGCTTCTACGTCGTTGGGTCCGGATTTGGAAGTTTCGACAAAGACAAGGATCCGAAAAGGTATAATCTCGTTGACCCTCCAACACGTAACACCGTCACTGTGCTTAAAAATGGTTGGATCGCCATCAGGTTTAAAGCCAGCGATCCCGGTAATTCCAATTTTTCTTAGTAGCTAATAATTTCCAGTTGGTGCAATTATATTTTAACCACGATCACGAAATTCTTTCTTTGTTTTGTGTGTTTCTTGTTTCTAGCCACCGATTTTTGGGTATTAATGAAATGTAGGAGTTTGGTACCTTCATTGCCATTTCGAATGTCACATTTCCTGGGGTATGGACACTGTTTTCATTGTTAGAAATGGAAAGCATCGCAAGGCACATATGTTACCCTCACCACCTTATTAAGGTTGTAAGGAACTTAGTCCCATATTAAAAGTGAGTGAAGAAGAGGAGAGAATAAACAAGTATAAATAAATCTCCTCCCCCTTTTATTTATATCATCCCAAAAAAAAACTTACTCTTACTCTTTTTCTTACCCACCAAAAAATGAGTGACTAAAAGGTAATATTTATTTTTCTTTTTGGATGATATAAATGGAAGGAAGAGGGGGTTTATTTATACTTATTTGTCCTCCCTCTTCTTCACTCACTTTCAATATGGGACAAAGTTCCTTACAAACTTAACAATCTCTCACTTAAAGACAGATTAAAATCAATTTTCAAGTAGGAGAAGATTGAAATCAATCTTCAAGTGGGAGATTGTTAAGTTTGTAAGAAACTTTGTCCCATGTTAAAAGTGAGTGAAAAAGGGTGAGGATAAATAAGTATAAATAAACCCCCTCTCTTTTTCATTTATATTATCCAAAAAGAAAAATAAATATTATTTTTTTAGATGATATAATTAGAAGGAGGAGGGGGTTTATTTATACTTGTTTATCCTCCCCTTCTTCACTCACTTTATGGGACAAAATTTCTTACAAACTTAATACAATTCACAAACCACCATGTTAAGTACTTCTGGCCAGATTTCATTTTGAATATTTTTACGCAGTATACTATGTTTTTATGTTCATTATATATATTTGACTTGCATATGGAATATGTTCAAAGTTATACGAATGATGACCATTTACCATGTATTTTAAAGATTTCCTTATGATTCATCTATATTAGTTTACCGAAACATCTAAACAAGTTAGTATTTGAATTTATATTTTGGTTAAGTTGAGGTCAAAGAATAACCTGATAATTATTCATGTTTGAAATAACACAAAACGATGTTGCAAGAGAATAATCGGCTTACTGAAAATCTCGGTAAAACTGAGCGTTTCACAAAAGGAAAAAGAAGCGTTAATTTTCTCGCTGTCTGCACACAATGCGTCGTGTCTCGCTAGGAAAATATCGATCGCAAACCATGACCATTAGATGAATATGATCTGACGCTGAGTTTACGCTAAATTGTGCTTCTAGGCAAAGTTAGTCCTCTATTTTCACCCACCACTTCTTGTCACGAATTGAGAAATGTAGGTTACATATATGGGGTAAACATGGATTCATCCCTGTTGTTAATCCAAAAGTTATTAAATTATCCTAAACTTCTAGTTATTTCATCTTAGCCCTTAATCTTGAATTGATTAGATCGTGACTATTCAAATAAATTTATATCCCAGCCGTTTATATGTTCTAGATGATAAAGCAAAAACACGTAATAGGAAGAAATTGTATGTAAAAAAAAAATATGTAAGGTATTTTCAAATTGATAATATCATCTTAAACAAAATAAGTCTATAAGTAAAAGGCCCTCTTAACTTTCAAAAAGATCATGTTAACATTAAAAATATAAGAATCCTGTTAATCGTTTAAAAACGAAAGGAGCTTGATAGCCCTCAAAAGGAAAGGAGAATGTTAATTGATAGAAGCCTACTAACGCTCAAAAAGAAAAGAGCCTGTTAATCGATAGGAACTTGTTAACACTCAAAATGAAGGACAGAATTTATAACTTGCTATCCTCTTGCCTAGCAGGCAAAGATTGACCTCCGTGGAAAGGACGATTCATTCGGATCGACATGAGAGTCCAACTACATTGCATTGTCAGAATTTAAGGAGTCTGTTAATCGACAGGAACTTGTCAACACCTAAAATGAAGGGAGGCTGTTAATGGTATCAAAAAACTAAATGAACCTCTTTCGATATAAAAACAGAGAGTCTATTGTAAAACGAAAGTAGCCTCTTGAAAATACAAACTTATAATACAGAAATTTAAAAGTTAAAAAGGGAGAAAGAAATGACACAATTAATTTATATTGGTTTAGCTTATATAAGAAAGCCAACGTCTAGTCCTCAAGTACTTAACTTGAGTATTTCACTATAAAATATGAATAGTAAATTTTCACCAACCTTTCCAAGCTCACAATTACATATTTTAAGGTTCTTCAATCTTCCGCACTTGTAGTGTTTAACAAACATCTACAAGCTCTCAACAAGAAATATATAAAGGATTTAACAATCTCTCTTTATAGAGTGATTTTATTTTCTAAGGCACAAAGAGTTTGATATAGATATGACTTTTAAGAATATTAATGCTGCTAAAGTATTTCGCGAGTCTGTATGTTTTTTCTTCTTTCCAAATGCTGTGGCTTCTTCCTTAAATAGACATTTTCTTTAACTAATTGTTGCTCAATCTTCGAAATCATCTTTGCTGAATTCTTCGATATTTAGACGTTAAGATAAACATTTTATCAAAAAATTTCGGAGTTAATTATTCGAATTAGTAAAATCATTCCGTATGTATGAAATCATTTTTAATTAGGTAAGTTTATAAAGAAGTTTCCCGCAAGAAAGGAAGGAATTATCTTATGATTTTATTTCTTTTTAAGAATTATATTATTGTCTATGTTAAGGAAGGAAATCTAATTTGAATTTTAAAATAATATAAATCTAATTTGATAGGTAAATTTTGTATTTTCTTTAAGAAACAAAGTTGGCGATCCACGTGACTTCTTATCCAACCAATAAAGTCTTGCCAAATCTTTAATTATGAAATAATAACAAGCAAATATTTTCGTTCCACTGTGCAATCTCACCTCTTGATTCTTTGAGAATTCAGTCTCAGTTATTTGTTTGACGAGTATTAGATGGTCCATTTTCTAATTGGAAATTGATGTGCGTAAATTATATATATATATATAGTTTTGCTATGTTTTCTAGATAAATTATCCTGATTTAGCCGATTTTATTTATATTTTATGTAATTATTGAAAATATTGCTTTGTGATGAACTTTGTCAAGACTTGAAAATTTTATAAGAAAAATATTAAAATTTAAAAAATACAGTATAACATATGTTTGTGTTTTTCTAAAAAATTTATAATTAAATATACAACCAAATACATTTATACTGAAGTTGTGCTGCATAAAGTAAGAAAAATAATATAAAATACGGTCATAAATATGAGCATGTTTATGCCCTATTGTAATCCCCTAAAAATCAAAGTTAAGCAACAACATAAATTATAGCTAGTGATATGTACCTGTTAGTTCCAATGTCTACTTATAGAAAATATATGGTGAAAAATATGGTTGAGAGATTAGAGTATATAGACTTACACTACAAGAAAATAATGAGTTAATGACAAAAAATTCCGACGGAAAAGATAAATATTTCGTCAGTATTAAACATTACCTACGGAATTTACCGACAGACAAAAACGTCGTAGATTCGGCCGTAGTTAACCTTACCGACGGTAAAGAAATGTTCCGTCGGCAAGTTTGCCGAAGGAATGAAATTACCGTCGGTAATTTCAACGAAAAGTTGCCGACCGTCACACTTTTTCCGTCCGTAAGTTACCAACGAGCTATAATTTTCCAATGCTAAATTTACCGACAGTAAGTTCCTAAACCGTATGTAAATTTAGCATCGGAATGTTTTAATTCTGTCGGTAACGTTACCGACGGTATGGAAATTATGGATTTTTTCGTCGGTAAATTATTTGATTTAATTTTTTTAAAATATATATTTTCATTATATTTAAATTATAACCGTCGGAAAATTTTAATAATTAAATATTTGTAATATATATTTAATTTGATAGAAATAATTAAATAGAATTTTTTATTAATGATTAAAAATTAAAATATCTTAATTGATAATAAAGACGTTACATTGTAAATAATAATATCTGTAATACAAACTAAATGACTAATACTAAATTATTGATCTGGAGCTGGTGGATCGTCTGGTTGATGCAGTAACCTGCACCCCTTACCTTCAATTCATCCATCTCCCGGCGGAGCTGAGCGTACAGGTCCAACGACTATTGTTGCACTGCTATCGTTTGTTGCATCTGCTACATTTGTTCCAACAATGTCTGCACTGTGATCTCAAGTGCCTCCACTTTATTGTTGTTGCACCGCCTAGCAGATGCTGTTGTACTAGATGTGGAAGATTGCGAATAACAAGTATTCGCAAATGATCAGAGTCCGATATCCTCCCACGACGATCCCTACCACCAACTGCTTCCAAATAAGTGTCAGTCTCATCAACATTTTCGGATTGCTGAAACCGCCACTCAATAGTTTGTTGTATTTGGTCTTATCAGAAAGCAATGTTTATATATTAGTAAGTGATAATTATGAAGCATATTATTAATATTAAATCATAAATTTTATTTACATTTACTTCTCTTCAATGTTCATTGACGAATGTCACCCCGTCATGCTTCTTAGTATGAATGTGCAGAAATAGTTGACAGGGTGTAGGTGCCACGCCCAAAGATTTTTCCTGCATAGGAATAAAATGTTAATTATAACCAAAGTAGATTTTATAAAGCAAATTCAATTAAAATACAGCAAAGAAAAAAGATGAGAATATAACTGTTAATTGTAGATACTTACAGGTCTTTGTGCATGCTCTTGGTGGGTAATAGATCCTCCCATATGTACGGAAAGACTCTCTCCCTCGGGTCCTCCACGTTTATTGGCTGAATTACGCTGTGAAATCGACATCGCAGCAGGTGATGTCCAATACGTCAGCCAACGACTCCAAATGTCTTCAGAAATAAAAGGCGGTCGTACAGCCGACCTGCGTATTGTGCCAACAAAATTGCGATATCGTGTATGCGCTCTGGACTGCCATACTCGATATACGATCTCGTCCAATTGAGAATCTCAAAAAAGTTCTTTATGTAATAAAAGGAAATGTATTTGATAAATACTGTTAATGTAATAATAATTATCAAATTAATGAAATAATTAATATTAAAAAGGAAATAATTAATTTTATCGCATCTCAAACTCATGATAGTAAAATTCTTTTGTGGCCTAAGAGTTATTCTTCCAACAATAGCCTCAGGATCTTCTCCTTAAATTTTGATGTCATATTTTTCGATTAATCATACTAATTAATCACCTACACTTGATTATCCATTGATTTGGTTGATCGAATTGATCACGTAAAATTGATTTGAAAACTATAGTATGTGACATTGTTTACACCTGTGAATCAAGAAAACAAGTTCTCGCTGTGACTCTTAGGCTCGTGGAATATTTCACCGATAAGCCTCACGGGAGCTGCATCATGGGTTTCCAGCCTATATACTATCCTAGGTGTTTATTATGGAACAAATTGTCTTAATCGTTCTAATTAATCATCTGCACTAGATTAATCGATCGATTTAGTTGATCGAATTAATCACTTACTAAGAACAAGAATTAATCACGTATTAGTTTCAATATTACAAGAAAACATAAAAATTCATCAATAAATATACAAATTAAATTATAACTAAAAAATTAATAATAACAATAATAATAATAATAAAATTAAATATGAATAATAAATGTAATAATACTAAGAATAAGAATAATAATAATATTAAAGTAATTAATATGGTAAATATTAATTAATTGCACGACTAACCTAAATCGATGAACAGCTTCAAAAATAAAATTGGTAATTAAGATGGAATACGCTCTTCTACACAATACAGGACCTGCAAAAAATAATAAAAATAATAAATTAACAATAAATTAAATTATAACTAAGAAATTAATAATAACAATAGCAAATATGAATAACAAATCTAATAATACTAAGAATAAGAATAACAAAAAATGAAATTATAATAACAATAATAATAATAAATGAATTAAGAATAACAAATTTAATAATAATAACAACAATAA
>JANZXR010000003.1:22037387-22073255 GCA_027575705.1 Erythroxylum echinodendron
AGCCCAATCAATGAGAAATGCAATCGATTGTAACTGAGGCAGTGAACGCCCAAACAAAGCGGAAATACTTTGCCAAAAACTAGTAACAATAATTCAATTTCTTTTTAAGAACAAATTCAGAAAGCATAAACATAAGTAGTTAACCTTAACAAAAAGGTTAACAAGATAATGTACATCAACAGTGAATTAAGGAAATAAAATCAACCTGGTCTTTAGATTAGAAATTTGAGAGTATCACAGTAACTATAGTCTTGAGGTTCCTATTGAACTTAAAACATTTAATCCATTTATAATATAAAATTAAATAATCCATGATAAGAAACACATTATGTAATATAGAAATAAACTAGTCACTTATGTTAATGATAGGCAAACAACTACTCCTAGAACATGTCCCATGAGGAATAACGAATTTAGTATCTTCAACATGAATAGCCTTAGGATCGCCACTAGTAACTCAACCAAAAGCTAAGAATTTCTTTGTCAAGCCAAACGCATCTCATGACTATCGAACATTTTTTGGATGATGCAGGGGTTTCAATTATAGTTCTTTAAGCATAATGACACAAATTAACATTAGGTTTTGAAGTAAATATATGAAAAAACTTTCATAACAGAGATAAATGATACCATAGCTATTTCCTTTCCAATGAAAGCACCAAGTCAACTATGAGCTCATGATGCCGACCCAAATAAACATCAAAGGAAAGAATAATAGAAGACATAGCTCATCACAATGCTGAAAGAAATTACTTACATAAAAAAGAACAACAATAACTGCTCCTTGACAATCCTTGAAGAAAACATATGCAATTTGAGATTGTTCACCTACATAAGCAAAACAGTGGCTTAGTATGAGAACAACAAAAATAACAGAAAGGAAGTATGATATATTTAAGAACTCAACAACCTAATACCTTTACACCTCAACATATATTATATTACTAGAATTCACTTTCACTGTTTTTACCTGCAGAGAGAGTAAAGGAGTAAGATAAAAACAAGGAAAATGATGACAAAAACCTCCAGATACGTAATATAGGAGCAAATGTTATTCCAATCAATATTTTTTATGGCCTTCTAAAGGTTAAAATTCCAAACTGAAAACTCAGCATGTTCTACATATTTGCAAGTAATTTGAGTATTTATATCAAGTGTGAACTTCTATTTTTTCTTTTAGCTTCATTAGTCTATTTTGATTAACTAGAAAACTTCACAACTCAAATGTATCACAATATAAGTAAATACCTTATCAATAAGACTCAAGCTAACCTTCTTAAAAACTAGTCAGCAAATAGGTTACCTAACACGAATAATTACCATACCAAAAATGCTGACATTTTTTATTATCTAATTACAGTTAGTTCAGGAAGTGTGCCATAGTTCAGGAAGTGTGCGACTTCATCAAGTAAAGGGCGCAAAAGCAAACCTATTATCAAGTTGTTCAAATGGCAATGAAAATGAATGGGCAAGTCAGTACTCTGCGGCAAGTTCAGCCACCACCTCTGGATCTCATTATTGGGCTTCTTAACATCTCATGTAGCTACAGAGACACTATGGGAACGCTGAAAAGCTTTTATAATTATCAGCCAAAATTTTAAGTTCCAGTTAGGGAAGAGACGGGTGGAAAAACAAATGGGAAAATAGAAAATGACCCTTAACTAATTAACCAAATAAATTGCACCTGTGTACTTCACCTATGGGAAGTCTGTGCGAGGGAATGGATGGTAAGGGCTCAACGTCATTTGTTGAAGACCTCCATCATTGAAGAACTTAATCTGAAAAGCAAAGGGTAAGTTAGAAACGCTAAAGGGGATTTTGGCGTTGTTCATTTTCCTCTTATAAATTTTATTATATGTCTGTTCTTTATCCCTAAAATAATGCATAAAATTATTGTTATATATAATATAATTAAAATTATAATACTTAATTGTTGTTAGTTATGATAAACCTTGCTAAGTTTGGTTTGACTTAGCCCCGACTCAGTTCAAATTAACCATATTCTAATTCGTATTTAAATCTTTTGAATGTTTTTGAAATTCAAGTTGAACTAGGGTTATCGGGCCAAACCTAACCTAAAGTGTAAAATTTTAAAAGAAAATGAAATTATTTTTATTTTTAAAAAAGTAAAAATATATTTAATCAAGTTTGGATAGGACTCGATTGTGCTTAGAGTCATACCGAAAGTTTTAAGTTGAGCCTAAACTAAAAAATTTATAAATAATAAATGATCGATTTAGGGTTATGTGTATATATTACAGTACTTTTTATGTATTTTGGAGAAATTGTATCATTTGACTTAATTTTATTAAATAAAAATTGATGGTTATTTTAATTTTCTTATGCATATTCTAAATACTCATTAATAAATAGAGAAATTTTATATGTTAAATATATATTATTAAGTAACTATATAAATAAATATGTAACAATAGTAAATTCCCTTTATTAAATATGTGACTAGGACTATAGTAACAATTTCAGATGTTGCATATATAAGACTTTATATTGCAATCTTTTTTAAATTTTGTTTCCTTTTTTTATATGCAGCAACAAATTAATATGTTGTCTTTTAATATTATTAAAGACAATACTTTAAAAATGGTTGGTCTTATGTTAATTTTTAGCAACATATTTTTAAATTGTTGTAAACATGCCGTTGCTTAAAGCAAAAACTAAAACAAAGGTGATTTAACTATTTTCAAGTTAGCTTTCAACTATATAGTTTACATCTTACGGAAAGAAACAAATATGAAGAACTTCAGAAATATCAAGCAGAACAACCCTCCTAAGGTGTGGTGAAACGGATTAACGAGGCTGTCATAGCCAGGAGTACGAACACTGGGATCATTGACGGAACGGTTTACTTGAATAAATTTCTGGAACTATAAATCCATGGTAGTGTGCCTTACGCTATTTCCTAGGTTCTATGACCTTCTAGAAAAGGATCGTCCTCTAGTTTGGTTCCTTTCCTCCAATTAATTATCCTTGTAGCCACGTTTTTCGCACTATTCCTGTATTTCCTTTCTTTTCCCCTTGCAGGACTTTTTCAATCAATTTGAAAAAGAATTGAAAAAAATATTAAAATTAAAATTTACACTTGAAAGAGGGAAACCAAACTAGAGCTAAAATATGTTGAGCAGTTTAAATTCTGAGCCTGAAATTATATATTTCGAACGTTAAATTTAGTGTGGGATTAAAAAGGTACTTCCATGGACCTAAAAAATTTAAATTTGGACGTTGACAACATTGATGTAGTTACGTACAACTAATCTACACCGTAAAACCAATTTTAGACGCCAGTTAATTTGGCGTTTCGGCATTGACCATCTGGTCCAGTTCCTTGAGAGAAACAATTAGCTAGCTTGAGAGAAAGAGATGTCAGAATATACCCTAGCCCAAGTCTACTAGTTGCATATCTCAAAAACAAACAGACAAGGAACTGAAAGAAGGATAAACAACGCATATTGCGATAATTATGAGAAAGAGGGAAAGTGCATTGATGTATAAACAGCTTCATATGGTACATAATTAGGTAGCCTCGCAAATGAAACCTAGTGCAGTATTGGATTCTTCAACCGGAATGACATTGACGTTATTAGTATAGCGTGGTGATTCAAGCATTCATAAATTTTTTTGCTCGCGGACAAAAGCAATGCAGTCGATATGTAATTACGACCACAGAAACTTCGCCAACCGTGTTTAGCATATAAAGATCGACCAGTCAAACCCCACACTAACTCTCTCTCTCTCTCTTTCTTTTCTCTTTTAGGTTTAATGGTCAATATTATAATTTATCAAATTATCATCGCTTGCTCCTCATTCAAAAAATAGTGTGTTGGTCTTTTATAAGTACATACGTACAAAACATTACCAGCTTGCGGATTAACCGGCCTTAAGTAGTTACGATAGAACTATGAGGGAGTTAATATTGATAACCACAAGATGAAATATGGAGTATAATGACATCACATTTATTTCCATAATAGCAAAACGTGCACTCGATATAATGACATCACATTTCTCTCTTGTTTTATAATTTACGTCTGTACTTTTTTTTTTCATGTTTTGATATGAAAAGTCGACATAAATATAAATTGATGGCGTTAAAGTCGCAATTCAGCTAAGAGTAAATGGCCAAGAGTATGAAGTTGACAACTAGAATTGATAAAGATGGTTCAAACACGCCTGTACATATTAATATTTGAATTGTCAAAATAGTGGAAGAAGAGAAGTGGGCAATCCTTACGCATCTCCATTTCTTCATGGCATTAATTGGAAGATATAAGAATTTGTAATGTAACCGCTACCACGCCATTTTCGTTTGAAGTTCTCCATATCAAAGTGAATATTAATTTCAAATCGTCTATCATTGACTAAGGAGAATAAATATTCTTTCAGTACTCCCCCTACGTATGGAATGATTCAATGGCCCTTTACAATCAAATATGGCACCTTGCTATGTGGTATAACACCATCTGAGTGGGCAACTGCAACCTTTGACCAAAGCTTGGGCAGTGTTTCTTTGCTCGAACTCTCTTTAAGTTGTTCTATGCATTGCATATGGCATCAAAGAAATAGTCCTATCTACCGTATATTTCTTTGAAAAAGAATTTTATTAAAAGGAGGAGAAATAATTGCATACCAATTCACTACAAGAAAACAGCACAATTTGCGACGTTTAAAAAGCATCACAAAATCTTAAAAAAACATCACATAATACAATTTGCGACGTTTTAAAAAATATCACAAAAAATTTCGCGAAATGTAGTGTAGGCAAAAGGTTTATGCAAACGTCGCGAAAAGTCACATTCCGAGACGTTTCCAAAAAACGTCGACGAAACTGACTTTTCGCGATGCTTTAAAAACGTTGTGGAAAGTCATCCGCGATGTTTTAAATAGAATTATTTTCTTTAATTATTATTTTTCATTTTTTCAAAAATAATTTTTCAATTTTAATAATTATTTTTAAATAAATTTTTTTAAAAAAATCTTATTTGTTTAATAACTATTCAATATTATTTATGAAATTTTATTTATTTAATTCCTCAATTTTTAGTATATTATTAATTTTAATAATTATTCATATATCACAAGAATTTCATACTTGCAGACAATGTATTATTTAATTGCAATTCACAAATATATGATAATACACTAATTTGTATAAAAAGTAAGTCATAAGTGTAAAGATGACTGCAAAGTATAATACACATGACTGCAAAGTATGTAGTAAAGACAGCTTCATATGATTGCAAAATATCCTGTAAAAATGGCTTCATCTTTACTAAATGTGTAAAACAAACAGGTAAAAGATTATGTATATGTACAACTAGGTACTTGAAGCATGTAATCTATACGCCCTTCTTCACTTCTAGTTAACATCTCCATCATCAATGATCCAAATGTTCTGCCTTCATTTTCTTGGATATTTTCACCTTTACTGAATTAAAATTTTTCATCATAGTTTGGGAACGAGCTACTAATTCTTCAGTAAATTCCTACATAATTATGTAAAAATATCAATATGAAGAATATAATTTACCATTTTTCTCTTTTAGAAGTGGCAGAGAGATCCAAAAATGAGTTACATAATTGAAAAGCATTACTTGGAATCCAATATGCAGCCTTCTACCACCTTTGTGGTAAGGAACAATAACTGGACGCATGTATTCTTTACAAACAAGAAGTTCCACTCTAAAAATGAAAAATACTTTGCATGTTGTGTTTCAGATAAAGTAGACAACTAAATAGAAAAGAAAAACAAATGCAGTCAGATTTTTCATTTGTCAAAATTAGTTCTTTCAAGTTGTCAGAAGTAACAGAGGCAGTGCTGTCCAATTCATCATCAAATTTGATCGAAAGCTGAAATTACAAGTAAGGTCCAAAGATTTACTCTTAGGTCACTCTAAAACCAACATGAAGAGAAACTTCTATTTAGAAGTATAAAAGCATACAAGCCTTCTTATAGTCATTGGACTTAGATTCCTAACACAACTTGTACTCCTAAGAGGAATTAAAGGATTGAAACAAAAACCTACGAGATGAATTTATTAAGCCTCTTAGAGATAATAGGAAGACGAACTGATGAAGCATGGTAAAGAAAATGCCTCACAACAATGACACATCAAGTTGTTTGTTATAATTTCCCCACCGAAACGCACTCCACAGTAAGTTTTATAGGTAATGTAACAATTGATTATTGATAATGACAACTTTTACTAAAATGAATTCATTACAATCCTCTACCTGGGCAAATATCAACAGCGTTTTTCTATTAGACATCACTTTTTCACTACCTTCAAATCGAGTCTACTAAATTTACATAGAGCTAAAATGTTAAACTAGACAGACAGACATTCTGAATCATATCAAATACGTATAGTAGAAACTGTCCTCTGCTTCCCAAAGTAAAATCTATACATATAAGTTGATTAATTACACTATAAAACATACCGAGGCTGTCAATTTTGGTTCAGTCAGTTGTAGGATTCTTCCAAGTTAGCAGTCTATTTCAGATCTCTTGTATTATTGAAGTCTTAACTTGGAATCACTTGTAGTATCAATTCGCTCCTACATCTTTCCTTAATGCGTATTTGCAAAATCAAATGGAACTACAAGGAAAATGATTATATCCCATCCTTTATACTCCCTTATACATGTTGGTTTTATTTATCACTAATAAACTTACAATACGATATTATTTTGAGAAAATGTCAGCTTCAACACAAGAAAATATTTCTGCAACTGTAATAGAAAAATTAAGATATATGACAATAAATCTCTTGACCATTTCTCATCTATGTACCATCTTTATGTGATGCCATTTGCCTGCCTATCTGTATTAAAAACCTTCCACTCCTCCATTTATCATAATTCGAACACTAAACTAAAGAATCAATTTGCTGAAGCAGATTCCTGTCACGCTACACAACCAAATATGGACTTCAATTGTTTAGCACAAGGCTTTTGTAATATTTCTCAACACCATTAAATCATTGCACTCAATTACTCCCAGACAGAAGATGACATTTCCAAATAAATTGACAGAAACACATAACCAAGCCTTATGTAGCTCTGCATTTCTGATGGACTACTGGAAAGCTAATTATAAATCTAAAACATGTGGAAACAATTATGATCATCCCCAAAAGCAGGTATTACTATGAATTACAATGCATATAAACACTTGAAACCCAGAGTTGTGAATATCCCAAATGTCCCCAACACTCACCTCACCTGTGTGCGTAATGTCTCAGGAAAGCGACTTTAATCTTTATCAAATAGTTTGAAAATTATTCTACTTGTTCTATCCTGTATAGAAACATATAGACAAAATGTTTATATAAATAAGTAGTAATGAAACAAAGAAATGAATGAAAACAAAACTAAAAACGAAAGAAAAATAATCAAGACATTGCTAAAGAAAAGTCACCTGAGCCTCAGAACTCTGACTCGAAGGTGAATGCTCTGACCCAGAGGAAGAAGTAGGACGAATGATCTGACTTAGAGGAAGAAGAAGAAGGTCAAAGGAAAAAGAAGGTGAGTAATCTTACTGGGTTTTGGTCCCACAGTTTCAAATTTAGAGACTTGCTCAGAGGTGTGAACTGCTGATTATGTAAGATTCTATTCTTTATTTTAATCCCTAACTACCAACAACAAATATTCAGGTATCGCATTCCTCACAACCTATAATCCAAAATTAGCTGCATATATTGTTGTTGATGCAATAGAAGACGATTACTGAAATAAAGGCATTAATCATTACAAACTAAAAGGCAATGCATAAAAAAGCAGTATCTGGAACCATTACATGCACTCGACAGAGCCAAACATAACTGTACAAGCTGATAAAAGATGAACAATATAACTGAAAGAAAAAGAAAGTAAATGTACAATAATAAAATTTGGAAAGGAAAAATACAAAAAGGAAAGAGAAGTTCAAACCTTCAACGATGGTTTCCTAAGCATCGCAAACGATCTGTCCACGACGAGACAAAGAATGAATCAGAGTGGGTGAGCGAGTGGAGAAGGAAAGAGAGAGAAGCTTGAGGCCTCTGGGCTCTGGCAATTGGACAAATCTGCAGGTGATCGGAGACAGCTTTGGTGTAGGAAAAGCGATGGTCAGTATTACAGAAGATGATGGCTGTGTCGGCTGAGTTGCGGAGAAGAAGAAGAAGGTTCTGGTTAACGAGGTAGAAAGAAGAAAATCCGGTAGGTTCTGTCTTCTGGTAGAACAAAGGGAAAGGTTAAAGGTGACGTCGTTCGTTTTGTTGCTGAAGGGTTTAACGACGTTTTCTTCAACAAAACGTCGCGGTTTATAAACCACGACATTTTATTCATAAAACGTTGCAAAAAGCGTCACAAATCTGCGATGTTTTTATAAAACATAGCAAAAAAATTAAACTTTTCGTGACGTTTTTAAAATGTCACCGAAAGTCTTTACAATTCGCGACATTTATCAATAAAAAGTCACGAATTGTATTACTTTTTTGTAGTGACTTGAAAATAGTTAAGGCAATTTAGTTGAAAATAAATAACCAGATAAACTAGTCAAAATCAAACAACTATCAAAATCTTAGAAATACCTTTATCCTTTTATAAGTAGGCTTAGCAAAATAGATAGGCCGGTTCATTCTAAGCTGAAGTGAATAGGTTTAATTTAAGTTGACTAAGTTTCTATTTAGACAGTTTTTTTAATTTTCTTTGAGTTTCAATTCAGGTTCGTATTCAAACTTCATAATCCAACTAGATCAAAACATAATGTTATATATACTTTTAACCCTAATTAGTATTCTATTCTTCAACTTAAATCCTTAATGTCATTCATCTTCTCTTAACTCCTAAGTTTGATTTCTCACTTTCTCGCTCCCCCTATTTTAATGTTTAGCTCCTTTCCACTTTACTCTAGATTGAGCTTTTTAGTTGAAAATAGTTTTAATTTTAGTAGTGTTACCAATAAATGAAAGTAAGGATGAGCTTATTAAAGCCTTGAAGGATTTGATTCTCATTTAAAAGCCTTAACCAAAAAATTTAACTTTTGATATTTCCACTATTTGTTTTATGGACTTCTAGAGTCTTCCAAGGCAACTTTTTCATGGGTTAAAGGAGTATACATATGCAACAATAAAGAAATCAAAGGTTAGACGATTGATTTTGATAGGTTATGCACTTATATTCTTCTTCTAAACCCAGCTTGAAGTTCTCGCTTTTCAAGATTTTCACCTTTTTAAAAGGTTGACAACGATTGAAATATGAGATGTAAGGTTCAAAAGATGAGGCATGGTTGAACACATATACTAGAGATGGGTAACTTTGTGTCGGAGCATGCATGTTAGAGTTTTGTCAAATCGAGTACACCTAATTAGGAATTAGGTTTTAAGATGTTTGAAACCCCATTAGGCTAGGGTTTGAGTGGTATAAGATAAGCCTGATAAGGTTTTAGGCCGGACTCAAGTTGCACATTAAGAGGGTTAGGTCGAGTGTCATCCCTATTTATAAGATCTTGGGAAGTTATGTTTTGATGATATTAAACATTAATTTATTAAATAAAAATATCTTAAATTGATTAAAAATAGAATAAAAATTACATTGCAAATAAACATAATTGATTGTAAATTTAAATAAAATGAAGTATAAGAATTAAAATTTAAAGAAAATTGAAGAATGAAATAAATAGTCAAATATGAAGTGTTTATTTTGTGCTTCATTATACGTAATTTATATAAATATGCATGATATGCACTAGTCAAAAATATGGGCTTGCAAAAGCCTATACTTAAAAGGATGAACAAATGCATCTACTATTTTGTTTTATCTTAAGTTCTCCACACCTTACCCTGTATATGTCAAAGATCCAATGTCATATTATATCAATTATGCTTTTTCTTATTAGGGCATGGTATCAGGCCTTGTATGTCCTATCTCGTATTTTCATTCTTGTTACCTTTACTAGATAAAGGGATATTTAGATCAAAAACAAGGTGTGTTTATCACAATGTCATCTCCCCCTTAACAAGAAAAGCTTAAAGCAAACTTAGGCAACAAAGTATCTATATCAAAGGTATTTTGATGTTGTTTGGCATATTTGAAGCAATCAATTACATTATTTATATCCAAGATACATCCCTAAGTAAAATTTCTAATCTAACAGCAATGTGGTACCTGAAACATCAATTGGTGTTGTTTATAGGAACTCACAAAAAAATTTAGATTAGCTATTTTCATATATATAAGTAGAAGGAAAGTAAAAAGGACTTCATAGCCACAAAAATTACAATTTCAAAAGCTCATGACATAGATTTTTATACAATAATAAGAGCAAGTTAGAGTGCAGAAACAATTAGTATGAGTAAGGAATATTGTAGACCTTAGAGACTGTCCTCCAAGCCAATAATATTATCAACTTTAAGGTGCCCCCGATAGAAATATATTTTACACTTAGAGAAACCTTTAATATAAAGGCCACATATATCTTATATCTTAATAGTTCCATAGAGGCTATAACCTATAAGAAATTTCAGTAAAGGCATCAACCTATGTGGAAGTCCTTATTAATATTTAAGGCTTCCAACTTTCAAAAGGCACAAAATAGGGCTAGAGGTCTATTAACTTCGAAGAAGTAAGGAGTTCTCCAGATAGACCAAACCATTAGTGAACATAGAGATAATATATGACAAGTAGGCGATAAAGTGCTTATACAATAAATTATGAGAAAAAAAAGGAAATGATACCTTAGAATGTGATAAAAGTGACCAAATTAGGAGTTTAATAGTAAGCCTACAACCTTTGAGTTCATTAATAAGATAAAATTTTTAAAATGTGATAGAAGTGACTAAATTAGGAGATTAACAGTAAGTCTACCACCTTTGAGTTCCTTAACAAGATAAATTTTTAATTACATTTAATAGAAGGACATTACTAGATTCTTCAAGCCTCTCACTAATGCCCCTTAAAGGAAAATAAAAAATAAATTATACTAGTTTTATAGGGATCATGGGTATGAAATTAAGGGCTACAAAGAATTAAAGAAAAAAGGTGAGTATTTTTTTCTAACAATTACAAATAGGACAATTATAAATCTTGCAAATGATAAGGCATAGAAGATTTGATATCTTAAGTTAAAAGGAAGAGGAACAAAACAATAGGTAATTTATTAGTCACATGCATCCAACCTCCATATTTTAGGGGGTGTTTTTATCTTTATCATATTTATAGATCTACTAACATAGGATTCACTAAAGATTGGGGTGTCATAACATAATTATAGGAAGTGGCCTAAAATAGATTGTCTCACAAATTAACATCTATGAAAATTGATACAAATTGATAAGTCCCGTTAACCAGTTTTCCATCAAAAACGATATAAGATAATCTATATCTTTTAATGTAGAGGTAGTAGCTTTTTGAAACTCGATTAATGACGTAATAGTAATGATAAATACCACACATCAAAATTTTAACTAAAGAGGATCTTTATTGATAATGGTAACTTAACAAATATCTTATCTTATAATGATATTACAATAGACTTAAATCCTACTTAAATCATTAGCTTCAAATTCTTTCAGTGGATTTGGGGGAGGATAAATAATTGTCAAAGGAAAGGAATCACTCTAGCTAAAATTAGTAATAAGTTTAAAGAAGATAAAAAATGTGACAAAATTTTTACTGTAAAATGACCTACAACTTCCAATTTTATCTTAGGAAAGCCTTCATTATGCCTTTATAGAGTTGTAACATACATTTATAAGCTAATTATGAAGTTCATCAAATTATAAGAATTCAAGATATGGACGATTAAGAATTAAAAATTGAGAAGGGAAACAACCAAGAAATATTAAAAATCACAAACAAAGACCTATTATGTTAGAACATGTATAGGGTTGGTAAAAGCAAAAATCTTTAAGAGAGGGATGACATCAGGGCATTACTAACTAATTTTAAAGATATATTTGCATAGGGGTCCTATAAATATATTATGAATTAATCCCTTTGTGATTATGCATAATAATCTTTAAGAGAGAGTGAGTCTTGGAGCAACTGGTAAAGTTACTCCTTTCTGACCAGAAGCTCACAGATTCGAGTCACGAAAACAATCTCTTTGTAAAAAATACAAGGGGAGGGCTGCATACATTGATGACTATTCTCTAAACATCATAAAGCGAGGAGCCTTGTGTACTGGGGTATGTTGACTTTTCAACTTTTTTGATTATACATAATATAATAATCAACCTTAAGCTCAAAACAGTGAAAAAAAAAGTCTTTAATTTCTAAAGGCAAAGTGTTACAGACAATAAAGGGCATTAGCTGTAGTAGGGTCACTTAATTAGAGAAATATAATACCCTAACTAGCTAGTTAATTCGGTGCTCGTGAAAAAAATAAACAAAATAGATGATGTTTGTTAAATCTATAAATCTAAATAGGATATGGCCCAAAATATATTTTCTCAAAAAAATTTATCAATTGGTGGATGTCAATTCGATCTATTACTAGCTCAACTTTATAGACATGTCTTTAAGATATAACTAGATTTGTATGTGTGCAGGTGACTGTGAGCACTCTACATTTATAATTCACAGTGGTACATACTATTACAATTAATAACATTTAAGTTGAAGAGTACTAGGACTACCTAACAACATTTGATGAACAAAATTTTTAAAACCTAGGTAGGGAAGAACATAGTGACCTACATAGATGAAATGATAGTTAAGAAAAGGAGGATGAAGTTCACTAGGAAGACTTATGTCAGTGTTTTGACAATATTTTGATACTTTGAGAAGGTATAATATGAGATTGAATCCTAAAAAGTACACATTTAATGTTTTTACTGGAAAGTTTTTAGATTTCATGGTAAACATTGAAGTCCTAAAATTTCCTCTACTAGACAAATAAACTTATAATAAAACAAATTATGTTATATTAAGAGAACTTCATAATCATTTCTGATAGAAGTAGAAACATGAATATGTAAATTCAAATGATTAAACAAAAACATATGAGAACTATTTTAAAACACAATACAATATTTTTTCTCATTCTTTTAAAACAAACGTTGAAAATGAAAACAAAAAATCTTAGCATAAACTGTTTAAGCAAAATTCACAAAGATTACTTTGAACCTCAAGAATTATATTACAATATAAACTAGACATTAATATTTTACAATGTTTAAAAATCACGCTGATGTTATAATAACCCCATATATCTAACTTGAAATTGATGGATCCCCAAATTATCATCAGGTTTTCGTTAATTTCAACTCACTTAGATACACTAATGTGTATAGGGAGGCCTATCACTACAAAATTATGCCTAATTACACTAGTGGGCCTCCACTAATAGGCAGAATCTTAATATGAGATATTAGGAATTTTTTTCCTAGTTCCTTGATCTATTTTTGATATGTTGTCAATTGTTAGTTAGTTTTTTTTTAACACTATCCTAATATAAGATTAGAAGTAAGAAAATTTATCATTTCATACTAGTTTAGTGATAAATAAAGGTTAATCACATTAGGAACAATATAATATCTAAGTATAACATTACTATTACTATGTAATAAATAACAAAGGGATATATCTTATTTAAAATAAATTAAATTAAACTAAAAAGATTTAAATTCCATCAGAAACAAACCAAACACACACTCTTCATCACTAACATCTTCCAAGCTAAGCAGCTTATTTCTTGCCTCCTTTTCATTCTCAAACACATACTCATTTTCCTCCTTTATCATTATATCTCTCTTGTTGGGACATTAAGGTGCCATTTATCCTTTCTTTAAGTACTAAAAACACTTGATCTTATGATTCCTAGTTGTAGAAGCAAATTCAACTTTAACTTTCTGTACATTAGAAGACTATACTTTTAGCTTAGTTACTTTATATTTAGGCTTTAGAGCTTTGTCCTCCTTTCTACTGTAAGATTTTGTCCATAATAAAGCATATGCATTAGACACACCTAAATATTTAGGAGGCCTTTTTTTAGTTAGCTCTCTACCTTTATGACCATATACACTGAATCCTCTAATAACTTTATGAAATTAATAATTTCTAAATTTAACCTATAGATAAATTGAAGCATTACCACCTCTATATTTGCTTTAGCTATGGCAACCTTCATCTCCTTGTAGTATTCCTCCACACTCTTATAGTCTTAAGTTAGTATTTCAAACCTTTGGTAGAGCTCCTTATGATAGGAACTTGGCATAAATCACTTTCTCATCCTCCTAAGTTCTAATAGATGGTTCTTGATTCCTCCTCTTACTTAAAATTTGTTGATCTTATAATTCAACCACATAATCACTAAACTTTACTTTGTAATCATGATTACCTTTTTCTTCTCTAAAAAATTATAATAATGAAAAATCAAATCCATTTGCTTCTTTCACTCCAGGTAATTATCTAAATCTATCTTTTCTATAAAAGGTTGTATCACCATCTTGATGCTTCCCATATTATTATCTACTCTTTCTTCATGCTCCCTTTTATATCCTATGCCAAACCTTCACCCTCTTCGTCTCGCTATTCTTCTTCTTCTACCACCCCTTAGATTTAGTTCTTCCAAGTTACTTGTAACTCTTTAAAGTCCATCATCCATCTTAAACTCATCCATATTTGGAGTCATATGTGGATTACACTGTAGTCTAGCTATAACAATGTCTTATTTATCCAACCATTACTTAAATTCACCAAATTACCTCTAAGTTGCTCGTATTAGCCTTAGATAACTTTAATGAACGACTCATAATCTACTCCTATTTTTTCCTCCTTACTTGGTTCCTTGTATTTGGACATTGTTCTACTTTGGGTTAGAGTCATGTTGTACTTTTACAAAGAAAAGAATTAGTAGTAAAAGCTCTCCCTCTCATGTTTGCTCTTAAAGGTTTCACTCAAATCTTAACATAACTATTAAATTAAGGTTTTTTATAAACTAGACAATCTAAATCATAAGAAAGAGTTTAAATCTTTTTCCCTTCGTCAAATACTCCTAAAGAAGCAAACTGTAGGCATGAAACAGAAAAGGAATGAAATTAGAAACCAATGAACAAACAAACTCAAAATAAGAAATTGAGTTTGAAGAAACCCAATTAGACTCAATAACTGAAAGAAGAATTTGACAAGGATGAAATGGTAACAAAAACAAAACTAACTAATTAAATATAATTTATTTGGAATTACTATTTTTTTTCCTTGTTGGAATAGGAATAAATATTTCTCTAATTCTCGATGTAATTGCTAGTCTATTTGTATTTGTTTTAGATTAAAATTTAGATTAACTTTCTTTTTTTTATTGACCTAGAATTTAAGAAACAAGGAAACTAAACTTAAGAAAATTTTGTTCTCTATGATTCTTTAAGAAAGATATGAACAAACAATATATATTGTATATATAGATAATGAAATTAAGAATGAACCTTAACATAAAATTGAGCTCTAATACCAAATTCTGAGATAACCCTTACAAATAGAGCTAGTGAGATTCAATATTAATATGATAGAACCTAGGATCATTCTATAGAAACAAGTTAATCCAAGAAACAAACATGAAGCACATACAGAAAGATATGAATCACCACATTCTAAAAAAGAAAGGATTGTGAGTGATAAGATTCTTAGGTTTTGATCATCATTAGTAAGCTAGATAAGATTGAAGTTTTCATAGAACCTTGATTAGAAACACTTTAAAAAATTAAAGAATAATCTTCAAATGGTTTGATTAATCACTAATAATGTCATGTATCAATTACAAGCATCTCTAAGCCTCTTATATATATAAAACCCTTAATATTAGAGTTATAAAACAATAGGAGACTGATGCCTATCTTAGACCATAATTGACTTCAATTTTATTTTGGGAAAAACTACTTAAAACCGAATCCTAGTTTGACATCGATTACATGTTGAACTCCAATACAAATTTTTTTATAGAACTCTAGTCTATAGAAACTTGTGAAAGAAAGGTTCTAATAACAAAGATGACTTTAATAGTGGTTATATAATATTTTTTATTACTCCATTAATAGTGCAAGATTGGCACCAATTACACTTAGAGTCTAGTACTGGTTATGATATGTAATAATGATTCTTCATATTTATCCTTCACTAAATCATCATTGTAAATTTACTTTCAATATTTAGAAGTAGCAAAGCCTCACTTCATATATAGAGATCCACTATTAAGTTATTAAGAGCATCTTTATCCTTCCTTGCCCTTTCTGTTAACGATCCGTTAATATTATTCAAAGGATCTCTATTAGCCTTCGGAGCTCAAGTAATTGCTACTTGATTTCCATCACCTCCCACATACTTAAATTGTCCTTAATGGAAGACTAATAAGAACAAAAATAAAGGAATAATACATAAATTTTAAAGAATAGGGGCAGAAAATAAGAATAAGAAACTAAAAATAATGAAAAAGATACTTGAAACAAATCAAATAACATATAGTAGATAAAAAGTAAATAACATAAATAAAAATAAAGTGGGTTTTGAATTAAAAAGGGAAGAAATAAACATAAATACAATAAACTAAGAAAAATGACATCCAATCAGCTAATTGTTGCACCATCATCACCATTTTCCTAATAAATGGAAAATATAAAGTGCATTTTAGAAAGAAATGAGACTCTTGCCTAAGGGGATGGGATATAAGAAAGGAAAAGATTAAACACTCCTAAGCAAAGACACAATATCTCTCTATAACACTCTTTATAATTAGTTAAAAAATCAACAATATAGTTTAATATTATATTATTATTAATTGGCAGTAGTTAGTAGCTACAAAATCACTTTTAATAATTTAGTCTATGCAATACCTAAAATTAGTATAATTGATAACTACTGATGTACATTAGTTATAATTTAATATTAGTGATGATGTTATAATTATTTACCAATTATACTTCTTTAGGCCACTTTTTCATTCACTAAAGAGCTAAATAATTATTCATTTTAGTTTTATTAATTTTGATGAGAAATTAATGAATTATAGATTCCATTTATTTTATTATAAGCTCATTTTGATATAATACTGACTTTTGACAATCTTTTTATTGAGGGAAGTTTTAATTTTTCAATTAAATTGAGCATGTTGAAATTGAGTCATTAATTCTACATTATTCATAAACAATGTTCAACCTCACTATTTTACATAGGAAAACATGTTGGAATGATTATGTGAATAGAGTAAGATCACAACTTAATTAAGATAGGAAGAAATATGATAAACAAATTGTCATTATAAGTAAAAAACAAAAGGAAGTTATAATACAAACACTCACTGACCGTACGTTAAAAATATTAATTTATAACTAAGAACCTATTAGATTGGAATCTTCATAAGCTCCACTCTTGGATTCTTGAACTTGTTTCTTGATATATGAAACAAAAAGATTGATGAGTATTTACAGGTGCATCAAACTAATTATATCTATATTTTTCAATTTTTTATGGGTATCATATGTTATAATATTTAATTTTATTCTAAAAAATGTTTATCTTTATTTAGATATTTTATGAATAATATCTAGATTATTCCAATAATCTTCAACTTGATAATTTGATTAAGAAGCAATTAATCTTCACACCATCTTTTCATTATTATATTGCTTACATTTCTATTAAGTCGTATAAGGATAGATACCAAATAAACTTGTCATTTTTGACTTTTTTTCCATAAAATTTTATATAATCTTTGGAATAGACATTTTGCATATCTACGGTTCCTTCTTCCATTTTGCTTATAGAAATTACACTTGTATATGCTTGATTTTTTTAATGAAATGTTGGATTCCTTGCTAATTGCAAGGCACTTTGATTGTCACAATATAATTAATCTTTCCATTGTTTTTGTCTTAGTTCTTCTAAAACCAATTTAAACTATATTACTTCTTTACTAAATTGCGTAGCTGCTACATATTCCACTTCTATTGTTTATGTGCCCATAACTGATTGTAGCTTTGATTACTAATTTACAACCCCATTAGTAAGAATAAAAACATAACATGTAATGAATTTGCTTTTATCAAAGTCACTTACATAATTAATTGTAATATAAAAGGTCCCTTTAATGTATCTTAGGATTTTCTTTACATCATTTTAATGCTCTCTTCCAAGATTCACTATGTAGTGACTAACCATTACTAGAATTCCCCATGATAGATGTATAATAAGAAGAGGGGCAGATATTGGCATATTGAAGCATCACAAAACCTTTTTTAGGTAGTTTCTTTGAGAAAGCCAAACCTTCTCATTATTTATATCATATTGAACTTGCATCATAAGAGTCTAGTTTGATGGTCTCAATTTTTTATTTCAAATTCCCTTCCCAACTTTTTTGTTTCTTTATTATAATCTTTGTTAGGGCCTACAACTAATATATTGTCTACATACAATAGCAAATGTATGCATTAGCTCTGTTGTATTCAAAGCTCATGATACCAAAACCTCTACACCAATTTAAGATCATAAAAAGATTTTTTTTTCCATTTACAAACCAAGTTCTCTTTTACTTTTTCTTCAAAGCCTTCTAATTGGAGTATATAGATTTCTTCTTTAAGATATCCGGAAAGAAAAACAATTTTTAGATCTAACGAATTTAGATTAAGGCAAATAAATTACACTTTTCTAGGTCTACTATGATTGTAGTAAGTTAATCTATAAGAAAAAATATTTCTTATTCCTTCTTTTTAAGCATACCCTTTTACTACCAATCTTGCACGATGTCACTCTACTTGATATTTACGACTTCACTTGATTCTGAAGACTAGTTTATTATTAACTATATTATTTCCTTATGGTAATGGTAGAAATTACCTAGTTTTAATCTTATGAAAAGCTTTAATTTTTTTATAGATTACTATTATTCACTGAGAGACATCTAGATTATTAAATGCTTCTTAGAGAGCTAATGCTCTTTGTTCTATATTAAAAGGTTGTATGCTATACTACTCTCCATTATATAATCTGAGTGTCAGTTCGCGGGTCTTTTATACAATCTGATTAACAAATTTTGGAGATTTAGACTCAACTAGTTCTTGAACATCTTGCTTCAGTACTACTTTCAAAGAATTTTGAAATTTCTTTCTGTTTGTATAATAGTCTCTAAATTTCTTATAAAATTTTCTTTTCTTTATCTTTGTAATTTATCTTTTACAAATATGAATTCCATACTGAAAATAAACTTACGGGCAATGGAATCCCAAAGTGATGCCCCTTCATTTTATCATCATATCTTAAAAATAAGCATTTATTGGATTTAGATCTAGCTTTATGGTTTATTTGGCATTATACATCACCTATCAAGACTTTTGGACATATGGAGGTTGGAATAATCCACTATCTTTCTAATCTGCAACTTCATCAATTTCTTCAATTTAATTGTAGTTGATAGAACCTGATTCATTATATAATAGGCAATATTGATTGATTTTGCTCCAAAAGCCACCTATAGCTCTCAATATTGCTCTTGTTCTTTCTAATAAATTTCCATTCATCTAGTTTACGACTCCATTTTATTAAGAAGTATATTGATTGATGAATATTTGAACATAATTATACACCTATATCTAACATATTTTCCTTGATATTTTGTATTTTTGTTGTATATTTTGTACTTAATTCATTCCAAGTGCATTTATAGGTCATAATTGCCTTTATTGAACAAAAGGAGACAAATTTGAAAAAATTGTGACATCAAACAAAGATTTGACGTAAATTGGAGATACATATCGTGTATGTGATCATGTAAGTCTTTGTGAATGTCTGAAGTTACAATTTTATAGGTTTTTGGAGCTAAACAATCACCTAAATGACCATGTAATTGACCATATATATCCCAGAAACCTTAGTTTTGGTTATAAAAAGATGTGAGTTAAGGCAAATTAAGTGGAGCCAAATTTTACAACAAATCTGAGGTGTGAAACATCAAGACATGTGATAATTTTGATCAAGAGACAAGGAGAACATGAAGTTAACATCTAAAGAGATATGATAAAAGGCTTCATTAAATCAAAATTTATAAGATCCAATAGAAGAGAAAGAGAGATTTAGAATTATGAACTCTTTGTTTTATAGTAGTTTCATACATGTTTATCTTTGATTTCATTCTCTATGATTAGCAACTTAACATGTTTAGTGTCTAGGTGTGATGAACCCTAGTTTAGGATAACAATACGTTTCAATCTTTTCTTTACTATAATTATATTGATTGGTCTATTGTGATTCGATTATGTATTTTCCTTTTGTTCTAATATATTCGGAATATTAATCTAAAGGTAGGTCGACATAAATTATTTGGATTAGGTTCAAACATAATAGTGGAATTCATAAATCGATAATACAATCCTAGGGTTTTAACTAGAAAGATTTCTATTAATCAAATGATATAATAGTTATTAGTAGTCTTAAGAGAGTTATTAACATAAGATAGAAATTTTCCTGATCCAATAATCAATAATATAATTGGATGATAAAAGACTAATTATTTAATAATTATATAGGGGATTAATCACCTAGACACTAATATTTGATACTGAATTTTTTAAGTAATTTCTTATAGTTGTCATTTGCATTGTGTTTTAAGGTTTAATTTGTTATGTATTTAGTATGAATTTGAGTGTTGAGTGTGTATTTAGGTTTTAATTGTGTTAGTTTCTATGTTTAAGTGTTTTTAGGGGTTAATATGAGTCTTTGAGCTTAATTGTTATATTTTTGAGGTACCTTGATGTATTTGCCAGTGTTTCAGGGTAAACAGCGAAGAACGAAGAAGTTGCGAGGAGTTTTTGGGCCAAAGACATAGCCCACGATCGTGGCACAACAAGCCATAATCATGACAGAGAGGGATGAGTCAAAGCAGCCAGGCCACGATCGTCCACATGGAGGCACAGTCTTGACAGAGAGCTTCCATTCAGGCCACGATCGTGCACATTAAGCCATGATCATGACAGAAAGATTTAGGCGTTGGCCACGATCATGGCCTGCATTGGGCTGAAGTAAAAACTCAAAATTTGCAAGATTTTTCAGACCGTTTCGACTCCGACTTTAATCTAGAGCATCAAAGTATAAGTACATCATTATGAGACATATGCAGCAGCCTTGGAGAGTCCGAAAAAGAGAGCTTTCACATTAGCCGATTTCGGAAAAACCTAGAGAGAAATTGAGAGATAGAGGGAGGAGACAAAGGAAGAGAAATACAGAGAAGAAACTTGACGCAATGTACTTCCCAAAAGAGGTGGTTTCTTACTATTATTGCCTCCGTAATTCTGTTCCCGACATATTTTTCAGTTATTTCAATTTTATTCATGTATGGAATTGAAATAGGTGCTGAAAATAAGTTGTGTTGAATATTGAGTTGTTGTTTATACTCACCTTTGAGACTTTAATTTTTTAGATTAATAAAGTTTGATTGATTTTATTTTTTATTGTTTTAATTGTGATTTAATTCTGCTCTTAATAATTTGGTAATAAACTAACAGGGTGAGCTAAGTGAAAATAATCAAATAGGGCTAACGAGAGTTAATTGATTTGATAAGTAGAGAATTGAATCAAACTGGTAGAATTGTGTAATGAGAGATCGAGCATAGGTTCCCAGTAAGTTTCAGACAATTTAGAACTAATTTAGGTTTTGGGTCAATTGTGAATTGAGAGATTATAATTCCATAATTTAAATTAGGGATTATCAATTAGAGTTAAGAATTATAACCTAAGAGAGAGTAATTCACCCTAGGATCGTCTAGACCCATTAATTCGATAATTGCACAATTGATTAGGTTTTCTTTAATTTGGATTATGATTTCTAGGTTGGTTTTGGGATTGGTTTGTGTGACTTGCTACCTTGTTTAGATTTTTTCAATTAAATTCTTGAAATTAATTATTTGATTGGTTTATTTTCTGCATTAGTTTATTTATTTTGAATTATTATAGTTTAGTACGATCTTAGATTTTAGGACTAGTTTAGCTCTCCTCGTGGGATCGATACCTTACGTACTACACGAACAACCTGTGCGTTTGTGGAATTTACCGAGGTTAATAAATATTAAAACTTAGTATGTGTAACCTTGCGATCAAGTTTTTAGCACCGTTGCTGGGAGGCGATTAGTTTAGTTCTTTAGTCTAAGGCTTTTCCACTAACTTTTGTTTTTTGTTTTTAAATTTAGGCATAAAGTAGAGGCACATCAAGACTCCTTAGAGTGAGAATGAGACATTTGAAAAGTTGAATGCTAAGAAGAGATAAAAAGAACAATTATGAAGGGTGTATAATATAGGGAGCAAGGGATGCTTGTGAAGTTCAAGTAGCCTTAATTTGGTTAGAAAAATCATCATCCTTATATGCACCTATACATTTCAGGGTGGCAGAACCAACCCAATTTCTGTTGATCCAACAACGTAGGGACTCACTTAGGACATCAAGGCTTATTAAAATTTAAGCAAGATGAGTCCAGTTCATGGGATTTCAAGTTAGACAAAATCATAGATAAGCTCATAGATATGGAAGAGAACCATAAGAGATTGGAAAAGAAGTTTGAACAAGTAACAGAAGATCATGCATCTTCTATTCACAATCTAGAGGTTTGAATAGGCCAGCTTTCCAAGGAATTTTGTAAGCAAAGTGTGAAAAACTGTTTGCGTAGCATGAAAGTAAATTCAATAGAGCCATACCAGGCTACCACACTTAGGAATGGGGTAGAGCTAGATGAACCAGCAAGAAATCAAGCTAATCCTGACCTTATAGAAGACCAAGAACTTAAGAAAAAGGATGAAGGAAAGGATGGAAACCCCTCATACTATCTGCCAGATCTTAGTACACCATATGTGAACATCGGAAAATTTTAGGGAGCTGATCAAGCAAAGAACTCTATCTTTTGGATTGATGATGATCAAATGACATTCAACATGAATGATGTAATTGAGAATCTGAAGGTTAGTAGCTCATTCAGGATAATTGATAGAAGAGGACGAAGAACAGATGACAACAGACATCGAGTTTGAAGAAGCTATAAAAGTCTCTGTTTATGAAGTGGAAGAAGCAGAGGAGACGAAGGTGAATAGCGAAGAAAGAGAGAAACTCACCTTCTTACAGGACAAATTGTTAGATTTGATGGAAGATTAAGGGAGTTTTGTTATTCCCTATTTTAGTGACAATTTGTTAGAAAAAAGGACATTACTGAGCTTAATTGGTTTTCTCAACTTTATTAATATTGTTCTTATGATCATTTTGCAATTTGTAGCTCACTTACAGGCTACAAAACTTATGTTGAACGAGAAGGGTGGAAGCAAGCCTCTCATAATTAATCACGGCTAAGTCTTAAAGGATGAAGGTCAAGTTAATGACCATAAATTAGCACGCTTAGTAGTCAGATTTAAATTGTTGTATAGTTAGGTTTGTTTTATATTCTTAAATAAGTTTTGAATGAATTGGAACTGTTTGGATTACTAATTCTTTTCTTCTTTTAAATCACTTATAAGATAAGGAAACACTCTCAATGTCAAACGGATTTAGTATCAACATTATTGCCATGACCACCTCTATCACCATAAACGGTTTCATGTTCTAACCCTTTTCTTTTCATTTTGTTAGTATTCTTATGTTTTTCAAATATTATGTTTTATTTCCCCTGGTGTGTTTGTGTACCCTGCTCACATTGAGGACAATGTGTTGTTCAAGTGTGGGGAGGATTATGTGTTTTACTTTTCAATGTGATTTTTGCATATTGTATGATAGTTATTAGGTTGCATTTTGTGAACTGTTTGAATGTATCAATGGCTTAAATGGAGTAGAATTTATTTAATTTTGAACATAGTTTATTAAGTTGTAAATCATCATTATCTCACAAAATTAGTGAATTAGGAGTCTTTGGATAAATATACAAATTAATTAGGATTTAGTGTAAATTTAGCAACCTATAGGTTGTCTCATTCATTCATAATTTGAGGTCTTTTAACTTAAGTATCTTGACTAGTATTTTTCATGAAAACGAATAGCTTAAAACAACAAGGTAGGTGAAAAAAATGTATATTTTATTAATAAATCACTATTATGCTGGCCTTTGAGTTATGAATAGAGCTAGTAGCCAGTTGAAAACATGATAATAGCTGAGTAACCAGATCGACACACATCACAAATGTGTGTCTTTGCATCAAAAGGTTATAATAACATTTCAACAAGCTGTTAATAAATGACTTAGTTGAGTAACCAGATCGACATTTATCACCAATGTTTGCCTCTGAGTAAAAGACAAAGTCTGTGTTTTTTTATTAAATTTGAAAAAAAAGGTATGTTCTTAATAAAAACCTACCGGACTTGTAATAAGCTTGAATTTTCATGAAAATGTACTTAGGAATAGTTACAGAGTCTAAAGGACCAAAGAATTATTAATGTGTGTGTACAATTGAAAAGGGTAATTAAATTAGCACTTAGATCCCTATTAACTTGTATATTTAGTTCAAAGCCCTTAGACATAGATTTTGCAAGTTAATGACTAGAAATAACTTCTTAGATAGTGTTCAAGATTAAATTTATTTCATAAAGTTAAAGTCATTGTCTCATTTTTGCATTGTGTGCTTCGTGTTTGTTATGTTTGTTATTTTGTTTACCTAAGGACAAGCAAACGTTTAAGTATGGGGATGTTGATAATTGTCATTTGTAATGTGTTTTAGGGTTTAATTTGTTATGTATTTAGTATGAATTTGAGTGTTGAGTGTGTATTTAGGCTTTAATTGCGTTAGTTTGCGTGTTTAAGTGTTTTTGTGGGTTAATATGATTCTTTGAGCTTATGTGTTATATTTTTGAGGTACCTTGATATGTTTGCTAGAGTTTTAGGGTAAACAGCGAAGAACGGAGAAGTTGCGAGGAGTTTTCTAGCCAAAGACATAGGCCACGATCATGATAGAGAGCGACGAGCTAGAGCAACCAGGCCACGATCGTGCACATGGAGGCACGGTCGTGACAGAGAGTTTCCATTCAAGCCACGATCGTGCACATTGAGCCACGATCGTGACAAAAAGGTTTAACCACTGGCCACGATCGTGGCCTACATCGCTGAAGCAAAAAGTCAATTTTTGCAAGATTTTTTGGACCGTTTTGACCCTGACTTTAACCTAGAGCGTCCAAAGTATAAATACATCATTATGAGACATATGCAGCTGCCTTGGAGAGTTTAAAAAAGAGAACTTTCAAATTAGCCATTTCCGGAAATACCTAAAGAGAAATTGAGAGATTGAGGAAGAAGACAAAGGAAGAGAAATATAGAAAAGAAGCTTGACACAACGTACTTCCTGAAACAGGTGATTTCCTACTGTCGCTACCTCCGCAATTCCATTCCTGACATATTTTTCGGTTATTTCAATTTTATTCATGTATAGAATTGAAATAGGTGTTGAGAATAGGTTGTGTTGAATGTTGAGTTGTTGTTTATGCTCACCTTTGGGACTTTGATTTTTGAGATCAATAAAGCTTGATTGATTGTGTTTTTTATTAATTTAATTGTGATTTAATTCTGCTCTTAATAACTTGGCAATAAACTGACAGGGTGAGCCGAGTAAACATAATCAAATTGGGCTAACAAGAGTTATGTGATTTGATAGGTAGCTAATTGAATCAAACCAGTAGAATCGTGTAACAAGAGATTGAGCATAGGTTTCCGGTAAGTTTTAGACAATTTAGAACTAATTTAGGTTTTAAGTCAATTGTGAATCGAGAGATCACAATTCCATAATTTAAATTAGGGATTATCAATTAAGGTTAAGAATTATAACTCGAGAGAGAGAATAATTCACCCTAGGACCGTCTAGACCCATTAATTCTATAATTGCACAATTGATTAGGTTTTCTTTAATTTCGGATTAAAACCCTCTTTCTCTAACTTGATGGTTTCTAGGTTAGTTTTGGGATTGGTTTCTATGACTTGTTATCTTGTTTAGTTTTTTGCAATCAAATTCTTGAAATTAATTATTTGATTGGTTTATTTTCTGCATTAGTTTATTTATTTTGAATTATTGTAGTTTAGTACGACCTTAGATTTTAGGACTAGTTTAGCCCTCCTTGTGGGATTGATACCTTAGGTACTACGCGAACAACCCAAGCACTTGCGGAATTTACCAAGGATAATAAATATTAAAACTTAGCGAGTATAACCTTTCGATCAGTTTCCTTGTCTTGCATTCATTATTGTTTCTAATTTTAGTTTATTTGTTTAAGTTTTTATTTCTAGCTAAAATTTAAGCATTCAATTGTTAGGCTAGATAATAAAAGAAGGGTAACTATTTGTAATTACAGTCTTCGTGAGATCGATCCGTACTTACCTATACTATCTACAACTATGTTGTAGACTTGTGGTTAATTTAATTATTGGTATAGAAACCAAAAATCATGTATGTAATAGGGGACATTCTTTTAATGCATTCTCACTTACAAAACTCTCTTTCATTATATGTCCTTAAGCTCTTGATCTTTTTTCCATAATCAATTTCAACATGCATTTAAAAACTTTGAAGACTTATAAGACATTTACTTTCCTATTTATAGGGCATACCCAACACCTTCAAGAAAAATCATTAATGAAAGAGACAAAGTATTTTACTCCTTTATAGATAGAACTTGTGCTTGCCAATACCTCAGGGTGAACCAGTTTAAAAACAAATTTGCGTCTTAAATTTGATTTTTAAATTTTACACTATTTTATTTACCTATAATACAATGCTTTAAAGGAGTTAGTTATATCTTTGTAAGTTTAGGGAGTAGTTTTTTCTCAACAAAGATCTTCATTCCTTGTTTGGATATATGTCCAAGTTTAATATGCCATAATATTGAAGATCTTTCACTTAGAATATTTGAAGTAGCTTATTCTTTTACTTATAGCAATGTCTCTCCCTTTAACTTTTACAACTTTGCATTTACCTTTTATCCCTTATAAGTATCAGCATGCCTCGAATTATCTTTAGAATCCTTTTTGATAATTTTTATTTTTCTCCTAAGATCATATAGTCAACCCAGAGAAAATAAATTTATCTTTAAGCCTTTCATATGTCATCCTCCTTAAAGTGTACAGACTATACTATCATACATCTTTACCTTAAAGATTCCAATACCAAAAACTTTTAGAGGATAGTCATTAAAACTGTACATAGACTTCTAGATAAGTTTATAATGATGGAGCCACTATTTTCTAGAGGTCGTGTGAAAAGTAACTACTGATTTGAAGAGCTATATGTCAAATAGTAACTTCCTACTTTTAATTATTATACCTATTTCACATCACCTAATATTGATTTCATCTAAACTATTTGCAATTTTTTCTTAAGGGCTAAAATTTTTCTTATTTAAATTCTAACAATCCTTTTCCGAGTGATCCTTCTTTCCAAAATTGTAATAGTTTATTTTTCTTCTTACTTTTTTAATTTTTACTCTACTATTATTTTCTCTCAATTGGGCATGTTCCATTGATCTTTTACTTTTCACCACAAAGTTTTGACTTATTAGAAACTAGATTCCATGTCTTCCTTTTTCATACGTTGACTTTCTTCCCCTAAAACAGTGACTATAATGAACATTCATGTGACTCTATTCTTTAATCCAACGATGTGAGTTAAGAGAATAGAGTAGACAAATTATTTATATGGTTGGCCATTGCAGTGGATTCTAACATCTGAAGAGTTATAAAGTTTTCTCTTAAGGAAAAATTTATAATTGAGTGACTTGATCTTATAAAACTTTGTGAGATGATCTCATATCTCATTTCCTTTTTTTTTTAATTTTCTACACTAGACCAAAAATTGTCAATAAAAGTTAGATAAAAATTTGCAGTAACATTCATATCCAATTCATTCCATTTAGCGTCATCTATGAAGTTCATTGGCCTTCTACTAATGGTTATGAGGCAATTATCCTTAAGGTTGTAAGGCAATTATCTTTTGTAATGATAAGTTTTATCTTCAACTTTAACAACGAGAAATTATTCCCTTGGAACGTCTCAATAGTTTAGTTGTTGTTGCTTATATGTCTAACTACTTTGAACTAAGAGAAATATATCCCTCTATTTTATGTAAATAATAATTGTATATTTGAATAGTACCTAGCATCTTGAAAACGTGAATAATATCTAACTTATTTTTAAGTGGAGAATCCACTATAAATGACAACCACATAACATATGATAAGTAGATATATACACTAATTAAGTTTTAATACCACTTGTTAAAATGATGATTTAGGTAAAGTAAAATCACAACTCAATCAAGATTGGAGGAAATATTATGAGTAAAAAGAGAAACTATAATACAAACTCTCGCTCAAAAAAGAGAAACTATAATACAAACTCTCGCTCACTAAGTATAATTATAATTATTAATTTATAATTTATAAGATTGGAATCCTTACAAGCCCTACTCTTAGATATTTGAATTTGTTTGTTGATTGATGAAACAAGAGAATTGATGGGTATTGACAAGTGTATTAAACAAATTAGAGTCACACAATTCAATTTGTTATAATTACACTATATCCGAATATTTACTTTTATACCACAAATTATTTATCTTTATCTAATTATTTTTATATAAATAATATCTAAATATTATTAGTAATATCTAAACTCTTCCAACAAAATACAAGTACTATAGAACCACTGGCCAGCTAACTTACTTCATTTGACTAATGCAACCTGGTTAAACCATAGTCTATATACATTCCATGTTAAGTGATGTTTTAGTTGATTATTGGTCATTAGCAATTATAGTCATTCTAAGATACAGCAAACATAACGATTTAGTTATTGACCAGACAGGAGAAAGATGTATATCGCACCAACTGTCCACTTTGGCTTGGTTGGCGAACGTCTTAAAGATGATCTTAACTTTGACCAGTGCCTTTCCCTCTAACCATCCCTTTCATTAGCGTTATTGATGGGACTCAAGTTGAGAAGGCGTATGAAAAAAAAACTAGAAGTCCATCTTTCAAAATCCTTGTATTGGAAAACAGGAATTTTTTTTCTGAAAGTCAAGATAATTTTCATATAAGTTGATGATGCTGACAAATAAGGAAGCTGCGTTGTGTGTTTCACCAGCTATTTTGTCCTTTCTTTCTAACTTGGGCTATATATATGCCAATTATATCTCAGATTTTATGGAACAAAGGAAAATTTGACGTTGAGTATAAGAAAATGTCGTCTGTTATGAGTGTTCTCTTCTTACAAATCGTGGGGTTTGTGTTTCTTAGTACTTTCCTCGTAAGCTGCCAAGCTTCTTCCCTTCGTCGTCATACTTTTGTGGTAAGTACGCAAAGAATACTGGTAAATGTACTCTTTTTGGCTAGACATATATACTAATTAAGATGATTGACTATTGGGCGAGGTATAAGTATTTAACCATTTAATAGACAAGTTTGACTTTGATTAATAAACCTGAAACTTTGTTTCTAAGACACGCATTTGTGTGAGGTAAAAGGTGGTCTTACGGAATTAGAGGAACCCCAATTTTAATTAGAACTATATGTATATAGGAAGGATAGATTTCCTCTTCCTCTCTCTTCCTCTTCTGTTTTTTTATTTTTTTTAATGCATTCTGATTACAACTTTGCATGCGTAAACTTTTGGTACTTTACTTCTCTCACCTTTTATGCATACACTCTCATCGCACCCACTATTGAAACCAACGTTCTAAATCAACATTGAGAAAATGGGGATGGGCATCCAACTAAAATAACAAGGTTCAAGATAAAATGGTCAGAACTACGCTGAATTGATAATTTAAATAACTTAAAAGTAAATTTAATATAGAAATTATTGCAACTTTTTAGTGTTGAATTAGGATTAAATGGATTTTGCTTTAATAAAAAATTAACTAATTTAATAGAAAATAGTATTTAAAATTATAAACCAATTAATAAGCTACTAGATCACCATCTCATCTCTAATCATAGTAATATCGTTCTATCCTTGGACTGAATTAAAGATAGAGGACAATACCCCTGAACTAATTCATTCTTAGCATGCAATCTCACATTTTAAATACATAGCTCAAACTCTGAAGCTCTTAATAACAATAAGATACTTTATTAAACAGTTACAGTTATGTCAGGCACCAAATTAGCTTCTTCCCCCAACTATGGAGGGATAGATATAAATGTAGGTGTTGTATCTCTATAGTTCGTCCAAAGTTCCTAATATTGCCGAGTTATGCATTGTAGGTAAAGGAGGTTCCGTACAAAAGGCTTTGCAGTACAAACAACATATTGACTGTAAATGGGAAATACCCCGGGCCTACGTTATATGCTGACAAGGGAGATACCATTGTTGTGAATGTCGTCAATAAGAGCCCATATAACATCTCCATACATTGGTAGGCATTTTTATGCTTTGTTCTTTGCAGCAGGAAAACAGATAGGCTTTAAGCAATTACCATTAATTTCTGAGAGTGTAGCACTAGGCTAATGGTTTCAGTGATTTTCTTGATTATATTCTTATCTTTATACTACGATAAAGATAACGAGAAGAGAGATTTAAACCTTCTCCTAAGCTCAATCCTCGAATAGTTTTATGTTCCTTATCCAATTACTAACTGAAATTTGTTTCAATGCGACATAATTATTTTTTGTGATAATATCATTTGAAACTCAACGGCTTGTTGAGAGCTTAAGAGATAAAAAGCACTGATGTCTTGAATCCTGCAGGCATGGGGTAAAGCAACCTAACTACCCGTGGTCAGATGGTCCAGAATACATAACGCAGTGTCCAATCCAGCCAGGAGGAAAATTTAGCCAGAAGATCTTCTTGTCGGAAGAAGAAGGAACATTGTGGTGGCATGCTCATAGTGACTGGTCACGCGCCACCGTATACGGCGCCATAGTCATTTTTCCCAAGAAAGGAACCCAGTATCCTTTCCCAATGCCCCATGCAGATGTACCAATTATTCTGGGTATAAAACATTTGATTTTGAAGATTAATAATAATTTGTTTCCGTTGCACGTTAAAATTGGACTTTCAACTGTTTCTTTTTTTTTTTTCTGAATTGGGATGTATTAATTGCTGAAATTATGCAGGAGAGTGGTGGAAAAAAGATATATGGGAAATTTATGATTCATTTATGGAGTCAGGAGGAGACCCCAATGCGTCTGATGCTTTCACTATCAATGGTCAGCCTGGCGATCATTATAATTGCTCAAAACCAGGTAAGCCAACTAGCTAGCTCGAATATATGCTTACTTGTACGCAATGCTATTTCAAAATTGACGTTTTGTATTAATCAAGTCAAATTTCAAAAAAACCTATTCCATTTACAGATACATTCAAGCTAATGGTTGATTATGGCAAGACATATCTTCTTCGTATAGTTAATGCTGTTCTTCAAGACATGCTATTCTTCGCCATTGCCGATCATCAACTAACAGTGGTTGGAACAGATGGAAGCTACACCAAGCCATTGAAAGTTGATTATGTCACAATCTCACCTGGACAAACTATTGATGTCTTGTTAGAAGCCAACCAGCCTTTGGACCGCTATTACATGGCTGCCAAGGCCTACTCCAGCGCTAATGGCGCAGCCTATAATCCAACAAACACCACAGCCATTGTTCAATATAATGGCAACTGTACTTCATCTTCAACTCCTCCTTTTCCTTATCTACCTTCTGTTAATGACACCAACGCGTCAGTCAATTTCACTGGTAGACTTCGAAGCTTAGCCAATAGTGATCATCCAATAAATGTGCCATTGAACATTACCACTCCACTGTTCTTCACGTTATCTATGGCCACATTTCCATGTCCTAATGGTTCGACATGTGAAGGACCTAATGGTGCAAGGCTTGGAGCTAGTATTAACAACATAAGCTTTATTTTACCTTCATCCATGGACATACTCAGAGCCTACTACAATCACGCTAATGGTGTATATGACACCAAATTCCCTAATCAACCACCTCTGTTTTTTAGTTTTACTGCGGATAATATTCCATTGGTTTATCGAACTCCAAGAAAAGCCACGGAAGTGAAAGTGCTAGAGTACAATTCGACAGTGGAGATTGTATTTCAAGGAACAAATTTGGTTGCTGGGACAGACCATCCCATGCACATACATGGAACAAGTTTCTATGTGGTAGGTTGGGGATTTGGTAACTTCGACAAAGATAAGGACATCTCCACATATAACCTTGTCGATCCTCCTCTTCAAAACACCATTGCTGTTCCAAAAAATGGCTGGGCTGCCATTAGATTCAAGGCCAAGAATCCTGGTGCGTGTCATGACTTTTAACCTATTTCAAAAAAATACCCTTATTTTAACTGAAAGTTTTAATTCTAAAATGAATTTGAATAATAATTATATATCTAATGATTATAACTAAAATCTAACAAAATTTGTTGAAATATACGTACGTCTTGTCACAGGAGTGTGGTTCATGCATTGCCACTTAGAGCGTCACTTGTCATGGGGGATGGATATGGCGTTTATTGTGAAGAATGGCAAAGGCCGAGGAGCGCAAATACTACCACCGCCTCCCGATATGCCGCCATGTTAGTAGTGGAATAGATATTTGCATCCCTTACAGTTGGTGGTGGAGATAAAGGGGGATCTCATCTATATATATCTTGATTATTGGCAGATATTTTTCTACTTTTCCATGCAAATGTTTATTGCGAATGACCACTAGGATACTACTACATGTGTGTCTAAGGTGGGCACTTGTTGCCCACAGTACTTAAATAAAATTTTAAGGGTCCTACTATTTTCAGTGTCAAATTTTCCTACATCACACCAAGAATTTTAAAACTTTTCATATAAATTATTGAAAAAGCAATTTGCTTCAATTTTTAAGAGATTGGATTTTATCGCTGTATATCAATACTAATTGGAATAATTACTTAATTAATTAATTTGTCGCCCACTTGATAAAGGTCGTGGAAAGAACTTTAACATATAAATACCCTATATTCAAATTACCTAAATTAAAATCGTCGAATTTCTTAGAAGTCATTATCTAAATTAAATTATTATTGTTAATTAACTTAACTTTATCATTGTATTTTAACTTTTTGTTCCTTTTATATTAAATACAAAGATATTAACCATAATCAATTAGTTTTAAAATCATGTCGTAATTAAACAATTCATGCTATAATTGAAACTAAAGATTATTATCATTACTCTACACACTATTCTACCTTAATATAGTACGGAAACTAACAATATAAATCATGATTACCTTGTTAAATTTTGTCTAAAGTTAAAAATCTTAACGTGACAAATAAGAATTTTTTTAAACAATACCACAACTCAATCGCAACTTCAAAACTCCCTATACTATTGTTTAGATTAAACCCAAAATGCTTTAAAACCTTCACACAAATTACCTAAAAACTCTATCACTACAAACTTGTATTAATAAAGGCTAAATTTCAATAAAGCTTTACTGTACGCAAAAAAGTTAATAGTCATGTGAACTTTAAATACTATCAATAATTAGTATTCAATTTGTTAGAAAGTACACTCCATCTCCAACCTCTTATTTGCCTAATGTTCTTTTTGTTTTGACATACAACCTTATCAATTAAGGGTGATCTTCAAATCTTACTAGTATGAGACAAGCATCATACGCTAAATTTGTCTTTAAAATTATAAAATAGAGATGCTATCCATCATAGTTCTATAGACTATGGTAGTTACGTACCTATTTTTTCACAATAATACACAACTATTATTCACCTTTAATAGGTTTTAAAAGCAAAAAATCCTTTAAATTAAGGCTTCAAATGGCTACTTGTATAATTCAATCTACCGGTCTATTAGGATGCCTCGGCTGTATGCATTACTGCACTTCGACTTTCCGTCTGACTTGCATGTGTTAAGTATGGGAAAAAAGAGAAAGAACAAGTTTCATTTTCCTCATATTTTTGGTGTAAAGTGCATTTTCTTTCCTAGACAAAAATTCAAATCCTATTTTTTAGAAAACCCCCGTAATTTTGGATATATACATAGTGTTTTATTTTTAATTCCTAAATTACATTAGTGTAATCAGTTTATGCTATTTTTGGGTAATTGAGCAGATTTTGTGTTAGGATAAGCTTTATCATAAATTAGAGAAGATTACTAGCAAAAATACACCAGAAACATAAATTTTGTTCAAATGATCGCACACGGTTGTTTGTCAGCCCTTCTTCTTCTTAAATAACCTAAAAAGGAAGATATAATAATCATATGCGCTGGCTAAAGGGAGGCCATGTAATAAAGAAAAATTATTATGACATAAATGTGCTCGTGTCCCCAATTTAGTTTAAGAACAACCCTCTAAATACAAAGTTAGCTATCATTTTTAATAGAGAAGAAGATAAGTGATCATCCCAACAAATAAATGACTAGAATATTGTTATTTCATATAGAACTCACTCTACTTAGATAACTTTTGTTAGCACTTATATATTTGTTAGTATAAAGATGATGTTTGGTATTTTCTTTATTTGTTTATATAGGGAGAACCCTAGCTATTGTCTTTATTAAGGATTTATTCAATTATATTTTATGAATTGGAATATCTTTAAATTTTTTAATAAGAATTTAATCCAAGCTACTGATTAGATCTTATATTAATTTGTATATGGATGATTCAATAGACTTGCATGTGAGTTCACAAAACTTAGATATTAAGAGTTACTTAGGGGCTAGAGATAGGCTTATTAATGAGTGTGCTCTAATGATTCGTACTTTTATGTGTCAATACTAATAAAGTTTTTTCTGTTCCAAATCCAACACTCACCAATCAGGGGTCAAATCATGTGAAGAAGCAATATGCATTTGAAAGCCTAGCACGATTACTAGCCTAAGAATAATAAATAGAAAGATAATTTTATAGGATTTTGATTAATGAAATATAAAATAAAACTAAATCTAAACTTAAGCAATATTCAAAGAAATAAATGATAAGATAATTGATCAGAACATAATAAAATAAAATAGCTATATTTAGATGAATATTTCCCCTAGTGTTACTTTTAATTTAATGAATTAATCAATCTACATCAGATAAATTTTCTAGACCAATAAGAATTTTCAGATGCTAAATTGATACTATCTCAAGTTATAGTTATCTACAATTTGTTAGTTAACACGTATATTTACTGTAACAACCAGTATCTGATTTACCCGGTACACTAAAAAAAATCGGTATTTAAGACTGATGTCATTAAAAATTAGGACATTGAATCATAATTTTTGGTGACATCAAATTAATGATGTTTCACAATTTTTCGGTTGTCACAGAAAATTGTAACCAAAATTTAAAGAATCAATACAAGAGGGACATTTTTGTAAATAATAAAAAGAGTGGCTTATAAAGGAAGCTAAACTATTATCTTTCTTCTTAGATATGTCAATTTCAGCTCGGCCCGACCCAGCATGTGATTAACGGGTTTAACTCGGTTGGACAGGACCACGGGCCGGGTGGGTATGGCCCGTGGATCGACGGGCTGGGCCAAGACCCTTGAAGTAAGGGTCATGGGCCGGGGTAGACGGTCCAACCGGCCCAACCCGTGGACTGTGGCCCTCCCACCGTCAAAAAATTTTTAAAATTTTTTAATTATTTATTAAAATAATTTAAATAAATTAAAAATTTGTAATTAATGTAATTCATAATTTTAACAATAACTTTTAACTTGTTAACTTATTAATTTTTCATATAAATGTCCTAATTAATTGGATTAAATATCCTAATTAATTATACCATTACATACATCTCAATAAATTTATTATATCGTAATTAATTAATTATATGCTGTTATAATTTAAGGTTGTCACATAATACATATATTAAAAAGAAAAAAGGTAAAAATTTTATTAATTTTATGAAACATGAATATATGATAATATGCTTATAACTTT
>JANZXR010000003.1:22073355-22161595 GCA_027575705.1 Erythroxylum echinodendron
ATTATATCATAATTAATTCATTATATGTTGCTATAATTTAAAGTTGTCACATAATATATATATTAAAAAGAAAAAAGATGAAAATTTCATTAATTTTATTAAACATGAATATATGATATGCTTATAACTTTTCATATAAATTTCTAATTAATTGGATTAAATGCCCTAATTAATCATACCATTATATACATCTCAATAATTTAATTATATCATAATTAATTCATTGTATGTTGTTATAATTTAAAGTTGTCAAATAATACATATATTAAAAAGAAAAACATGAAAATTTTATTAATTTTATGAAACATGAATATATGATATTCTTATAACACTCTAAGGACGAGAAAGACTTAAAGTAATACTTATATCTTATATCAAGGTTTTCATTAAAGATCTAAGAAATTACTCTTAACAAACTTTTAATTAGAATGAGTTAGGTAGAAATGAATCTTTTAATATTAGAATTTAAATAGAAGAAAAAATTATGAATGTAATTTATATAAATTTAGATTAATTAGAATAAAATGATTTTGGAAACAAAGTAAAAGAACTATTTTTGACTTAATGAAATAAATAATTTATAAAAACAAATCAAAAGAATTTATATAATGTATTATAGTTTTAATAAAATAGTAGCTATTTTCAATGTAATATACTATACTTATTTGTTTTTATAATTGAATTACTTATATATTATTTTGGAATCGATACATTAGGATTAATAAAGTGATTAATTCATTTTAAGATTAATATAAATACATATATGCATAATGTGTATATTATGTAAATATGAAAAATAAAATAAAAAGTTTAAATTGAGTTGTTTACAAAGAATAATTATGACAACATTATCATTGTTATATATTTTTAATAAATATAAATCGATTGGTATTTTATATAAATATTTTTGTAAAATTTATAGATAATTTCATCTTACATTTTACTATAAATGATTATGTTATAATTTATAATTTATGAATTTAAACAAAAACAATTACAATTTTTTAAAATTGTATATATATTTTAAAATTTTTTAAAATATATTAAACGCCCGAGCCGACTCAGGCCCGACAAACGGCCCAGGTCGGTTGGTCTCGGCCTGCAAACTGGCCATGGATTGTGTTTGGCCCACACGGGCCGGGCCTTGGGCTAGGCCCACCTGCAACATTTTTTTGACCGGTCGGGTCGGGTCATCAGTGGCCCGGGCCCAGCCTCGGCCCGTTGACATCCCTATTCTTCCTCCCTCACTTGGCTGAACCATGGAAGCTCCTCTCTCAAAATTTTCAAGCTTTGTGACAAGCAAGTGAAGGAGAATCAAGCCAATTAGTCGATACAAAACAATAAGCCTCGGTCCTGACACTTGATTCTACCGATTGGAATTTAGTTTCTCATTTTCTTTTGCCATAACTATGAAACTCACTTGATGAAATTTATGGGGTTGATGCTTTTGATGATGGATTCTTATTCTTTGATGTCTAATGACTAATTAACGTGAGGAAATTTTCATTTTTTATGATGATTTGGGCCTAAATCAAAACCTAGGGTTTTGGAGTTCAAAGCTGCCAAGGGAGGCAAATTCGTAGGTCCTTCTTATACAATTTTCTTGAGTTGTTTAATGTGTGATGTTGAAGAAAATAAAAACTTGAAAGTTGTCAATATGAGTGTCTACTGTATCCCTAAATGTTTTTTGAATTTAGGGTGAACCAAAAATGAGATACAAATCTCGAATTGAAATTGGTTTAGAATACCAACGGGATTGAAATAAAAGTTAATTATTTGAGGATCATAAAGCCAGAATTGGATGATGAGTTATTCTTATGAAATGCTCGAAAATTTATTATCTAAGTTCCATATAAATAGAATTTTAATTTGATGAGTATCCTGTGAGATATGGCTAAATAAGTGAAGGATGTTACTGACCTTAGAGACACAGAAGAGAATAGAAACAGGACAACCTTAGAAAAATCACAATAAATCCAAATTACACTTTTTTTTAGTTATCTTTAATATGTAATAGCTATATGAGTCTATTAAAAATGGCAATTTGAATCAACCCAATTGGATAAGAAATGAATAAGTGATAATGATTTTAGTCAGGAAGGGTCCAACTCGTGACAGAATATTAAGGCTAACTATAAATGGGATATTTGGAAGCCTTAATGACTGAATTAGAAAATAGGTCATAAAAGGAAAAATGTGAATTTATATTTTAACTAGAGGTATGGAAATTTTGAGAAACATTAGACCTATGTAGAAAAAGTTATGCCTCCGCGAATGAGACTTGTGCAAATGAATCAGTTAAACCGAATAGGTTCAAGTATGATTAAGCTAATCAAGACATAAAGAATCAAGTGTTCGAAATTGTGAGCTAAATTTGGAAATAATGAAGTCCAAGACTCCTAATTTCAAGGGAAATTATGGCTTGAAACCATGTTGATCATTATAGAAGAAAATATACATTGATAATGATATTTGCTAATAAATGAGATTTTTGTAAGAATGACTAATGTGGGTATATGTAATTTTTATGCATGCTCCTTGTAAAAGCAAATGAGGAATAGAATTAGAAGTTGTACCTAGTACCTCTCAAGTTCAAGAAGATTAAAAAAGAGATAAGAACCCCTGAGATAGTCGAGGTGAGTATAATCATGCTATTATACCTATGTAGGAATCCTTTTATCTTACAGGTTGAATTGTTCTCGAATTTGTATGTCTTATTTGATATATGACTCCCTGTGGTTGAGTTTAGCATGTTGTATGCCAGTTTGGCCATATGATATTCAGATTCTTTGCATCTTTTGGCTCCCTTGTTGTGTTGAACCTATTGATTGCAATTCTTTGATGAATTATGTTTTTCATTTTAGCCATGATAAATGAGTTCGCAGGATACCCAGCTAATGGGTTATATTATCAGACTATGTTCACATAGGTAACCCACCAGTGATGGGACAGATCTGGGTCCTACTTGGAGAGGGCATGCCTATAGGTGGCATTGTTAGGCCAACCTTATCTAGAAAGGGGGAGATACGTCGTACTAACATGCCTCTGTCTCTTCCTAAGAAATTCAAAAAAATCAGAACTTAGAAATGAGAAATTAAAACTCAGAAATGAGAAAGTTCATAATTAGAAATCCTGTGGCTCTTTATCAAAGAAAGAACCCAGAAATTAGAAAAAGAGCCCAAATCTAAAAAAAGAATTCAGAAACTAGATTCATTTTTATAACAGAACAATTCATATTTAGATTTATTATTAATATTCATGTGCTTGCCGCATTTAAGATTTCTAAAAAAAGAATTCATAAACTAGATTCATTTTTATAACAGAACAATTCATATTTAGATTTATTATTGATATTCATATGCTTGCCACATTTGAGATTTCTACTTGTTTATTTTTTGATACCATGTATTGTTGTTTAGAATGCCACAAACCATTTTTGTGAAGCTAGCCTTGTGTTTCTTAGCCTTATAAGTATGGAGCATGTTTATATCTCACTGAGTCGTGTTGTTAGACTCACCTCTCACTATTATCATTTCAGGGGATTAGCATATCGTACGAGAGAGAAATCCAAGCCTTTTGAGACTAGCTTGGATAATCATACAAGTAATTGTTTTTGGCATGATGTTAATTGTAGATGCTTATAATTGCTCCATGGTTTGTCCTAATCATATGTACATGATACATGTATGGATATGCTATGTTATTGAGAATGATGTCAGTTGATGATATGAGATGATCATAGATTGGTAGATTATAAGTAGATAATGTATGTTAGAATTACAGATTGAGATCCTTGCTTCATTCAAAACTGTTAAGTACGTATATGGATTATTAATCAGACAAATGAATGGGTCATACCATATTTTCAGTAGAATATAAAAAAGTTAAGCTTACCACAGGTTTTGGTGGCATTAAGCCTACCCATCCCCTAATGCTAACGTAGTCTAGAAGGCGAGTCGTGTCATTTACTATTGCTAATACCTTTTTGAATGTATTAATCTTTATGAAATTCTATGTAAAGTTTTACTCTAACGATAGGACGAGCACATAAGTCTCCTTAAAACATATACATACTCTCTACCTAATTCACTGTCCTCTCACGAGCATACTCTCTCGAGTCATCTATAGGTGAATTCAAATCATATTTAAAAGATGGCATAAGTAAATAATCACTAAGATTAATCAAAGATAATTCATAAAAATACAGAACAAATGATAAGTTAAGTAAAAAATTATATAAAAATAACCAGTAGAAATTCTCTCCTCTAAGTTCTCCATGAAACTTAGCTCCAAAATGGCAAGAAGGTGGAACATTTTATGTCAACTAGTCATATGAGCCTCAATAAGCTTTATACTAACTAAACTAGTATAGATTTTAAGTGCTTTAGTATAGGGATGTTATCAATGCTAGTGTGGAGTCTTAACCCTGACTCCGATTAGCTATTATATGTAATACCATCTTTCTAGATGTTGCCTCCAGCACTAGTTTTATGATTTATTTTCAATGCCAATTATTTTTCAACCTGTATTTTATCCCATAAATTTCTAGGTTATTGTAAGGAATGTCCTTCCTACTCCTTTTAGGGACTATTTGTTGCATTTTTTAATTATTACAAAATAACCAATAAGGTTTTTCCTTTCTAAAAATAAAAATATGTTTAACCACAAACATGTTCAAAGTAATAAAATCAATTAAGCAAATTATAGCAGTTGTGGTGGAAATAAATCTAAATGAAATCTCATTTTCTGTCAACAAGTTGACTTAGTGAGTTAATATCTAGATCTTGATTTTCTAGTAAAAATAGCATAAAATAGATTGCCCAAGGTTTAGAGAAGCCTCCCAATGGCTAACCCTAACGTTTCGATAGAAAAAGATGTTTCTTGTATATTCCTAAAAATGAGTAAGGTCGTATAAAATTAGAATTTTCATCTTTAAATACTTTTTAATCCATCTAGGAAATGGTTTGGGCAGAGCCATGCCATATATCATGGTCCTTTATTTTCTTTGTGTGACAGATATGACCTCTAACACTATCACGTCTCTAAGTTATGGATCTTCCTATTTCTTTGACATTAATATACAATGTCTAGCACAATTTTTCTCTTAACTTTGGCTCCTCTCTGACTTGCATATAGTATCTTATATGGTCATTACTTAAGTCATGCCCTTATAAAATTTGATCCTATCAGGGCAGTGCTAGCATACAAGCATGGACCAAAACATATTCTTCTAATAATTATGAATTTCTTCATATTTTCAATTAGAATGGCCTCAAAATCTTAGATAATATCATCCCAAAGTCCAATTTACATAATTAATTGAAAAGATATTAGAAACTAACCAAAATAAAGTAATTAGCATTAACATAAAAAATGCTTAAAAATTATAGATTTTTTGTGCCCATGAAACATTTCCACATCTAAGCTTTTTCTTATCTTCAAGAAAATCAATTCAGTCACTTTTTAAAAAGGTAGCAATTATAGGAAAGAATTCAAGAAATAAATTAAGTGATCAAGCCTATCCATCATGTATTCAATTGTATTGTTCATTAATTGATTAGGCATTAGATACCTTCATTAAGTAATAGATCAATTTAATTTAACCTAACAATCCTTTAGACATCAACTTAATCTATAAAATATGACCTAATGCATAAAGCAGACATATATAAGTAAGATCCTTAAGCTTTTAAAATATTTTGGTAGCCTAACTTAATATAAAAATAAAACACTAAACTTTGAATTTACGAAAGAGCATTAAGTGGCTTGTTTGAAAAAACACCCAAATGTTTTTTTACAAAGGAAAATTCTTATCATAAATACTTCCAATCACTTCGTTAGGTTACTATTTTAAATGACTAATAACACTTCTCTCGACCATTAACCTTTTCACATAAGTTAATGCCAATAGAGTAAAAACATATATGCTTACTTATTCACTTATTTCTATTTTATTTTTATTTATTTTTAGTGGGAATCTTAGATACTAAAAATAATTCACTTATAACTTAAGTATATGCTACATTATACAAACAATATCATAATAAAAATTAAGCATCTATATTTATAATTATTAGAGAAAATTAGAACAAAATTAGTTATCAATGCTTATAACTATTAGTCTAAATGGTGTAAACTAGCTTTAAAAAAAGCTATTATTCTAAACTAATTGAATCGTAAAATTGCTAAACTTATAAAGGGTCATCTTAATCAATATACTTCCATTGAAAAGCTTATTCCTAAATTAAGCTAATTATATTAACATTGATATATAAATAAGGCATATAAAAAATCAATTTGTTCTCTACTCTTGAGTTGTATATTATCCTTTAAATAGAGAAAATTAAAAGGAATATGAGACTTCTTTGGTTCATTTTTTCGCTTAAAGTTTAAGGTACTTTTCATTAAAATCTAAGGTTTATTTATACCAGGAAAACAATCATTGTGGGTCCTTAATGGCACCTAAAAGAAGTGAATTAAGTCTCAGTGACTTTTAAGATAGCTTTTGCAACTTAATAAAGACCCTTTAATGATTTCCAAATGAGTGATGGAATGTAATAGCAATTTAAATAAACTCAAACAATCAATCACATAAAAAAATAGAGAGCATATTGAGGAGATGTTGTAAATGAATTTAATAATAGTTTAGAAAACTGAACTTCCCTATATCAACTCCCTAAGTTTCTCTTAGGATTTCATTAATCACTTCTTTTAACAAGTTAAAGAGGAACCTTCTTAATAAAATCTTTAGCTGAGAAAGAAGAGCCCTTGTACAATCTTCCTTGAAAAGTAAAGAGGAACCTTGATACCTTTTGGAATATTCAAATACAAGAGAATTAACTCCAATTGATATGTTTTCAAAGACTTTTCAAGTTCTTTCAAATACCATACCACATTCCTTTAACTAAACTTGATCTAAAAACATTTCAATTTTCCTTAAAAGGCATTTTTAAAGATTAAAAAGGTTTGTTTGAAATCAAAAACTTCGAATTCCTGTTGATAAATGAAATGATTTATGTATTAAGTTTAAAAAATGATATGCTTAAAATGTTAAAATGATCAAGTAGGAAATGCAAAACAATAAATTTATAGACTTAATGTGTCTTGATCTTCCTTAGTCTCAATTGTCTTCTTTATTTGAATGTATTTGGACTCCATAAATTATTTCTTGGCTTTATTTAACATTTCTTTCTTTTAAAATATTAGAGAATGAATCATTAGTAGAAACTATGCTTTTTTATCATTAAAACATAGTTTCTAACCACTACTGGTTTAAAAAAATCTCTCCCTTTTTTAATGATGATAGAACATATGCTATTATAAAGTTAATAATAACATAAAAGAGGTCTGGAGTCATACCATTGAGTTGTCTATAGATGATGAGCTACATAAAGGAATGTTCCATATTGTCGAAAAAAGATCCACCTCGAGTTTTTTTTCAATCTCCTCACTTTTGAAGCTAAATACCCTCTCTAATTTAATCTATTCCACATTCCTATTTGATTCAAATGTTCAAGTTCTTAGGTAAGTAAACTTTCACAAAATTGTAATTCCTTAATAGCAAGCATTAGAGGCACTTTTAAGATTGTCTCCCATAGTTGAGCTCAGGTACTTAATGCACCTTAAATGGCTCTAACATTCTCTTTTTTATTTGGGGATGGTAGTGAAATAATGTTTGTAGTTGGATTGATTTTTTGGACATAAAAATGAATGACGATTAAAAAACCATAATTCCTAAAAAAAGAGATTGAAGCCCTAAATTATGAGAAATTTTGGATTTATGGTGAAAAATGAGTGGATTTTATTAAGAAGTGATTAGAAATATGATTTTCTTAATAATTTAATTTGGGTAGTTGGTTTTTGAAATTTTCAAGAGAAAATGATTAAAAAAACTAGAATAGGAGGCAACATAGTTATGGTGTATAATGTTGGTTATTACATGTTTGAAAATTTTAGGACATAATCTAGTACATGCTCATGGCCTAGAATATAGAACATTTTGAAAAAATATTTTCTATATCTACGACCATGTCCTTAAACTGTCAGTCCTAGTATCTTCAACTCTTTAAAAGCATGACTTTCTTGAGTATGGATCCTTTTTGTTAAAGATACAACTTAGGTCTTAAACAAGTCCTATGTTATGGATCCTCTTTAAAGAACTAACAGATCAATGTGGTATAAGGCACAGGTGTGTCCCAGACCTTGTTTAATAATATAATTGAACACATACCTTAGTTATGAGCTTTCCATTAGCCTATTCCTTGGATATTCCTTCTCCAATACTTTTCAAACTATCTCTTCAAACTCATACATGCCTTCTTTTATACTTTTAACTGAAAAGTGAAACAATATTCCAAACACAACAGAAAATTAAAAAAAAATGTTACCTTATCCATTAGTCTACTAAACATAAATCCATATAAAATACCAAATGAAAATATAAGTTATTGGACCATAATGTCAAAAATCCAAACAAACTTAAAAAGAATTTAAATTTATGGTTAGGTTGCCTCTCAATAAGTTTTTCTTTGTGAATCTTTTAGCTAGACTCTTTCCTTAAACTCAATTAATTGCCAGAACAACGTGATGCTTCCTTCGTCATCTTCATAAAGTATGCCATGTAAAGGGTCATCATCATCTATCATTTGGATCTTCTTTACTTTTTCCTTAATTTGCATATATCTTTCCCTTTTGATATCTTCCTTATTATAGCATGAAAATTAGCTTGTTTAGAGTCTTTATTGTATAAATGACATGTCATCATTTAAGAACACAAGTTCTTCGTTTCTAATCTTAAGTATTAATTAACATTTTCTGATATTATTATTATAACTATTATGAATAAGAAGAGTCTACTTAGATCAATGACTTTTCCTCTTCCTTATTAATATTTAGAATATAGAAATTTGTTGGGAATACGAACCTATTAATTATCATCATTACGTTCTATCAACAATGTAAAGGATAAAGAAACTCCTTAGATCCTTAAGCTTTTGCGGTAATTTGTTTTGGAATGTAATGCAACATTACTCGGTTAAAGTTGTTATCTCAAACTCTTCTAATTTTCTCTTTTTGGCTATAACATCTTTAAGAAATTGGTGTAGGTAAGGATTTCGTCAAGAGCATCCATAAATGGTGAATTTATAAGTAACTACCTAAAAATTTTCAAGAATTTCTCAAATCATTTATCCATTTTATTTTTTTAACCCTCTAAGGAAATAGGATGACAGGCACATAAGTTTTAGCTAGTGATGCCTTTTGTTAAATGATGGTCACTATGCCTTATTGACAGTTTGTTAAACATCTTCCTTCATATATTTCTCATTCAATTTCACAACTTTTTTACTATTCTTTAATTTTATAGAATCACATTTTTCTCATTGTTTATAAGGATTTTTGCCCCATAAAGTGTAAGAAATTTGTATATTGTCTAAATTCTTATTTATAGTAACCATCGCATCAATTTTTGCCTCAAAATTTTCAAACTATTCCATAGTTACTTTTTTCAATCTTTTAGTGGATTATTCTCAATCGAACTTCCTTTCTTCCTACTGAAGATGTCATTTTATTGTTCCTAGTCTTTGTTTTCCTCAAAGTGTAAATAGTTTCGCAACCCCATATATATGTGCAAATGTCTAGATTATTTAGTCCTTATGGATAATTCCCTAAATAGTGGACATATTCAATCGAGTTTATAGAGGACTACTTAATTCACACTTGTTAGTAATATAAACTTCTCTATACAGTTTATAACAAAAAGCTTGAGTTGGTCTTATTGCTCCAATCAAGCTATCAACATTTATTAAAATTGATTTGACCTGAGCTACCAACAATATGTTCGCACCTGTATGTGAATTCTTATTTCCTTAGGTTTTATAGCTTGACTTGATTGAAATTGATAATTATGTATGGAAATCTCCTTAATAAAGTCTAAAGTAGCTTTTGGAGTCTTATTGCTCAAGATCCCTTCAATGGCTTCATGTATCTTTTTATACAGTCCAAATCATTATAAGAATTCTAAACGTCCAACTACATAGGAAGTTCAGAAGTTCATAGCAAAGAAAACACTTTAACAAGTCATTGTATCTCTTCCACAACTTGTACAATATTTCATTGTCTAATTGTCGATTAGTAGGGATATCATTCCTCAAATTTTACAATCTTTACTCATAAAAGATACATGACAAAAAATTTATCCATTAGGTTTCCAACATAGTGATTAAATTTATAGGTTGTTCATTTAACCATTATGTGGCTCAATACTATATTAAAAATGGAAAAAAAATTGATTGCGTTATCTAATAATGCTCAATTAATCTTAAATTTTTCATGTATCTCTAAAAAGTTAGTGAGATGTATATTGGGATCCTCATCTGGTAACCCTCAAACTTACAAACTACTACAATATTTATATAAAATTGGTTTTGATTTCAAGATTACTCTATGTGATTGCTATTATCTATATACTTGACAACATACCTATCAATGATAGATTTACTTTGTCAATTATAGTTATATGCTCTTCCTCCATAATGACTTGGTGTTGTTCTTAAAAATAGCACTTTTCCTCTCTTGACATATTTACAAAAGTGTCCTTAAAAACTATTTGATTAAAAGAAGATAATTTAACCATATATTAAAAATATTTGAATAAAATTATTTAGATCTTTTCAATAATTCCTTGCTTACTAACAATGTTGTCCAAAAACTTAATGATTTTATTTTATACCTATTACTCTAGTACTTAACTTAAGGAAATGTACCAATTATTTCATATTAGTAAAGTAGCGGTAGCTGAAAAGTATTAATCTAATACTATATGAAACCAAAAATAAAGTGAAAATTTGTTAATTGAATTAACACTAAAATAAATATTCACTACTCTGAGTTGCCTTAAGAATATTGCACATTAATCAAAGAGAATATCTATGTTAAGACATATTTAGACTAGATTTCCCTCTAACTTCTTCTAGTATATTTATTCAATTGTAAGAATTCTATTACTTAGACTAGTTCTATTACTTAGACTAGTAAAGTCTTTCAAGATAAGGACATGCTACCTCTTAATATAAAACTATCTACTATTAAATATGTTAAGTAATATCTCTATCTCATAATGCATTCTTTGAAACCCTATAAAAAGGTTACCCTAATATAGAAATGGTTATGTAAGTTTATCTTTCGATCTTCATTCAATCATTAATATATGCGTCGAAGAAAAGGTTATGTAAGTTTATCTTTAGATCTTCATTCAATGATTAATATATGTGTCGAAGAAATTTTACATACATGTTCTCTTAATTATGTTAACAAGTAAATTAAATTAGACCTAAGCTCTCACTTGTATATGGTAAACTTTAAAAATAACATATATAAATCTCAAACATAGAAACGTTTACTGAAAATTTAATTAAAAAATGTAAAATTAGTGTTTCATATAATTTAGATATAGAAGTATTTATTTATAAATGACACTTGAAATACATCCCCTAATGAAATTATCTTTCCTTTTTTGGAGATCAATTATGTATAATGAATTCAAATCTCTTTCCTTATTAAAAATGCCCTTTGTATATGTTCTTAGGTGCTTCTTTGATAGTGATGTCTAACACTAGCTAAAACTAAAGTCCATTATGAAAGAAAAGTCAAAAAAAGAATGCAAAATATAATTTCCATCTTCTTTTACAAATTATGTCTATTACAGACATGGTTTGGGATATAGCCCCCCATCTTAAGTTGTTTAACTCTCTTTCTAAATTTTAGATACTAATATAGGTTTAGATACATCAGTGTTTTAGGCCATGTGACTTTTGTAGAATAAGATGCGGGTTAAGATATAACTGTCTTAGGTTGTTTAATTTTATGTTTCTCTTCTTTTACCACATAACCTTCCTTACCGTATAGCTAAAGTCAGCATACAACATGCGCCATACCCTATTTAGCCAAAAAGTTATATTCTTTTCTTATTTTTCCTTTAAATCTGATAAATTATATTGTCATTTATCAATTAACTTCTTTCAAAATTACCTAAAAATATACATAAAAGTAATATGGATTAAAAAAACATAATAAGGAAAATATGTGAACTTTTTATGTATATCAAAATGTTTTAACTATTTGAATTATGCTAATTTTTAAAGGACTGTTGATCTAGGTTAAACTAAATTGCACGTAAGTTTAAGTATTTAAAGGTCTAGATAGTTTATGAATGATGTAGTTAGGTTAATCTTGATTACTTTAATGTATTTGTTGAACTTCTCTAAAATTGAAACTTAAGCTGAAATTGAGTGAGATTGATTTGCTAGAGAACAAGTGAAAACTTAAATGTGGCGATATTTATATGTACGTAAAATTTAAATATATTTAATAGTATTTTGCTTTATTTTTATGCCTTCATTACTTAGGTTTGGTCAATTTATGCTATATTTTTAGGCAAGTAAGAAGATGTTGCCTTAAAATGAGCATTTTCATAAATTTGAGAAGATTACAAGAAAAACATTATTTGCATATTTACTTATTAAGATGGCTCCTCCTTAAACTTGCTAACTATTTGAATGTGTCCAAACTATTTATATGATTTGCAACTAACATTTAGCTTCAAGCAAAAATAAATCAATACATGATATTATTCTTGAAGTGTACACAAGGTGAAGATATGTTATCTTTGCCATTATTATGCAACGATCTTTTATCTTTTAACATCGATTTAAAAATAATCAACTTTATTTGATTATATCATATACTTGAAAGAAACTTAAAAGGCACTCTCAATTGCCTCTCTTTTTTGTTTTTTGAGTGCATTTTTTCCTAACTTTGTATAAGCCATTAATTAATTCAATAATCTCAATTTATGTTTTTTTATTCTTCTAATGAAAAATTCTTTTATTCAAACCTTTTAAGGAGATTAACAAGAACCTTTTCCACAATTCTTAATTCTAAAACTCATCTCCAAACAATCTAAATATGATTAAAAAATTTTATCACTCGATACGTATACTCTTTTCTAGATTTGGAATCTTTCATGTTAAAGTTTCAAACTCTCTTTCAAATCATCATCTACATTTGTTGACTCTTATCATTTTCTTGAAACTTCTCCTTCAACTTATTATAAGCTTGTTTTTCTCTTTTGTGCCACAAGCCATGATTCTTTTGAAATAATGTCTTAAACTAGTTGATAAAATCATAAGGAACCCACAATTTCTTAAAGGGTAGTTATTGCTATTACTATTTTTAGTATTCTATTTTTTATTTAAGTTTTTACTTTACATTCTTAATTTTGGTTTCTTTTAGTTTTCATAATTTATGAAAACTATAGTTGGAACCTCTAGGGATTAATATTCATCCAAATGCAAATATAGCTTTTGCCCTAACATAATTAAAGTCACTTTCTTAATCAATATAAATTATAGAATAACATATAGGATACAGTGTTATGGAACTCAGTGGCTTCTAGGAACTACTTTAATGCTTCATGTAGATTGTTATACAATGAGGCCAATCTACAAGTAAGCTAGAACAAAATGGTCAAGTTTAAAGACCACTACCCTAAAGCAACACACACTATATGGCTAGTAGTTCAATATAAGCTTTCCACATTGGATATATGAGGAAAGTTCTTGTACATTCCTAAATGATGTGTTCTCCGTACGATGGAGCTAGAATCTCATAATTATCTATTTTTCAATGTAATTTCACAAGTAATGCCTGTAAGTATGTAATAAACATGTAATGTAGTGAATCCTCCTATTAGGTGGAATGAAATAATAGAATGGAGAATGAAGCTCAAAAACATGAATGAAGAAGATAGATGTTTGACATACATCATTTGACCACAGGTTTATGGGATCAAAGAAACAAAAGAACATTCTCTAACTTAAGCCAAAATGATGAAGAGTTCATTAGGTCCATAAGTGACAAAATCATATTGCCCATAAGCCTATTCAAGATCAGGCACAAAATTAGCTTAAAAATCAACAACAATTAAAGACTTACATAAATAGAATTCAGGTTTGGAAAATGTTCATGCTTTGACTAGAAACATAACAAGTTGCAATTGCTCCTAATATAATCCTTAATGACTTTGTAAATCCACTTACTTTTAAGGAATAATATTTTTTATTCTTTAAATTTTTTTGAAAAATATAAAAACTAGTTTATTTTTTTGTTTCATTTTTTCATAATTTGATTTAGTATTAACTAAATATATGTTATCCAATTATTTAATATTAATTGTCAATAAGAACTAAGACTAATGTGTAATTAATTTAAATTTTATAATTAGTTTAAAATTTAAAATTTTTGGAAAAATAAAAATATTTTAAATTTGATAACTATTTGATTAATGTATTTTAAATTTAAAATGTCTTAAAATAATTAAATTTCAAATAAAATTTATTTTAGTAATTAAAATACATATCAACAAATAAAAATTATTTTATAAAAAAATTTAAATTATTCATTTTAATAAAATGAAATAATTTATTCTTTTACTAACATCTAAAATCATAAAACCTATAAGAAAGATGAACTTATGAACCTTATCCAAAATATGTTTACATTGCTCCTTGGTTATTTAATTGATCTATCTATAAATTGAATGACCGTCCTAGTTAAGTTAGGTTCATCATATCCTAGTTTCTTAAACATATTATATGACTTTAAATTAATTATAGCTCCTAAGTCTGCTAATGCCCTTTCAATTGATAAGTTAACCAATATTACAAGGAATAGTGAGACTATTTATCTTTAATCTTATGGGGTAGCTTGTTTTGCAGGATGAAGGACACTCTACACATAGAATCACCATCGACCACTCATTGAGTTTCTTATTATTAAAAAGGAGATCCTTCAAGTATATGGTATATTTCAATGCCTATGATAGAGCTTTAACAAAAGCTATTGTTAATATGTAATTACCTAAAAGATCCAAAAACTTACCAAAGTTATCTTTCTTTTTATCTATCTTAAGCCTACTCTAGTAAGAAGTTGTTTGTTTATACCCTTTGACCATTCCCTTCTTTAGCTCCTCATGTTTCTAATTCAGCTTCTTTTCATCCTTATTCTCTTGTACAACATTCTTCCCCTTCTTTATTGGCTTTTTTCCTTTACCTTGCAATTTCCTTCTAATCCTTAAAGTTATTAAATTCACTTGCTCCCTCAATTTTGGCTCAATATGGTTAGGCAAAGCACTTAGTTGCCTTTCAAAAATAAGCTTAGTAAGCTTTCTAATATGAATTTCTATATTATAGATGGAGTCTCATTAATTTTACAGAGATGCTTCAGTACTCTAGAAGTGAGGCTCAGATATATTAATGAGTTTCTTTATAAGCTCCATAATAATTAGCTTCCTTCTTGTTATTATTGTTTCCAAAATTTAAGTGGAGCTTGATTGTTTCATGGAAATTTTAAGATGGTTTCTCCACCTTACATAGTAAATGTTACCATATTGGTTAATTTGAGATCTATTCCCCATAAAATCAAAATGTACAGTTAAATTTACCATATTGTATGGTCCTAACATTCATCATTTGGTTGTCCCCCACCATAAATGTTGTAACTTATTACTCATATTAGTTGAGCTATTAATCCCAATCTTCTAGCTCAAGGACTTTTGTCTCCATACTTGTCATCACCTTAACATTATAAATGCCACTTGATTTTTCTTTCAACCTTGGGTTCTTCTACTTGCAATTATTTATATAAATGTTCTTGATAAACTCTTATAATCCCTTAGGAGTTTTTAAGCTTATAGTCCTCTATGAAGATGCAATGATCAATTACTTAGCTAATAATTCAACCTACTATAAAATTTTTATGTTTACAATCCCAAGTTAAGTTTATAGTAAGGGAACTTTCTTAATTGCTCCTTCCATCATATTTATGTGTCATACAACTTAGAAGTAAATCCTAAGTTATACGAATATTAACATTAGAAGTAAATCCTAATTAATATATATTTTACTTGGAATAATATTACTTTGAAATTATAAAGGTTCCAATATGTAGCATTAATTGCTAACTAAGCCATAATAAATTTTAACTGTTATTTGGATTAATGATTTAAAGAACTTGGTATAGTTCCTTGTATTGTTCATATAGTAATATACTATAAAAATAAATTTATTGGGTTGCAAAAGGGGTTAAGGTCTCATCAAAGATTCAAGTATGTATTTAAGCAATTTTCTTAATTATAATGATAATTATGATGAAAGTTATTATATTCAAGCAAGTTATTAATATGGGAATTTTGTAGAATTCTCTTACTAGGCCAATGTACTAGTAGTAGTATGCTCACATATGGAGATATAGTATAAAATACTTAAACAATTGACCTAGTATGAGTGAGAGGTTGTTAGTTTATGCTCTAAAAATAATTGGTTGGTCATATTTTAGTTGCATAATTATTTCAAGACCTTATTTATCTTGTAAAAATTTAGATGCAAGTGATAAAGATTATATGATAAATATGACTTACAAATAAAATTATGATGTGGTCATACTTATTAGATTCGTATTTTATTTAAGTAATATTCAAAAATTATTCCCAGACATTGTTCTATTAGGCTTAGAAATTAATAGAGTATAAAATGATTACTACATGTTGTGTTTCTTCCTTATGAAAGAAGTAGTCTATCTTATAGACTAATGTATAGAGATAAATAAACATATAGATGCTTGTTAGATAACAAGTTCACTGAACTGACCTGATATGAGAATTCTATTTGGAGCATTATTTGTATGTCTATAAAAATTCACATTGTGATGATTATGTAAGTTATCTTTCAACATGAGATCTTCAAAGGATCTCACATATGGATTTATATATTTTGTTATTACTTGTGACCTAATCTAGTCAAGAGTAGTGAAAAAACATAAATTATATGAAAATAGTTAGGAGATAAATATAGGATTTATCACCCTGAGATGATTAGAGATAATGTTCCCTTACTTTCAATTAATATTGATAGAGAAAGTCCTTAGACAAAGTAAAATGACACTTTATAAAATATTTTATAAATTTCATTAATAGAATTAATTGTTAATAATGGAAAACATACATGATTAGACTTAAATAGAGTATATGTTAGTTATATACTCTAGGTCTGATGTTAATATTATATGGCGAAAGAATTGAATTATATGAAAAAATTATGCATAAAAATTTTGTCAAAACTATTTTAATATTTTTAATATTTGGGTGGTTATAACGCATTGCTAAACGATAATCTTAATCTCGAATACAATAAAAGAGTTTAATTTATATAATCCTAAATATAATTTAGGGTTAATTCTATTACCAGAATATTTAAGAACCTAATAGATGACACAAAAAGAACCGTTGAAGAAAGCAAGAAGTAATTTTAATCAGTTTAGACTTGATTAAATTTAAGAAACTTTTAAGATTAAATATGAGATATTTAATAAATAAAGACCAATATAAGATAATAAATTTTATTTAGGCCCAAGTAGTATTTAATTAGAAGTAATTATAATTCTAATTAGAGTTTAATTAAGATTTTTAATTAAATTATTAAAAATCTAAAAAAGCCTATTATAAATAGACTTGGGCTTTAAATGAGCTAAAATTTCTTACATTATACTTTCAACACAATTTATAGAGTTTTTTAAACATGTTCATATTAATACTATTAGAGACTGTATATGTGTGTGGCTAAGATGGTTGCAAAAACCAATCTTAGAAGCAATATGAAGTAAATGACAAGAAAAACATCAAATTAAACAATAATGTAAGAATTTATGATTCATATTTTATTATGAATATGCATTAATCATATTATAGATTTTGAAGTGGTATTGGTTTCAAGGAATTTAAAAGAAAATTTTCATTCTTATTTCGTGGCAAATAAGACCAAATCTTACTATGATTTTTTAGCATTCTTGCCTATGTTCCCCCAAAAAAGTTCCTTAATTAGCCCTTAGAGAGATATTTATAGTCTAAGGTTCCCAATGATGTCCCTAAAGGCCAATGAATTTAGGTTTCCATGCTTCCTGAAATTTTATGTTATGGGATAAGCGCATATCCTATGTTATAACTGCAGGCTATCCCACCATGTGACAGGCACTTATCTCTCAAACTTTGACACAAAGTGTCACTTCTTTATTGTTCTCTTTTAATTCTCTAATATTTCGACATATTTATGCTTAAATTGATCTTTGAATCCTTTTAAAAAGTTGTTGTCCACTATATTAGCTTTCAATTGACTTTGATTTAAAATTGCACTCAAATAAGAAATTTTGCCTCCGACTTGCCACATGTCCATTTCCTTTTTACAGAAGAGTTAAGACAAAACTTAAAACAAAATATAAGTTTCACTATCAAATAGTATAAAACTCATCAAAAACGCAAATCAAATCTCCTCAAAATTATATTAAAAATATAATAATTAGCACTTATCACACTTTTTTTTTAATTAATTATTCCATGTTCCAGCATTTCCTCACCAAGCTCTTCAGTAGCTTTGTGGGCCACTATCTAAGGCCTTAGATTCATGGTCTCAGTACCTCATAGTAATTCAATGGTTGCGGAATATGTTCGAAGGCAACCCTTTTGTTGATCAAATGCATCATATTTCACTAAGAATTGTTTCAACTCTTGGTTAAAATCTCTCTGTAATCCACAGTCATTTAATTCCACATATAGACCATAACTCTTAGAGCCATCATCATGTCTTTCTCACCCCTTTCTTTCTTTCGTCACCAGGAATTGACATACTATGTCATTCGCTGCTAGCATCTTTTTTTTTTTTTGGGATTGTTGTCAAGACTGTTTTTGCTGTTCGCCGTTCAATTTCACCTCCTGCACTTCTCATAGAAAATTCATAATTCTTGTAACAATTAGAGTGAATAATCATTATACCCTTAGAACTATATCACTTCCGCCAACATCAGTCAAGAATGCAACTATGTTGTACCCTTTTCCATTCATTCGCCACTTAATATTCTTAACTGTATCATACCATATTACCACTGCAAAACCCTTAAAAGAGTAATGAATGTCATGCTACTGCGAATAGCCTCTTCACTGCAAGTCTTGGAATTTAACTATTAAGCTACTTGTGTTGAAAGTTTACTTTTCAACAAACTCATCCGTAGGTTTTTCAACCAAAGACCACGTCTAGTTGTTATTTATCATACACTTGATTTCGTACATGCAACAATTTTAACGGTCCATACGAATTTGTTTGGGCATTAATTCGGCCAGCCCCCAAAAACTCAGATCATGTTCGACCGTGCTTGTAATAGCTTTTATGTTGTCTTGTATAGGACATAACCAGTCAGCTGCAGCACATTTTCAACGCAGCCCCTCGCAGATGTCACCAAACCAAAATCATCTGTGTCCTTCTTGTGGTGTGGTTGCTTGAATCACCATCATCGTGGTCGCCGAGATGTCATCCTCTTAGTCTAAAAAATTACTCCCGTCTTCATTTAGCAAAGCAGAGACGAAGGAAAGGAGGTGGAATAAACTTATTACTTAAATTTTGGTGCTGGCAAGAGAAATGCATGTACAGGGATACATTCAGATTTAATTAGCTGAAGCATTGATTCGTCCAATATTTTCAGAATCTGAATTCAGGTCAAATATCAAGTTTTTGTTTGCCTCAATCTTGGGAAAAGCTCTATAAAAATGTTTTGGAAAAGTTCCTTGAAAGTAGTCAAAGAAGAGAGACAAAAAAGAAAGAAGACCACCCATGTAAATAGGATAAAGCTGATAGGGAAGTTCAAACAACGATCTATACACGCCACACAACTTCACAAACAAAGTTCCACATGGCCTTGCGTTTCCTTCTTTTATTTTCTGGTGTATAAAGGACCAGAATTTCACTTTGCAACACTGAAATTCAAACCTTAAGAGGACGACAACATACTCATTATAACTTAGGGCCAATCTTAGCGGTTCGCCCTCATTCACAGTGAAAAAAATTAACAGTTGAAGGAGATAGTAACGCATTCAAAGTACTAAAATCACTCTACAACCGCAATAGGCTCGAAACCACTGTCAATCGATGCCTTGACTGCATCAAGTATCAGCTGTGTCTTTCTTGTACGCGATGGCCAAGTTTGATCAGGCTTTGCACCATTTGACTTAATATTTCCAACCAATCGAGCAAATTCTCTGACCATGCAAGCCTCCTGGGGGAGATCAGCAGCAACAATGTGCTGGCTTGCTGTTGATGTCCACGCAGTCACCATTTCATTAAACCAACATTTTGATGCCGCGGTGAACGAGCTCTCCTTCTCTTGAACAGGAACTACGAAATCATTGAGATGCAGAGTACCTGCTGTTCCTACAGCGGTAAAATCCATTGTCAAATGTGACAAGAAAGAACAGTGGAAGCTTGCTAATTTACCATCTTCCCAGTGAAGAGAAGCTCCACAAGATAAAATCACCCCCGTTTCATTTAATATAGGCCCTCGCAGGGCTACGACAGTCTTTGGCAGTTCGTAGTCAACAGCCCAGAGAATAGCCCTGATGCAATACCATCCAACATCACCAAGGGCTCCAAGACCATCAAGATCTGGCTTCACACGGATGTTATTCTTGAGAAAATCCTCATCCATTGAAAGTGTAAAGCAAGTTTGTATCTGCAAGAACAAATTCTTCTGAATGTGTCCTTTCATCATAGCAAGTACCATCAAGACTAACAGGAGAACCGAATAACAACCAAGAAAATGATATAGTCTGATGTTGGAAAGTCAGCAGAAAAGGGACATACTGATATAGTGTATTTTATTTCAAGAAGATCCATCATTTTCTTAAAAACGTCAGGCTAAAGGGTATTAATGTTTTCAACATTTTCAATATCACTGGGTCCTAATACGATTGGGGAAAGAGAACCTGTGCCGTTGAACTACAAGCTCATAGGCAACAGAGATATCACCTACAAATAACATATTATGTCAAGAATTGGGGAGCCATGGCTCTCGTTTCACCCAACATACTTCATCCAGCTTAGTACGGCTGTGCCTACAGAACTGGACTCAACTTTAAATCACAACCTCGTCTACCTATCTACATGATACAAAACTCCTGAATTCCTATAACTCGATAAATAAAGTTACAATTTGTTACAACCAATTTAATTTACAGAGTAAATAATTTACTAATTAAATAACCAACAACGAAATAAAGAAAACAGATAAAAAGGTTCTCAGCATTAATCTCAAAACGAGGCCCTGAAAATTGAAGCGACCAAAATTTCCATAAATCACTTTCTTGTGGTTAAAAAAAAAAAAAAACCGAAAAGGCAACATCGGAAGCTAAAACTCACCGATTTGAGCTCTCCGAAGCTGTCTTTATCACTCAAGAAGTCCTTCATCTTCTGAGTCCTAGGATTATGCATCCACATCGTCCCGTCCATAATCTGAATTCCATTTGCCTCGCAAGCCTCCAATATCTTATCAAACTCTCCAACGTTAAGACTCGCAGGTTTCTCAAGAAGGATGTGTTTTTTTTTCTGGGCAGCCAAGGAGGCCCATTTGACGTGGAGGCTGGTGGGGAGAGGCATATAGACGGCGTCGATATCTGGGTTGTCGAGTAGTGCCTCGTAGGAACCGTAGATCTTGACATCGGGTGGATAGTTGTTGGCTTTTGCAAAGGCCACAGCTTTCTCCACCGAGCGGCTGGCCACTGCAGCGAGATGGGCGTTGGGGGCAAGATTGATGGCCCGCGAGACCTTCCGGGCTATGTCTGCGCATCCCACCACGCCGATTTTTATCGTGGTCTCTGTCATATCTGATCTTGATTCTTTACCTCGAGAGTGAGTTTGTGTTTGTTGTGATAATAGGGATTGGAAAATCGCAGGTGAGGTTATCATTTATAATTACTGTGTGCTGTACTGATCTGGACTTTTGATTTTACTGGGTGGATATTATGTCTGCCTTGGACTTACTTGCAGTTTGCGGGTGATCGTTGTTACCGAAAGCATAATCTGAATATTATTCCGCTATTTGTCCTGAGCGACGATCCAGAACCAGAATTCATTAAAAAAAAAAAAGTAAATTTAATTTTAGTTTTTAATTTTATAATATCAGCTAAACTAAAAATTATAAATTAAAATTTTTAACTATAATCCAGCTTTAAGTTTATTATTGATGTTATTGCTACATAATTAATTATTAATATTGAATTAATAAAGACTTGTATAAAAAATAATTTTATTTTTAAATTAAAGAATCATTATTAAAAATAAAACCTTCATGTATTACGTCCACATGTTTGTATAATGAAAAGTTTCACATTTAAAGTCTCAGAAGTCCTTATAAAGATCCAACCATTATTCATACTTAAATTTATTAGATCAAGGAAAGTTACAATCAATATTTTGACGATGATAAATTATAATCATCGTTAATGATTTATCATTTAATTAAAAATAATATGAAATGATGTCAGAAAACAATTTGTGAAGACTAATTACATCCAAGGTAAGGAAAAGATCAAGAGCAAAGAGGATTAAGGCATAACAAGTCTACAAATTCATTTGTAATCTTTCTTCTATTTCTTTGTGAGTCACTTCAACGCTTTAGGAGGTCTTTATATATAAACATATTATGTCTTGAACTTAATCTATAAATTGTTTTCATCCATCAAGAGAAATTAAGGCTTTAATTTCAAAGAAATTTTATTGACTTTTAAATTACGTTTTGAAGAATTTTTAAAATATTTTTGGATCAAGTTTTAGTGAAAAAAAAGTGAGGCTTGATTTTTGAAAAAACTTAAAAATCTTTGAATATGTGTTTTCATACATATTGGTTGACCAATGTCTACAGAACTTTAAAAAGGTTGTGTATGATTAGTTTGCTTATGACATTGATTGATACATTAATCAACCAAATACAGTACATTGATTAACCAATGTGTTAGATCGATTGTCACTAACTATTATAATAATAGTTTCTATATCTAATGATATTTTGGACCTAATATACGTATAAATACTTAAGAATTGAGATGTTAACATCTTTAATTATAAAATTTAGAGGAGTTACAATAACAAATTTACAAGAGTTTTCATCATTTACAAGCATTCATGTATTGGTTGTAAAGTGATTGAAAGCCCTTGAGCATTAAAGTAAGCAAGTATGGTTCATTTACATTGTAAAATGTCAATTGAGACTGGTTTTCTTGCATTTGGGGGTTCCAAGAAGCATTGATGTTCCTCTTTAACCTTCAAGGAAGATTTTACAATTGTTTCTCTTTGCCTGATAAATACTATTGTAAGAAAGTTCCTCTTCAATTAGTCAAAAAGAAAAGATGAGTGGAATCCTTAAAGAAAATAGGAAGTAGATGTAGGTAAGGTTTGTTTACCAAGCTACTATAAAATCGATTTGTAACTTCTCTTCCCTATACTGTTTACTTAATTCTTAGTTGATTGATTGAGCTTAATTAAATTGTTATTACAATTTATCATTCAATTTGAAATATATTAAGGGTCTTTATTAAGTTGCAATTTCTTTGAAGTTCTCCAACATCTAGTTCCCCTCTCACTCGGATGCCATTAAGGACTCATAAATGGTATTAAAGCAAGTCTATTTTATTATAATTTCAAACAAAATTTTGATAAAAGATCTTCGTAGCATATCTACATCTTCATCTAGCCAAGAGGGTCAAAATATTATTAGGGCTCCTTTTTATGATAGAAATGATTATTTTATTAGAAAGCTAGAATAAAATTCTTCTTGATGGTTGACAATGTTGATTTGTGAAATATTTTTTCGAGTGGTTCATTCATTCTTATTATATTTATAGATGAAAAAATGTTCCTAAACTAAAATGAGAATAAGATCCTCAACATAAGATACTAATTTCTTTGAATAATAAAACTATATATTTTATTTTTAATTTATTAAAAAATGAATTAAGTCAAGTCTATATGTGTGAAATGACTTATAAAATTTTCATTAAAGTTTCATATAAGGGTACAAACTAAGTAAAGGAGAGCAAAGTGAGCATGCCAATAAATCAATATGAATTGTTTTAAATAGAGCATGGCAAAAGTATATATAGAATGTAAACTAGATTTATTGATATTATCAATGCTCTCAATGCTTACGCAAGATATATACTAATGTTAAAATGGTGAGAAAATTGCTTAGTCTCTTCTAAAGACTTGTGAAGCAAGGTGATGATAATATAAAAATTAAAGGACCTAAATATGCTATCTTTTGAGGAACTCATTAGATATCTATTCACTTACGAAAGAGGCTTAGTAAGATTCAATAAGAAGAGGCAATGGTTCTAAAAAGGAATAACTTAGCTTTCTAGGCCTCAAAGGAGGACTCAAGTAAAGAAGAAGAGGCATTAACAAGTGAAAGCAATGAGGAAGACATTGCCTGTATCACCAAAAATTTCAAAGACATGTTTAAGGAGAAGGAACTTTTCCAAAGGAAAGGATTTCAAGGAAAGTAGGATATCTTCAAAGTTTAAAATAAATAATATTATTCTTTTGAATTTAGGAAAATTGGACACATGAAGTCTTAATGATAAATATGTGTGAAATGATAAAAAAAAGAGAATTAGGACAAAAAAAAGGCATTTAAAGCCTCCACCTATGATGAAATAAATGATTGTGAAAGTGACATTTAGAAATAGAAATAGCTCACATATGCTTTATAGCAAAAGATGATAATGAGGTACTCTTTAACTCTAAATTTTGTGATAGTAATAATGACATTAAATTTCATATGATGAACTAGTTGAGAGGCTTAAAATTATGAGTGTTAAAAGGAAGAAACTATATTCTAAATTTAAATAGGCTCAAAAGCATTTAGAAGCATGCATAAGTGAAAATAAAAGATAAGAAGTGCATCATTTAAGAGTATAGACATTATTGATAATCATAACTTAAATGTATTAAAGCATACGAATGAGACATTGAAAAAGGAAAATTCTCTTAAGGACTCTTTTTCTAGATTCACTAAAGCAAGTGTTAAACTTCAAAGCATGATAGGGCCTTAAAAGAGTTCAAATAATAGGCATAGGATTGGAGGAGTATTTACCAAAACAATATTTGTTAAGGGGAAGAATTTTCCTAGTTAAGAATCCTTGCATAATATGATAAATATGCATGGTGCATCCACATCCACTCATCAGTCATATGCACTTATTGCATACATTAGGCCTTACTCTAAAAGCAAGCCGTATTTTTTCAAGTATGGCTCTCAATCTAGGCCTATAACTTAATATTCTCAAGGTAAGTATAGACACTATTTTTATATAAAGACATAAAATAGCATGCAATATCACTCACACTATTTTAGGGCTTAACATTAGCTTAGAAGTTAACATTAAGATTCTATTCACAATAGGCCTCATACTAAACATACTGTCAAAACATGTGTTTACATCCTTTATAAGCATCAATATACTCAAAGAAATATGTCTCATACATAAATTTATGCTATTCCATTTATTTCTCAAAAAGAGCATGCAATCCCTTTAATGTCCAAAGGAGGGATCCTTATTATTTATATACATATAGAACATTAAAAAAAATGCATTTATGCATCAAAATCTTAAGTTTTATTATCAAAGCATTGATCTGTATTATTCATATAACATGGTATATCATTTTTGTGGTAAACATATCACATTTCCAATAGAGTCTTTATAAGACCAACTTTGGATTAAAAGAACACCTCATAAGTTTTTATATAAGAATATGCCAAAAATTAGTTACTATAAAGTTTTTGGTTACAAGTGCTACATTTTAAACACTAAATTTAACGTAGGAAAGTTTGATTCCAAATTGAATGAGGGAATTTTCCTTGGTTACTCTATAAAACCTATGGAGTTCTTAATAGGAAAAGTCTTATCATTGAAGAGTCCATACATGTTGTTTTTATAAATCTCCCCCTCTTGTATCTTATAAAATTATTGAAGAAGATAATTTAGTTTTATCTAAGGATTTAGAGGAATTATCCCTTGAAGACAACAAGATGATTACCAAAACACCTTATATAAGCTAAATGAAATTATTGTTAAACTAAGTAAGGGACACAAAAAGGATAAGGAGCTTTTAACAGATTAAAAATTTAAGAAAAATCATCCTTCAGATAAATTTATAAGTGATATTCAAAAAAGGGTAATAACTAGATCACTTCTTAGAGACTTATCTCAACTTGTTTTTATATCTCAAATTGAGCTTAATACTATAAAAGAGCCTTTGGTTATGAAAGTTGTATTATTGCTATGAATGAAGAATTACACCAATTTAAGAGATGATAATCCATATGTGGGATAAAATTTATTATAGTAAATAATTAACTGCAATTATAAGTCTCTACACTTTATGTGATTAATTATATAAATATATAATTTATATATAATTTGGGTTGTTGTGGCTAAGCGTTAATAATTAATCACTAAAACATTATATTTATAGTGCTATTCACAATGTAAAATATAGGTGTAACAATCATTGAACAATTTGCTACATGTTTATCATTTAGACAAATATAATATCAACACATAAAATATACAAAATATAAGTTGTAGATCAGATGGTTAAGGTTGACTATGCCCTCCCATGAGGGCATGGGTTTGAGCCCTAGCCTCAGCATCTAGTTTTCTTGTTAAAATCAAACACAAAATGTGCACACAACATAGCACAGATCTAATTTTGTTATTAAACAAACACATAAAATGCACAGCATCAACAAAATGAATACAGGAACAAATATGATTTATTATTAGACAAACACGTAAAATGCACAGCATCAACAACTAGCATCTGACTATAATAAGAGAGTCGATAATGATCCTAAAACCTTTTCAAAAATTTTAAGTTACAATGAATCAAATTTATGATACAATGACATGAAGGAATAAATGAATTCTAAGAAGAATAACAATGTTTCAGATCTTATATAGTTGTCTAAAGGAGCAAAACACATAGGTTGCAAATGGGTATTTAAAATAAAGAAAGACTCATTAGGTAACATTGAGAGATATAAGGCAAGACTTTTTGCTAAAGGATTCACTCAAAAGGAAGGAATCAATTACACAAATACATTTTCTCCTATGTCTAAAAAGGATTTACTTCATATAATTTTGGAGTTAGTTGCTCACTTTGACATGGAATTGTATCAAATGGATGTAAAAAAAATGTTCTTAAATGGTGACATAGAGGAAGAGATTTATATGAAACAACCAAAAGGATTTTGCTCCCATAATAGTGATCATTTGGTTTACAAGCTTAAAATATCTATATATGGAATGAAACAACTATCCCATTGGTGGTATTTAAAATTCCATGATATTATCTCATGATTTGGTTTTAAAGAAAATATCATGGATTAATTTATACACCAAAAGTTTAGTGGGAGTAAAATTTGTTTTCTTGTATTATATGTGGATGATATATTACTCGCAACCAATGATAGGGGTTTGTTACATGATGTGAAACAATTTTTCTCTAAGAATTTTGAAATAAAAGATATGGGTGATGCGTCTTATGTCATTGGCATTAAAATTTATCGAGGCAGATTCCGTGGTATTTTAGGTTTATCTCAAGGAACCTATATTGATAAAGTTTTAGAGGGATTTTGGATGAAAGGTTGTTCTCCTAGTGTAGCTCCCATTGTGAAAGGGGATAGGTTCAATTTGGACCAATGCCCTAAAAATGATTTTGAGAGGGAATAAATGAAAAATATTCCATATGTTTATGCAGTCGTAACCCTAATGTATGCTCAGGTTTGTATAAGACCTAACATTGCATTTATTGTTGGAATGTTAGGCAGATATTAGAGTAACCTAGGATTAGATTATTGGAGAGTTGCAAAGATAATATTAAGGTACCTTCAAGGGATAAAAGATTACATACTTATGTACAGACGAATAGACAATCTGCGGTAATAGGGTATTCAGATTTAGATTTTTCTATGTGTGTTGATTCACAAAAATCAACATCATATTATATCTTGATATTTACCCATAGAGTCATACCGTGAAGTAGTGCTAAATAGTCTTTGACTGCTACTTCCACCATAGAGGCTGAGTTTGTTCCTTATTTTGAGGCTACATCACATGGTGTATGGCTAAAGAGTTTCATATATGGGCTTAGACTCGTGAATTCCATTTTTAGGTTGTTGAGAATATATTATGACAATTCAGCTGTTGTTTTCTATTTGAAAACAATAAAAGTGATAGTTAGAGTAAACACATCGACATTAAGTTTTTATCTATAAGTGAACATTTTAAGGATAGGAAAGTGGTTATTGAATATGCTAGCACTGAATTGATGATAGTTGATCTTTTAACAAAAGGCATGCCACTAATGAAGTTCAAGGATTATGTTGTTATAATGAGATTGAGTTCCATTATATAGTTTTCATTGTATGGACAATGTTGTTTTCATAAAACTCTTATAATATGTTCTCATATTATGATGCATATAATTGAATTTTAAGAAAATTGATTATTTTGGACATAGAATAAACATAAGTTTTATTCATTAATTAGTGTTACAACATTCCACTAAAAGAAAATTAGTAATTAGCGATGGACAATTACCTATAGAAATGGAACTATTGGAAATTACCGATAGAAAATCATGTTCTGTTGGTATAATTCTCGAGAAAATTTTCAATTTGTGATGGAAAAATATCTTTTGGTAATTATGGAGGGAAATTACACTAGCAAATGTTCTGATTGAATATGGCAACGGTAAGAAATGTCCATCGGTAAAGAAACCGGGAAAGCTTGGTGGAATAAATAATTTTTGAGTTTATCGACAATAGCCCATCGGTAAATTTTAGTCATAAACACCATCGTTTTCTTTTGGTTTAATGTTTTTAAAAAAAGGAAAACGACGTCATTTGGTTTAACCTAAATCAACTACCCCATTTTTTTCTCTCTTTTGTCATCGACATCTGGCTGCGTCTCTCCTCATCCTATTGATTGCAAAACCAATTCACTAGTTTTATGCTCAAAATCGCAAGTATACGGGGTGTAACTTGTAGTAAAGAACAAATATCGATCCTTCAGAGATTGTATTTCAACACTACTTAATTCAGGCTACTTCATTTGAGAACCAATTTTAATGAATATAAACTAAAAATTTAAATTAAATTAAACAACTAAGAATGAACAAATGATAAAGCAAAAGTGCAAAGTTTGGAATACTAGATTTAACAATTAGAGATCACTTTTTTTCCCTATCTTATCTCCCTCTTACCTTATTAATTGAACTATGCCTCACCTAAGATGTTCTAATTTATTAACTACCCTCTCTCAAGATGTAATTAATTGTCCCTAGCCAAATTAAATGGAAATGATTAAGCAATCTCTCAATCTACAAAATCGGTCCACCAATTAAACTAGTTATGAAGTTATCCTATAGGTAATCAACTAATTAGCCAACATCTCTCTCTAGCTAATCAATTAACTTGATGAATGTAGGTCTATAGAGTGTCAATTCTCATTGTATAGCCCTACACAATTTACCTAACTCAGTTTCTGAATATATTGCAAGATATAAGCTCAACATTCATCAAAAGCATCATTCATTCAAATTAACAAAGTAGGAGTTTAACAAACAATTCAAAAGTAATCTCTACAAATAAGTCAGCCACTTATAATGTGATTAAAATCCCCCATAACCAAAAAATCCATCATAAAGATGCTAGAAGAGAAAAAGGAATAAAAACTAAATGAAGCAAGCTCTTTCCCTTCATTGCCCAAATTTGGAAAATCTAGAGTTAGTGTGCTCTTTGCCCAATTTGGAATGGAAATCTTGATTCTCTACCTCTCTATAGGCTCTAAATATGTTTTTTTTAGCTCAAGGAGGCAGGTTCTCCCATCAAACCCATGGCCGTATGGATTTGTGCCATTATATATGACAAGATAAGTTACAAAATCCTAAAAATAAATGAAACCTGCTTATTTTTTCTGACGGTAGTTCCCACGATCGTGGGAATTAGCATCAATAATTGTTCTACAGCGCCTCCACTTCTCTTCTTATCTTTTGGTCCTTAGCTCAATCACATAGGTGGCCTATACCAAAATGATGAACTTTTACCCTAAACCAACATTGAACATAAAAGAACAAACATAAAGTTCAAACTAAACAAAAACATAACAATAACAACTTATTATGCAAGAAACACATGCCAAATATTTAAAAGAAAACACACCAATGCACAACTATCAACTTCCCTATACTTAAATCTTTGCTTGTCCTCAAGCAAAATAAAAAACAACCAATCAATTCAATCACTTCATTTTCACAAATATCAAAGCGTGCAGTCCCTCAAAGTTTGGCTAACTTAAATGTCAAGCTACTGCATATATCATGACTACTTTTCATTAGTGTACATAAGTAAAATCAACTTATGATGCGATCACTTAAAGATAAGTATAAACACAAAATAAATCTTCCTCATGATTTCACTCATTTCTCTTAAGTGTTTGATTGTTAGTGTTTTGCTCAAGCTCCTTATAGGAAACTACACTATTATAGGCTTATTAATACACCAATTCTCCTTTACAATGATTATATGTATAAATAGATCAAAAAGACTTGCTTTGGGTTGTAATGTGGTAAGGGTTCAAGTAGGTCAAAAGGGGTAAAAGGTTTAACACAAGCATTCATAAAGAAATAAGTGAATAAAGGGATAACAAAACATATTTTTGAGATACATAAATGTAAATATATTACTACTCTGCACTTATTGATGCCACTAAAATGTTCTTCCTTTTTCTTCGACTAATGCATCACTAAATACTATATTAAACTTGTGAATGCGTAGGCTAATGGGATTTTGGGTTTTAAAATGTGGGATGTTTTTAAGAAACAAAAGAGTTAAGGCTCAATGGTGGTAGCAAAGGATAATAAAAGTTAGGTCATTTAAGCTAAATGATAACACAAAAAAGGGCCTTAATCATCTCTATTAAGCATGCATCCGGTAGACTCAAACTGATTCAAAGCAAGTTCTGAAGGTAATAATCTAAGGAAGCATCACACAAATAAAGGAATAAAATGACTATAGACTGAGTCATATAGGCTCAATCCTCATATTGGCTTAAATAAAAATTCATTATGCATCTCTACACTACCTCATTACTCAAGTGTCAAATTCTGAGTAAGCTTATGCAACTAACTACTTTTCATCACTTAACATGGTTCACTCTCTACTCAAGTAACCTGATCTGAGTTCAAGCATGCATTCAATCTCATTCCAAATAGCATGATAGAATCTCATAGCAAAACAAATCAAAATGATTCAAGTGTGGTTCCATTGCTAACACAAAACAACATAAAACAACAACCTAATATGCACAACAACCTAATATGCCTAAAATATGCATCCTAATTAACAAAATGCAAACAGTAACTAAAACAAACTAAAATAATTTGATTGACAAAGCAAATGTTATTTTTACACACTTGGATAATACATTATCCTCAATGTAACAAGGCTACCATAAAAGGAAACTAAAACATAAAATACAACATCAAAAAAGCAAGCAAGTAGATCAACTAAGAAGGTAAATAAAACAACGTAAAAAGTAAAGGGTAAAAAAGCTTCATATAGATTATGGTGGAGAATGCGTAGGGGAAGGGACTTCAATGTTCTTCATTCAGATGAACTTGATAAATTTCTTTTAATGTACCGCTACTCCTTATACAATTGTCTCATTTGGGTGTTGATCTCATTAATTTGTAATGTCATTTTTGAATGGTTTTCGGCCATTTGGTTGAGGATTTACTGGAACTTGTCGACATCTACTGCTATGGTTGGTTCGTCTTCAACTGCTTCTTCTTGAGGCTCCGGAGGTGCCTGACAAAAGGATGGATGAGAAGGGATTCCATCCTTGCCCTTTCTGTTCTTAACAGTAGTGCACGTCTGAGGATTTTAGAACTCCATAGAAGGAGGCTCCATAATTTTAGAACTCCATAAAATGGGGCTCCAAAATTTCATAGTGTCTCAAATAAGGTATATCAAACATATCAAGTCTAGTTATGAGCACACCATCCATAACAAGATTGTAGTGCAAAGCCAAAGCAGTAACAATGTACGGTGTGCCAAAATATGAGCTTTTCTTAGTAATGGAACTCATAATAGATCAAAAAATGTGATAATGGGTATTTAATTTAATTTTACGATCCATGAACCAAAGAAAGAAAAGTTCTTTGGCCGAACACTTATTGCTTTCAGTCTTGTTAAAATAATTAGGCATATAAACTTGTGAAGAAGTAAGTGCTCGGTGCTACGAAACAAAGTGTTGGGTGCATTCCTAGAGTTAAAAGTATTTTCACCTATAAGGATATTCCAGTAATGATCCACATTAAAATCATCATGGTCATCCAAAATTTTGGTGTTAGACAATTCAAAGAGCGCACGAATGATAATATAATCTAGCCTATATGCATTGTCACCTATTGTAAATCGAAATGTGTCCATTTTAGTATTATAGCGTACAGTGGTTATCTTGTCACACCCATGTACCTAGGGATTTATGCCTTCATATATGACAAGACAACTCACAAAAACCCAAAAATAAGTGAAACTCGTGTGTTTTTCTTACTTCAGTTCCTATGATTGTGGGAATTAGCATGAATCCCACGATCGTAGGTTCTTGTTTTATAACTCCTCCACCCGCTTCTCCTCTCTTAGTCCTTAACTCAATCACAAAGATGGCTATCCTCCATTTTTGCACCAAAATGATCAATTCTTATCCTAAACTAACATCAAACATAAAAGAATAACCATGAAGATCAAACTAAACAAAAACACACAAAATAAGTCATAAAACACAACAATATCAACTTGTTATGCAAGTAACACAAGCCAAATAAGTAGAAAAAACACACTAATAATGCACAACTATCACGTCCCACCACACGTCATCGTCGTGCCACCATGCGTCCTTAGCGTGCCACCGTCCTCTGCGAGCCAGTGTCGTCATCTCTATTGCTACGGAAGGCCACCATGCGTTATGCAACCATACCTCGTCACCACTCGTCCTTGCCGATATCGTCGTATCTACTTTATGTACTGTATAATCATCTCTCGTGCACCACACCTCGTTCCCAAAGTGGTTCTGTAAATGTATAGGTTCATTACGAAGTCATTTGGTTCTGTAAATGTGGAGTTGGTTCTGTAAAATTTGTTTCTTTTAAATAAAGTCCATTGTTAAACTTCTTTGCTAGATACCTTTCAATCTTTATTTTTTATGTCTTCTCTTCAAAATGGAGAGACTAATAGGAAAGGAAAAGGTCTTTTATGCTATTAAAATGCTCTCTCCAAATGAAAAGAAGAAGCTAGTTATCAAATGTGCAAATAGCCAAAACATTTGAGATTTCAATTCTATGTGTCTTATAAAATTTTACCTTGAAGTATTTGTTTAAATTTGTTTTTGTTGTATAAATCAACATGCATGCAAGATAACCTTGATCTATCTCCCATTTGGTGTTCTAAACCTTACATATTGTTACATCTTCTTTGTTTACAACAACCCAAACAAGGAGAAGAAACAAGAAAAGAGGAGAAACAAAAGTAAAAATATTTTTATATTTCATGTTTTTGACATATCCTTGTATGCATGTATGATCTTGTGGTTTGTGGGTTGTCATAGTGTCGGAATCTTGATTTCGACACTTCCACTACATATGCATGTATGTGATGCATGCAACCATAGCTAACCCAATAGTTTCTCGGTCATTAATTCGTGGGTGTCATAACGTGTAGTAAGAGACTACTTTTATAAAGTTTCCCCACTTGCATTACTTGATTCTTGTGACATAAATTTTGCTCATATCTTTGACTTTTATTTCATTTATCAATGTCCATAGTAATAAAAGATTTTGATCTGTACTTGCAACAAATCGAATTTAATTAAATGTTCGAAAGTTTGAGCCTAAATATAATTGAAATTGAATATTTAAATTTAAATTTAATTTTGATATATTAATATTAAATTAGTTCAATTTAAACTTAATTAATTTTTCATAATTTATTAGGTTAAAAATTGTATTTAAATCTAGTGTGACCATATATATGCATACTTAATGGGTGCTCGGTTCACAAAGGGGCTTAGGAATGGGAATGAGAATAGGAATGAATATAGTGAGGAATGGGAATGAATATAATCATTATAATTATGATGGTTGGTTAAGAAGAAGGAATGATTACCATTACCATTGATGATGATTGGTTTGTTAAAAATGTTGAGAAATAATTTTTTTTTAATTTTTGTTTTATATAAAATTTTAAATATATTTTAATTGATTATATTTAATTTATGCATCCTATTTATAATGAAAAAATGTTTAAAATAAAGTATATTGCGGTATTTTCTTTCAGATAGCTCTTGAAGAAAAAAAATACTCTAATATTTTCTTGCATCAACATATCACTAGTTACATAATATCCTCAAAATATAGTTTGATCATCCAAAATATTATACAACCATAATATCCACCATTCCATTGCTATAAGAAAATCAAGTAATATAGTTTAATACAATTTCCATTCTTCTGATAATGCAAATGATGTAAAATATCACAACTATACACAATACCTTAATAAAAGTCTTCAATTTATGCAAAATAACCAGGTTAACACTACAAACTTTGTTTGCATCACAACTACAAAATTCCCAAGTAATACAAAATAACTTGGTTAGGTAACATCAATTATATCAAAAGTTCATAATACTTACAAAAATATTAATATGCTTCCCCGAATGATTCATAGGCTAGAAGATGGATAGAAGAATCTAAGTACAAAAGACCTTTTTAAATAACTTGGCAAAGCGAACAAAATCTAAACTTTAGTAGGATCATTATAGAATAATAGAGCAGCCTTACCAACAACCATTTCAGATATGCCAATATTAAGAAGCTCACTGATGAGCTCTTGCATCTTCTCATGAGTTGAGGAATCAGATTTAGACCAAAATCATTTACAACAGCTGCATATTGTGAGGCCATTTGTTCACAAATAGACTCAAACTTAAGTGTGAAGCTGTCTCATCTTGACTCAATAGTAAGCTACAGTGTTGTTTTTTTTTTTTCTTATAAGAACTTTCCTTTCTTGGTGACATGTTTTTTCGATTTTTTATTCTATGGTTGCTTGAAGGAATAGTCGAGGATCCTTGTATATCAGATACCACAAGTTCATCTTCACTGTCCGATGAAGAACACAATGTCATATTCTTTGGACTGCTAGCCTTAGCACTTGCTTCAACTATATCCTCAACTTTGAGTCCCTTCGCTCTATCTTTACCCCACACCATATCTAGTTGATGCAAATATGGAAATTTAAAGTTCCACATTCCAATCGCATTCTTGTGATTTTGTAAAAAAGAATTATAAGAAGAAGATTAAAAACGTGATAACAAGAAAATGTTATAATTATGAGAAAAGAAACTACTAAAATAAGAGTTAAATCAACTTTTGAGTTAGATACCATTCATCAAACCATTGTTTCTCACAATTGATCTTATACTCAATATCATCCCACTGACAGCCACTTTACATACACATTTCAAAATTTGGATTGTACTTGTTTCTTAACCATTTAATCTTAGAGTCAATGTGAGGATCGACATCCTTATCAAAATTAGGAATCTTACTCAACAACCTCTTGTGCACTTCAACCATGTAATTGTTCTTAAATGCCCTATCTACTTTCTATAAAGGATCGCAAGCTAGTTCCTACAAAACGGTGACCAAAGCTTCAACCTCATCACCCTTCCAATACTGCTTATTCTTCCACAACCCCCCCCCCCCCCCGGGAAGCGTAGCCATTCCTATTAAAAGTAAGACAATGTAAGAGTTATCAAATAAATAACATATAAAAAATAACTTTATTGGAAATTCTAAATACAACGATGTAATCTAATAACTTACAAACACATAGTCAACCAAACAGAGATGTTAACATGAGTGAATTTCAAAAGAATCCAATAACTCTCAGTTATATATTACTAATAGTAAACAAATAGGGATGTTCAACATTCAGGTACATTAATCAAAATCAAAAGATTTCAACAATCTAATAAGCATATGAAACAAACATGTCTTAAAATACTAATCTACATCATTGTCATTGGATCTAGTTGTCCATATATTATACATATTGGTTGCAATATTATTCCTAAATGTCAACCACTTATCAGTTGGACTAATTTGTGTAATGTATTTCATTTCATCGTCTTCATCAATCTCATTTTCCTCACTCTCCTCTTGATCTTCAATGATTGACTCTTGTGGATGAAAGCTCAAGAACATGTGAATCAAATTGTGTAGAAAGGAACAAGCCATTATAATGCAAACTTGGGTTTGAATTGAGAAAAATGAAGGGAGTGAAAGGATCTTCCATCTTCCTTTCAACAATCCAAAGCATCTCTCAATAACATTCCTTGCTTTGGAATTTTTCATATTAAAGTATTCCTCTACTGTCTCTAGTCGATGGCCATCGAATTCTTTGAGATGATAGCGTTGCCCTCAATACAGAGCAAGAAATCCTTTTGCATTGCATATCTAGAGTCAACCAAGTAATAACATCCTTCATAATTAAACAATAAGTTATGATTGAGCAGAATAACTCAAAGACAAATGTAACTGGATATTGTAATAGAAAATTACCTCGAGGGACTCATAGATTATGAGGCCTTGAGATCACATCCCAAAGCACACGACCATTGTGTACAGAGCCCTCCTAACTAGGCAATACATATATGAATTGCATGTTTAGGCAATAAATACCTAAAACATTTGTTGAAATACATCCTTTTCTTATGCGATATCGAGGCTTATCTTCATTAGCAGTTGTAACTTTAATTGGTGTTCGATCTAAGGCCCTTAGGCAACCTACAAATTAAAACTAAAAGGTGTTTTAGCATATAAAAGTTATGATATTAATGTTATAGGTTAATTATAATGTTCAATTACTTGAAAACATTTCCATCTCTCATCTTGATAATTTTGAATAATAGGCTCTGGCTTATTGAGAAAAATATGATGCAATCTTATAATTGCATGAAGAACTTAAAGGAATTGCTGACTCGTGGTTTCTTTACTACGGTGAAAGAATAGGCTTATTGTCCTAATCTTTTTATGGTGAGCTAAGGTGTATATGAATATTGCTACAACCTCTTCTACGAATGTGTTCTTAGTTTCTTTTAAACCCCCGACATCTTTTACCATATCACATAATATCCTAAAGGTTGCTCTATCCATATGAAGTTCACTAATGCAAACATTATCACAATCCATGGTTAATCTAAACATCCATCTCATTCTATCAATTCTTTTTCTTCCTTTGTTTTAATTTCACGGACCTTATGTTGAAGATACAAACAATAGATAACATAATGGATAGCAAATAAGAAAACCATCATATCATTTGTCTTTTGTTGAAGTATCAAAAGTTTCTTTAGTTTGTGCTGTCATTTGTTAATAGGGGTAAGCCATGTTGAAGAAGATCAACTCCTATACATACTTTAAACCAAATACTTGATGTACTTGTAGTTCCCAACCTTGATAAAAATACATCAAGTTTTGGGCAATTGATTAATAAAGATATGAATGAACTTTGCTAATGGTGAATGAGTGATAATTGATATTAAAGGATCTCAAACTGATGAGAATTTATATGAAGACCAAACTTTTTTTTATTAGAATGTTAAGAAAAATCTTTTATATATGTTGCTAAGTTGCCTATGTTAATTAAAAAATTATTAATATGACACAACGTAATGGGACCTATTTGTTTTGATGCATTTAAAATTATAAATGACAATGATGTTGTGCAAGTAAGACTGCAAAAAGAAATAATCCTTTCAATTAAGTAATTTATGTTATGATAATATTTTATAAAATGTCTCCAAGGAGTTTACAACTTATTATTCTAGAGAAGAAAATACTCACAAATTGATAACCTTATATACTCGTTAACAAAATGGAGTAATAGAGAAGAATATTATAATCATCATAAGAGTAACAAGGGAGCATAATGGTTGAAAAGGTAATACCTAAGAAGTTTTTAATTAAAAGAGTGATGAATATTTTAGTATATTGGCTATATTTACTACTTACCAAAATGCTCGAAGGTAGAGCACCATATTTGGTAGTCTAGTAAATATTGTGAATGGTGATAATATTGTGGAGATGACTCTTAACCACTTCATAAAGAGGAAGAAGTTTTAGATCATGGTCACTTGACATGAGATTTCAATTAGGGGAATAAGAACCTTTATTGAAATTTGTGAATGAGTGTACATAGTAGATGTTACCCTAACTATATTCAATAAGGAAAAAACCAAGAAGGGATGGGTTGCATCTATGAAAAAGGAAATTTTCATGATAAATAAGAGTGACATAACACCAATAGCAGTAAAACAACATCACGATAAAGATAAAACACAGTTTTAAATTCAAAGACACCACATTGAGTTTTCCTATCCTTTTCCTTCCACGTTCAATCATATGATATCTGATGTTTCTTTATATAGAGACATTTATATTGTGCATAAAATAGGAGCTCTAGAATCTAAGAAATACAAGTGTAAATAAAGAACTTACAGGAACTCGATCTAGGTATTTCTTGATGATCTTGTTAGATTCTTGGACTCGTTCACCTACATCATAACCACAAACATCATTAAATGTAAACAAATATATATGATTTTTAACATCAGGTGTCTTATTGCCAAAGAAAGTAGCAAAAAGCAATAAAAGCAACAAACTTGGAGATTTAGGACCAAGCAAACTTGAAAGATTGTCATTGTAATAGAAGAAGGGTGTTTACAAAGAAAATCATCAAAGTAGTTCTACGGTGAATCAATAACAAAAGAACATGCCTTAATCATACTAAACCACCAATTAGTTCCAGAACAGTACATTCAGTTGGACTTTAACATAAGTATATATGCACGTATATAATGTGTTCTAGAACAATACATTCAGATGAACATAAATATAATGTCTTTCAGGGAATGGTTCTTTTCATTCTTTCTTTTCTTTTCTTGTAAAGATTTTATGATTGGTTACAAGATTTTACCGAAGTTGTGAAAGAGAGGGTTGGTAAGCCAAATATTTTCGTGGGAAAAAAAGAAAAAGACAAACAATGATAAAAGAAAGTCCCAATTCTTTGTCAAGATTTTTTGGTTTGTTGTTGAAAATATTTCCGATAATATGAGTGCTATGAGGGATTGGTTCGTTGAGCATAAATCAAGTTATGAAGCCAATATAAAAGAAAGTAAACTGCAATTAGTATAACTTAGCATCCAAGGCAAATGAATGTACGCACAAATCCAATTGACTCATTTTGTAAGTTTCATAATAATTCTCGATTCAAAACATGTAGGAAACAATGAAGTTTTCAGTTAAACATAAGAAAGATAATGAAAAGTTTAACTGATGATAAACGTCCATCTTATCTGATATTGTCGGCAAAACAAGGATCAAAATTCATATCCAGAAAAATGCAATCCAGAGAAGAGTAAGAAAAAAAAGAAGGAAAAGTAAGAAACTCATCGTCACCTTCACCATCAATGCCCAATACAGAGAAACGTAGGTTTGATAAAAAAGTTATTGATTGATTCACCTACCTTTTTGTTACATAAAGGTAGCAACCATCTCATTTTAGGTTTGAGAAAAATCGTTGATTAATGGCATGATTTCAGGGGCCCTGTTGCAAACAAATTTTCTTAAAGTATGCTCGACATACCTTTCTCCCTCAGCAAAGTTTTCCAAAACACCAGTAGCCTTGTGCTTCTTGTTCACCCTGACCAACACAGATTTAGAATAGAGATTACTGCCACTCCATATACCCATATAAATTTATTTCATAAGCTAGCTTTCCTCTAATAGACGGAGAGGTGTAGACAAGAGAAGCATCTGACTTCTCGGTCGATGCAGATGTTGCTGACTAGCTGAAACCCACAGATCTTTACAGTGACACTGAGGGTGGCGATACACCTCAAGAACTAATAAAAATAAAAAATATAGAACGATTGTTTTTAATAATAGGAAATATAGAGTGGGCAAAACCTTAACAAAAAAACCTTAACAAAGACAGTTTAGAAAGAGTTATCAAAAGAAATATATATTTACCAAGCTCTGTAGAAATACTTGACGTTAAAACCCACGTATTGGAAAAGGAATTTAAAAATTAAAATAGAAAAAGGTGAAGAAAACAAACCTTCAACATCAAAATAACTGTTAGACGAAAGGGTATCTCACAATCATTGTTTAAAGAGGATTCTAAAGTAGAAAAAGAAAATTGTGAGATTACCTAACTCATGGCTCTCTCAAGTAGCGTATGGTGTTCCTTTATTTTTTGTTCCTCTAACGTCATCATATCCGAGCAAAGAATCACTGTGAAAAATGATTTCACAATCATAGAAACAGAAGTGTGAGAGATGAGGGTATCTTGCAAAATATAAAGGGTTTAATATTGCGAGAGATGAATCATGGATGGTTGTGGAAAGAGTGAGAAAAAGCAAGAAAATGGCGAAGTCGTGGAAAAATGTGCATCAAATATATGAAGCAATGACTCCCATTCCTCTTATAATCGGGAGGAATGGAGTAACCCCCAAAACTAAGGAATCCTAATATTAGCTATCTGATCATATCTCCTTACCAAACATCATTTTTCATTTCATACCCATTCCCTTTTCCTCATTCCCACTAAACAAGCATACCCTTAGTGATGGAAGAGGGGTTAATTGGTTGTTCTCTCTCATCCCACAGGTGTTGCAATATGATTTTACACTTTTAATATTAATCCCTTTATGTCCAATTTTTTTAAATGGTAAACATGGTATGATATTGTTGTACAGTTTAAAAGAAACTATTACATGATAAAATTATGTTAGCTTGGACTATTGGCTCACGAGATATACTTTTATTTTTTTCTAATTTAATTGTCAAAATACGTAAGGAAGAGATATTACAATAAAATAAGATTAGTGGAAACAACTTCTTAACTAACATTACATCATATATATTAATGAAGATAAAGAAAAATGAGAGCACACCTTGTCAGTTGTTTCATAGAAATCAAAAAAGGAAGATCCCTAAAGTTGAAAGTTCCATATATCCTGCTCTAACTGTAAAGTTCCTAAACTTAAGTGGTTTAGATTACAATTAAGAAGGATATGAGGAGTAGAAGTGAAAGAAAATGAAAAAAAAATAGCAAACTTGAATTGATAAGAGGGAGAGGAGTGTGAAAGATGTGAAAATAGTGTGAAAATAGGGGGCAAAATAGGAAGAGGACTTCATAAAATTAGAAAAGGAAAAAGATGGTATTTGGAACAGCTCATAGGAAATGCATACAATGGCCCCTGGTTTTCCTGTTCCCTCTGGTGGATAAACTCTATTTCTCTTTCAGCCTTGCACAAAAAAGATCTTGATGGATTTGAACTTCAAAATTCTTAAATTGATGTTCACGATGTCTTTGTTTTATCTTGCATACTTTTGAAGATGAAGCAGATTTTTATGTCGGTTGTCGTCATTTTCAAATAATGTTGCATCCCCCACTAGTTAACTAATACGAAATACTCTTTTTCATAGGCCCTATTTTGTGTCAAAGAGTGTCACTCATTCTTCTTCCTTGTAGTTTGTAGTTGTCCTTCTATCCTGGTAAGTCGTCCAACTAATATCTACCATATATGTTGCTTTAATAATACATTAACTAGATGCGTTTAAGTTTTATGTGAATGCAATGGAGGTCTTGATTTTGCGTTGCTTTTTAGAATATTCTGATAATCATTGATGAGTTTTATGTTCTTCTTTAATAGTCTGAGTATTTATGTTTGGGTTATGTTTGAATCATTGATGAGTCGATTGATGATTACATATGTATTTACTATACGTGAAATGATTTTGAGATCTTATGGATGATTTGGGGCATAATAAACTCCTAGGATGAAATATAGGCTGGAAACTCGTCCCCTGGGGCTTATCGATGAAAAATTCCACGAGCCTAAAAGTCACAACGAGAACTTGCTTTCTCGATTCATAGGTGTAAACAATGCCACGTACCATAGTTTTGAAATCAATTATAGGTGATTAATTCAATTGATTAATACTTTAACTTCAATGTGATTAATTCAAACTTAGTATTTAACATAAGAAATCCTTAGTTTCAATAGACATGATAGTTCTTTGCATAATAAACCCCTAGGACAGTATTTAGGCTACAAATTTGTGATGCAGCTCATATGAGGCTTATCGGTGAAAAATTCCATGGGCCTAGGAGTCACAGCAAGAATTTGATTTCTTGATCACAAGTGTAAACAATGCCACGTACCATAGTTTTGAAATCAATTGTAGGTGATTAATTCAATTGATTAATACTTCAACTTCAATGTGATTAATTCAAACTTAGTATTTAACACAAGAAATTTATAGGTTTAATAGACATGACAATTATTTACATATTAAACCCTTAGGATGGTATATAGGCTAGAAACTCGTGATACAGCTCCCATGAGGATTTATCAGTGAAAAATTCCATAAGTCTAGGAGTCACCATGAGAACTTGCTTTCTTGAATCAATGTGTAATCAATGCCACATAATATAGTTTTAAAATCAATTGTAGGTGATTAATTTAATTGATTAATACTTAGGGGATGTTGTGGAAAGTTTAAATATTTTGTAAACTTAAGGGAATTGAAGGATAGTAACTATGAAATCACTTTTTTAAATTAATAGTTTTGTAGAAATGAATAATGTTGATAGATCTCCGATGTATAGATGATTAACACATGATGGTTTCATTAATCCTAAGTTTTTTGAGGGAGTTGAAGCTTTTAGTCATTATGCATGTTCTCAACCTGCATATATGGATGGCCCAAATATCATATATCCATGTAAAAAGTGCAAACATATTTGTTTCCTTTATATCGATGAAATGAATGGCCATTTGCTAAAAAAAAAGGGTTTGTTCCAAATTATTTTGTGGAAATGACATGGGAAGCTAGTGATTCATAGCACCTCAAGGGGTAATGATGTAAACTCGGCTGTAAATGTGGATGAGTTTGAAGGGGGATTAGATTTAGAACAAATAATATGGGTGCAACTGAAAATCCTTACATCCAAATAGTTTATGATGCAACCAGTTATACTTTTCAAGAAAATATAGAAAATCTTGAAGAAGAACCAAACCCACATTAAAAAAAACAATTTTTTTTGACTTACTGCACTTGGCTGACTAAGAGTTATGGCCAAATTATGAGACAATGACTCAATTGTCATCAATTGTTATAACATTGAACATAAAGTCTGAAGGGAATATTTTTTATCGTAGTTTTGATAAAATTCTTAGATGGTATAATAAATCATTGCCTTTTGATTATACAATGGTTGATAGTTTTTACAGTATGAAGAAACTCATTAGGGTTTTGGTTTGTTTGTTGAAAAAATTTATTATTGCAAATTAGGTTGTATGTTGTATTGGAGAGATGAGGCGGAATTACAATAGTGCAAAATTTGTGGTAAATCTAGGTTCAAGCCTAGAAAGCGTTCTATGAAACATAAATTAGTTCCCTAGAAGCGGATGTATTATTTGCTGCTTACTCTGAGACTTCAAAGGCGATATGCTTTTGATGTTACTGCATCTTATATGAGATGACATAATGAACACAAAAAGGAAAATAGAATAATGAGTCATCCATTGGATACACTAGCATGGAAACATTTCAATAACACATATTATAAGTTTGCAGCTAAAAGTTGAAATGTTAGGATGGGATTGTCGACGGATGGATTCCAACCTTTTGGTCAATCCAACCAACAATATTCATCATGGTCAATCATAATCACTCCTTATAAATTTCCTCCATAGATGTGTATGAATAAGGCATATATATTCTTGATAGTGATTATGCCAGGGCCTATAGATCCAAAGCATAAAATTGATGTATTCTTACAACTATTGATATCTGAATTGCATCATCTTTGGAAATATGGTGTGGAGCCATATGATGTATCTCTGAAACAAAATTTTGTCTTAAGAGTAGCTTTGATGTGGACTATTAGTGATTTTTCGACATCTGCTATGTTGTCTAGATGGAGCACAGCAGAAAAATTGACCTATCCTTATTGTGGTAATGATTATAATACATTTTATCTTCCAAATAAGGGTAAATCATATTGGATTGACAATCGCAGGAAATTTCTTCCTCCAACTCATCCATTTAGACGGAATAAACAAAAATTCATTAAGAATAAGATGGTATAAACACCTCCCTCTTACAAAGCTAGTGAAGAGATATTACAAGAGATTGACGAATTAGGGTTGCTGAAAATTACAGAATTTGAAGCTGATGAAGTGAATACAAGCAGTAGTAAAAACTTTGGTTGGATAAAACTAAACATCTTCTAGGATTTTTCATATTGCAAAACTAATTTGACATGTCATAATCTAGATGTGATGCATATTGAAAAAATATTTTTGACAATTTGTTCAATGCCATAATGAATATTAAAGAGAGGATAAAAGCCAATGCAAAATCACGAGTTGATTTGTAACTTTTTTGGAAGACGAATGAATTAGATAAAAATCTTTGCACTGATAAATATCCAAAAGTATGTTACACTTTAGACAAAAAACAAAAGGAAATTTTGTGTGAATGGTTAAAAAGTCTAAAGTTTTCCAATAGTTATGTTTTAAATTTGGCAAGATGTATGGACATGAGGAAGTACAAATTATTTAGGATAAAAAGTCACTATTATCATGTGTTTATGCGAAGGCCAATTTCAATCGCATTTTGGGAGTTGCTACCGAATAAGGTTTAGGAAGTTATAATAAAATTAAGTTTGTTTTTCAAAAGCTTAACATCATCTAAAATAAAGTTGACTTAAATGAAAAAAACTAGAAAGGAAAATTTCAATAATTTTATACAAATTAGAAGAGATTTTTCCTTTAAGCTTCTTTGACTGTATGTAGCATCTACCTATGCATTTAGCACATAAGGCTAAACTTGCTGTTCCAATTCAATATCGATGGATGTATCTGTTTGAGAGGTAACTATAGTAAATATTTAAATTGAAGTAATGACATGTTTTAATAACATAATTGTAATAACCTTATTCTCTAATGTAGGTATTTGCATAACAAGGCTAGAGTTAAAGGTTCGATATGTAATGCTTATTTAGTGAAGGAAACAAGTACATTTTGTTCACATAATTTTGAGTCGCATATGCACTCAAGAGAAAGAAAAGTTCCTCATAATGACAATGGGGGAGGAATAGGTGATGTTGATGTTAACTTACCCACTTTCACATATCCTGGATGAACACTTGGACATTCAATAAGAAGAATGCTGACAGAGGAAGAAATAATGATCTGCCCATGATTATATTTTATTGAACTATCAAGAGGTTTTCCTTTTGTGCAGTAAGTTGAAGTTGATTTCGAAATTGATTATTTAGGTTTTGAAGATTAGTGTTATTCACAACTCAAATACATAACAATTTTTTTAGATTATATGAGAAATGGTAATGCGAGCTAATGCCCGAAAAAATACAGGATGATATCAATAAAGAAGTTGGAAGGTACTTTCCTTGATGGTTTGAGAAATATATAAGTTTTCACTTACAATTATTAAAATGATTGAATTATAAGATTAAAGTATTCAGATGACATTATACTATTTCTTTGGTGTAGTCATTAGAAAGTCCAATAGAGAACTATTCTGTATGTGATCACACAAAAGGACCTTTGCGAGCTGTTAAATTGTATCAAGTGTATTTTGTTAATGGATACAAATATCAAACATATCATAGTCATAGCATAGCAACAGTAAATAATGGAGTTTACATATAAGGAGAATTGATGGATTAATATGGTAAACTTATTGAGATAATTGAAAGTGAGTACCATGCATTGTGAATAAAGTGAAGTGTGATATTTAAGTGTGAATAGTTTGATCTAACTCCTAATGTTGATACAAAAGTAGAAAGCCAATATAATCTTGTTGAAATCAACCAGCGAAGAAGATTTAAACAATTTGAACATTTTGTGTTGGCAATGCAAGCAATCCAGGTGTATTATGTCCCTTTTCCTAGCTTACGATGAGATAAGTCAGAATAGTTGGCCGTTTGCAAAGTGAAACTTAGAGATGTTTTTGAATCACATAGAAAAGGAGAATAGACAATTAAAAGTGAAGTGTTTTAGAAAGATGTTTATGAAATAAATACATCTGTTACATATGACGAGAATGAAATCTTTGAATGATCCAAATAATGAATATGTTGAAATTTCATATGGAGAGGATGAGGAGGGCGAGAGATCTAAAGGGGATCCTGGGTTTGATTCTAATTCTTTAGGAAAAAAAAGGTGATGTTTTTTATTTTGATTTACAATTAAGTGATGATAGCAATTACTTTGTGTTTTTGTAATATAATATTTCGATAAATCAATTATTGAATCAACAATATATTGTTAAATATTGAATTGAAATTATTATATTTCTGGGATATTTAATAAAATATGAATTTCAGGTCAAAATTTGCCACAAAAGAGAAAGCATGATATGAGGCGACCAAGGTTCAGACTATTATTTGGAGCCAATTACTATCCAAGTGAAGCGTCACATTCTGCAGTTGCAAAGGAATCAGATGTTGTACCTCTAACTTCTACACTTACAAATAAGGTATCACCTTCTGTACCTGCTAGTACACTTTCCACAACCGCTATTCCAACAGGGATATCAGGGGTAAACGATACAAATGAAAGAGGTGACCTCTAGCCTAAAGCTAAGGGAGTTGATGGAAGAACTTACATCAAAATTAGCAACAATCTGTTGGTGAAAATACATGAAACACCTTATGTTTATAATTAAGTTAAAAATGATATAAAATTAATTGTTAATATATTAGGTTGATTCCGTCTAGACCATGCTCAAGAAACATAACATCCAAATTCAAGGAGAAGATTGATCTTGAGGGTTATGTATGGAAGAATATCACTTAGGAGACAAAGGATTTTTATTATTAGGCGTTTGAGTTACAAAAAATATATTTTTATTTTTAATTAATTTTTATACATTTATTAGATAAATATTATAGATTATAAATACTTATCATATGTTTTGCCTTTTTTAGAAAGATTTTTTTTGAAATTCTGAATTTGAATTGGTCATTTGTCAAGTACAGGAGAGACGAGCATGTACTCATTATCTAGACTTTGTTGGTACGATACACAAGACTGGTGTACGACCGCCTTATATTTCTGAACAAATATTGAGTCTTTAGCAACAGTATTGGACATTACCCCAGGCAATGTCCATTTCAGAGCCTAATTCTACTAACAGACGCGAAGGACCAAAGGGAGAGAGTCTTCCTATATATACTGGAGGATCTATTACCCACCATGAGCATGTAGAGAGATTTGTAATTATCTACACTTTACACTTATATTCTAATTGTTTTTTTTACCTTGATGTATTTCAATTTGATTTGATGTGTGAATTTTAGAATGAAAATATGTGTATTATGGAGAATGATAATGTTATAAATGTCTGATGTCATATATGGCTATGTTGTTGAGTTACTTTCTTTATTAAACATGGGGTAAGTATCATATAAATAGAGGAAATTTTGTTGGAATTTTTGTAAATTGTAGTTCACTTATAACATTTTATTCTGATGCACGAAAAGTCTATGGGCACGAAGCCTACACCCTGTCAGCTTTTTTTGCACACTCACACTAAGAAGCATGACGGTGTGACCTTCGTCAACACTTAATGTAGAGAACTAAATGTGTGTGAAATTTATGCTTTAATAGTAATGCTTAATAATTATCATTTATTAACATAAACATTGTCTTTTGATAAGTTCAAATACAAGAAAGCATTCAATGATAATCTCAGTAGTCTAAAGATATTGATGAGAGTCAAACCTATCTTCATGTAGTGGGTGGTAGGAATCGTCGTAGAAGGATATTCAACTTAGGTTCATTTGCGAACACATATTATTTGCAATCATCCACATCTAATACAACAACATCTAGTAGGCGGTCCGTACCCAATGAAGTCCATGAGCTTTACAGCATAATATAAGTACTTGTAACTCAGTTGCAATAGTCGATGGAGTACATAGCCCAACTCTATAATGAGATAGATGAGTTGAAGGGGACGGGCAGCATCTTATCGCATAATTAAGAGCATTCGCATTCACTAAATGAATAATGTGGTTGTAGTCACCAAATGAATAGTTGCTAAATACTTATTATTGTATAAAATAATTTTATATTATTAATTAAGATAATTTTTACTTTATATCATTAATCAACTTTCTGTTTTAACAAATTAAATATAGAAATAAATCAAAATATTATCAACAGATAATTGATAACTGTATAACTTATGCATCAATCATAAGATTATGAAATAAAATTAAATGCAGGGAAAAATTTTAAAAAACAGTCTTAGTATATTTACTGACAAACAACCAAATTCGTCAGTAAATTTACTGACAAATAGGTCTTATCCTTCTACCGTTAAATTTACCAACTAAAACAAACATTTCGTCTGAAAATTTACCAACAGCACAAAATTATCGTTGCTAAATATAGCGACAGAATATAAAATTTCATCAGTAAATTCGCGACGAAATTGGAAATTAAGGGTTTAGAAGAATTCCAAAAATATAGACTCTTCAAGTAAAGATAACAAGGGCCAAGGGTATTTCGTTTTTCTTCCACATTCAATTTATATTTATTCTAACTTATATTATTGTTGAGTATATATGTTAGAATTGGCTTACAGAGGAATGATGAGTTTGTGTAAGTGGATAAAGTTTGGGACAAAGCAATAATTGTTGACGTACTCGAGCAAAAACATGAATCAAATGGAAAGGAGTGTCAAAAAATATCCCCCTAGATTACTATTTTCCTTTATTTTGTTTTCATTTATACTAAAAAAATTTTAATCCCGTGGTATAGGTGAGTTGGTAAGGGGCTCTTTTGGCTTAAGTGAGGTCTCGGATTCAAACCCCCCTCATACATACAGCTGTTTAAAACTTGGGGCCAGAGCTTTGCCTCCCGCAAGGGACCTACCCGGTTAAAGGTGCCTTTCCATAATTAGGACCCGTATAGAACATCTCGTGGACAAAAACAAATTACTGCTTTTTCTAATAAAACATTCTTGTATATTCCCATTCTTCACGTTAAAGACCCAAATAAGACTTTGTTTCCTACAGCAGAGGCGTGATGGGTTGAAATATGTAGGGATAAAGTTTGGGTTAAAGAGAAATACTACATTCCCCATGCATAGCCGAACGCTTTTAGTTGCTTTTTTGTAATTTTGTAATGTTGCATGTACATGTGTCACTTAGAGCTGTTTTCATTAAAAAGGAATTCATTTTTTAAAAAAAGGTGGAGAAAATGCTATTATTAATTTTAGGACTTTATTTTTAATTAGATTACTTTATTTTTATTAATTAAATTTTTTACTATTATATTAATTCTAATTAATTAATTAGATCTTTGGTTCAATATTATCGGTTTCCATCAAGGTTTTATTCTTCACGTCTAGGCAATATTTATCACTACATTTATGTTGTTGTATCTCGCTTCAATTTGTTTAATTTAAAAGGTGTTATTTTAGGTAATAATCTTTTGACTTTTACATTTGTATTTTATAAGAATTCAATTTTAAATTGTGAGAATATTCGATTGGGTAACTCATGATGAAGTCAACATTAAATAATTTTGTTGACTTTCATGTATTATTTAAGTTCGTATATTTTTTGTAATTAGATTCTCTAAATAATGCATGTTAAAAATCTTTTAATATAATGCTCAATTATATAATGTAACGTTCAGTTAATTATTTTTTCCTACGTATTATGTGAATTGTTGAACTACTTTTTCTATATATTGTTAACTTTTAAATTTTAATCATTCACACCCTTTGTTTCGTGATAGCAATAACATATAAGTTTATTGCCTTTTTTAGCATAGTGTAAAATTACTAGTAAAGCATTTGGATTTACATCTAATTGAAGCAAAAATTAAAATTGACAAGCTTACTACTCTCGATATATTTAAGGTATATTACCCCTAGATAATCTACTAGTAATTCAAAATAATTTGTTACGTCACAATGAAACTTTCTTAACTTTGTATTAGGTATCATAAAGTATCATTAGTTTATCAAGTTTTACTTATTCATTATTTAACATATTGTACATGTAATGTTTCTTGGTTGTTAACATATTATATATTGTATATATTCCTTTGATGAATAGTAAGCCATCCATATAAAAGGGAAATAGGCACTGGATGACTTTTCCTAGCTATAGTGATAAATATATTAATGTAGATGATCATTTGTAAAAGGCTATTGCTAAGGAGGCTAATCGAAATATAATTTCTTGTCTATGCAAGAAATGTTGCAATTAATATTGGTATACGAGAAATATAGTATGTGATCGTTTGATTATTGAAGGATTTATTGCAGGATATAATAGTTGGGAATTTAATAAGGATGGATCAATTAATGTAGGTATAGATATGGATGGTAATACAGAAGTTGATGGAAGGTCTACGTATAATAATATAGATGGATTGCTTCATGACATCTTTAGAGATATAAAGGAAGATAGCAATAGTTGTATAGGAGTTACTAATCATTCAAATGTTGATACTAAAATGTGTTTTTAAGTTGGTAGAGGAAGGAAAATAAGAGTTGTTTCTTATTTGTCAAATTTTTTCTAAACTTTCTTTCACCATTCAATTATATCTTTTTAAATATTCCAAGGTATTATTAATTTAGCTTATGTTAATCTCATAAGGATGCTTAAAGAGGCTTTTCGAAGATTCTTGAATCTTTTAATGCAACAAAGAAACTTGTGAAGGATTTAGAACTTCACTATGAAAAGATACATACATATTCCAATGATTACATTATGTATTGAGGAAATGGTAAGAAGGCAACCAGCTGCAGAGTGTGCAAGATATCAAGGTGGAAACAAAGCTATAATAATGAAGATGGCAGAGAACATTAGACAACCTTAAATGTGATATAAATTCTAGCACATAGAAGACAATAATAATACAAATCTTATTAAAGTATCATCTTCATTTTTTCCAAAAGTTGGGCATCCTATTGGACGGAAAAAGAAGAGGAAAAGTAAAGTAGTTAATTTAGACTTCAATATGCTACATCAAGCTCATTGCTATATTTTATTTCATTTATATGACAAAGAAGTACATTAGGTAAAGTACAAATACATTGTTTATCTATCTCAAGATCAATTTTTATTCCCATAATAATAATTAATATATATCATTCTTTTTAGGGAGCATCATAATTTGAAAGAGACAATTGCTAAAAGAAGTCAATAGGTAAGGGCAAAAGATCATTGCAATGAGTTTCCCAAGTGGTTTCAATATAAGGTGATATCTTATAATGACCTCCTATTCATGTTAATTGGTTGTAAGTCCCTAACAATGTGGCAAAGAAACATTCAGGTTACATTATTAATGGATACAAGTTTATGACTAAAAAATGGGATACAAGGTGTAAAAGTCAAAATAGTGGAGTTTATTTGACAGTGTTAACTCTAAGTTTTGCACATTCTAGGGACCAAAATCTAACACTTGTAAATTTGAATTAATATAATATAATAGAGAAAATTATTGAAATGGATTATTAGGGACAATTTAGTGTAGTTAAATGTTGTTGGCATTAAGAGAAGAATGATGATTATAGGCTTACTCGCGAAAACTTCAAAAAGTTATATTATATAGGGGATCCTGTTGTACTGTATAGCCAAGTTCATCAAATGTTTTAAATAGCTAATTTTTGTAAGGAAGGTTGTCATTATATGGAGAAGAAGGTACCTAGGTATTTGTTTGATGTATCTTTGGATGATAATGAATACATTGAAGAAACATATTGGGGAGAATCAAATGACTATATTAATGATTTCTTTAGCAATGATGGTGATACGTATCCTAATTGGTCTAGAGAAGGGTTACCTGTAGACACAGTTGTCATAACTCTAGAAAATGATGATGATGATGATGATAATGATTCAGACTTTAATCACATCGACTAGGATTGGACAGATATTTGCCCATAATATGTTATAGAACGTCTTTAGTTATTTTACTTTTTCTATTTAAAAATTTTAATTTTCTTTGCTATATGTTTAAATAAACTGTACAAATGTACATATGGTTATTAATAAAAACAATGTTTATTGTTATAGTTAATTATAATTAAAATAAAAAGGGAAGAAGTAAACATGTGTGACCAAGTTTGTTGCACTAGGGTTTACGCCAAACTTTTTGAAAATGCAGTAGAAAAATATCCATGACTTATCATATAAAGAGCAAGAGCATTTGGAAGATAGTGAAGAGCAATGCCAAATTATTAAAGAAAGCACGTTAGAAATAATTCCATTTGTTGTCTATTAAAAGGTATATATTTTCTCGTTTATTTTGGCAATATATATATATGTGATTATTGTACTGTACATAGTTTCCATAACAATAGTTATTTTTATTCCTCTTTAAAGGGTAAACAAAATTTTTATTTGTAATGTATATTAAGAAATTATATGTGTGAATCACATTAATCAGTAATATTTAGACAAACTTTATTTAATAATAAGAATTATATTGCCTAAATGAAAAAGCAACAATAATTGCACTTTTAGTTATGCTTTTGTCATATGCTTAATACCTTTTTTGTTGTAGTGGGATCCGTATGAACTTCACAAATTTGAACAAAGTGTGCTCAAAGGAAAACTACCCACATCTAGAGATAGATTTGTATGAACTTCACATATATGAATTAAGCATGCTCAAAGGAAAACTACCTACATCTAGAGATAGATTTGCTTAGGAACACTACAATGAGCTACTGGCAATTAAATTTTATCTATGCATACTCGAGTTACAATTCAGATTCATATTTGAGAGCATGATGAAGAAAAAATAGCATTTGTCATACATAATGAAAAGATGATGTCATTTGAATTGGAAAATGCGGAAGAGACCTATCAAAGATTGGTCAACTGTATGTTTCATAAGTTGATTAGCAAGAATATAGAAGTCTATATAAAAGAAATGATTTTAAGGCCTAAAGATGATATGTACGTGGATACAGAAGGTTATATATTAGTTGTTGCCACAAACACACACATATATATAAAAACTTAGAATCTACTTCCAAGCTCAAAATGACATTATGGTAATAGATTTACGATTACAATAAATTTTGGACAAATTAGAAATGTCTAATCAGATGGTGAAGTGAATATTAAACGACGTTAAGCAAATTTGACATTTGGTTCATTCCACGGACATTAGCAAAATCTCAATTATTAGTTAATTTCATGGTTTAATTCACTATTCCTAATTGGGACTCAGACTCGAACGAACTTTTTTGGGACCTTCACCTACTTGAAATATGCATGTTGCTGGAGCATTAGGTGAAGATTGGACAGGGTTGGCATCTTTCTGACCGTATGGGTTCCGAATAAATCATTATCAAGCATGAATTTCAAGTCTCTAAAAATGAAGATGAATATGAGACTAATTTATCCAATTAGGATCCAAAAAATACCTGTAAATCTCGACTATAAGTTGAATGCATTTTATACAGTCAAGGAAGAAATAATGCAAAAATACTTTGGCTTTATATCAAAATTTGACTAAAGAAATTCACATTCAAATTTAACATATCCCTTAGATAGCAAAACGACCTTGCCGGCCATTTATCTAGACTAGGAACTAAACGTATTGGGTCAGAAGATGCATTCTTAAATTTAACGTCCTATTCCGCTAATGCTTGAAATGTCAGACTTGCAAGCTCTCATACTGATCAACTCACAAGTTAACAAATAATGAAACAACAGGCTAAGTGATCAACTAAGTGATATATAGTAATAAAGAAGGCCAATAGTATACAACAAAGTATTTTTTTTTTTATAACCCAAAACATTAATTATGAAATAGTAGTGATTAACTTCTTTATTCAATTAAGCCCCAAAATTAGTGTTTAATATATGATACCTCAGCTGAGTGTTATAAACCAAATAAATGTTTGCACTGCTGATTTTCTTCGGGTAAAAATATTCCTAAATGACCAGATCGTAGTTTGACATCTTTAGTTTTCCCGAAAAGTCCTTCTAGTCAATAAAGTACTACAAGCAAATGTCAATTTTAGTACTACGAAGGAAATACGTGAAAAAGTAGAAGCTTGTAATAATATTGCAACATTATCTGAGAGCTTTTCTTATTATAGTACTGCAACTATTCTTGATTAGAAAGTGAACTTGTAGGCAACGGACCAACTATAGAAGCTTAGAATAATCCAGGATGAGAGGCATTAGGCACAACTGAAACTCCCACCGAGACGGGTGTGTTTTTTCCTTTATCCACTTTCACCAGTTTTGAGTGTTGAGCAATTGCACCTTTGAAACTATGGATCTCGCTTGTTTGCAAGTTTATGGATGCATTATGAGTAAGTCAAACAAATCTTCCCACATCCTCATCAATAGAACCTGAAACGCTTGAGGAACCACATTTTAACTGTAAAAGTAAGCTAAGATGCCAAGATAACTATATATTTAAGTAGGAAAAAAAACAGCAAACAAACTAAAATATATATCTAGGAACATGTACATATGCCAAAGGATACATACACATGTATGTTGGTCTATTTGACCATCTTTCGTTGGGTGAGCGCATGTACGGCCAAGTTTGCTTCATACATAGATATAATTTCATGTGTGTTTTTCTATATAAAATTTTGAAATACGGGAAGGAAATACCATTCTTGCAATATTTCAAAGGTTTATGGATTTCACTGTTTAGTTGGAAACCAAAAAAAGTAAGAAATGATTCTTATAAAATCATTCATATTACCCCACTCTGGAAAATTTACAAGGTTTATGCAATTCTTATTATCGGACACTTAGCCATATTGTTATCAAAAATACCATTCGTTTATGTTTTTAGAAAGACCTTGAAGATATGATAGATTTGGACAATAAAACATAAGAAAAAGATTAATAGAATAGTAAAAATAATTGTAAATATAAATGAAAACTTGGGATCAATGAATAAGAAAAATTGGATGTTTCTAAAACCAATAATCCATAATCCAATTTGAGCAAGCAGACATTACCTAAATTCTGCACTATTTTTCTAATAATATACATTCCAACTCCTTCTTCCCATTGGTAATTTTTGGTTAGTAGCTACAGTTACAACCTTAATATCAACCCCAATTCTCAACCATTTAAATTCATCAAGTACCTGTTTTCGAACTTTCCTTGATCCAATATTTTCTGAGACATTCAATCCATCGCCCAAGCATCACTAAGTCCTCGAAACGTATCTCCCAAAGAAGCATGCTCATTATTAAAGTCCATCCCACCATATTCCCCTTCAAATCCTTTCACATTTATATTAATGGCTTGAGTTGCCTTTTTTAGATATTGCTAACGTTTTTAACGTGGTTGGGACGCTCAACCATGTCGTTAGTACAAGTCTCATATTTCTACTTTCTATCAACGAGTTCAAATCCTTTATCTAATCTTATTCAAACAACATCATTTTAGTCATTAAACATGAGTTTAGAAATTGTGAAGCCCTGCCCAATAATCAAAATAACGTTGTTTTGGACACAAGTGTAACATACCACTTCCAAAGAGCATATGCCTGAACATTCAGAGGATATTTGAGAACACACTATATAAGAATGACACGTTAGAACAGTCACATTAACTTATTATGGCATCACACATAACACAAGTATTCAAAATGATCAAATCTCCGCATTTCATTCACAAAATAAACTTACTTGCATTGTACCATTACAATTCATATCCACGTATTTACATTACATAATATTTGAGAGTTTACAACTCTATACAAAATGTTAACATGAAATAAGAAGCTAAACAAACACATCCTAACTAGACTCCTCAAATATCAACTGACCAGAATGACAGTACTAGAATTCTACTTGTTTGCCTTAGAAGTTAGAACTCCCTTGTACCTGAAAATCAACGTTGCAATTTTAATGAGTTTGCGAACTTAGTGAGCAAACCATCATCAATGTGCTCACTCCAGTCAAAACACAAAGTCAAGTATATAACCAATTTGAAGAAGTTTAACACATCATTCAGTATCAAATCCCACATTACATTTTGTAATATTTCATCAACTACAACTACAATATGTATACAAACATTTCATAACACTATTTCAGAACAATCCATTAATTAATCTCAATCATTCATATGATACATGTAAAGTTATATGTATGCAAATGCACACATGACTCCATTTTTATTTTACTTTGTTGTGACTGAGCACCTATTTACTGTCCCGTATCTGTTGTAGATACCGGACTCATTATTTACTGAGCTTATGGCTATTTGTGCACAAATCTTGAGCTTAAAGCTCTTTTTCATAGTGGTCACTCCGAATATAACTCCTTTATCTAATTATGCATATCAATGTAATGGAATGCATCAATTCAGATAATATGCTATCAATACTTTTCATTTAATGTGTTCATGTCATTTATCACATTCTTCATACTTGAGTTTGACATTCAACATTCAGTTAAGTATACATTCCATATTACACATACAATTTGAAAACACTTCTATATACAGTCTCAAGTATTAAACTCCTCGAACCAGCAACGTTTGGAATCATAGCAATCATACAAGTAACTGTTCAATAACTGAAAGTTAACCAAAAACAATTCAATCATTGTGAGAAACATCTAGGTTAACTCACAGTACACTCCAGATAAGCTATTGCCTTAATGATCCGGCAATGTCTAGATGCTAGTGATTGACTTGTGCATCTAAGTCATGCAATACACATAGTTCACATATTACTAAGTCATTCAATCAAGTTAATATTCAATCATACACATGTATATATGTCATGTTCAATGTATGCTCAATTAACTTTTCAAGTATGTATTCTTATTCACAAATCTCGACCATTCAAACATCATAACTTGTACATAACTAGTTGCAATTAGGTTTATACCTTAAGTAAACTTGATTACTCTAAATTCATCATTCATACATTTACTAACCCTTTTGTAGCAATATATTCACACAATTTTTTTCCAATTCTCATTCATTTATACCTAATACATATTACTCATATCCTTTGGATCATATTTGCATTCATAAGAACACCTTTATACCTTTAACAACTCATAATTTCCAGATTTAATACATTGATATCAAGACAATCCATTCCTTAAGTAATGACATCAATTAGCAACCTAAACTTATGGAACCCTTAACCAATTAATAAAGCAACAATCTAGGTTTATTTCAAGCCTTAATCAAGTCAAAATATACCAATGTAGAGTGACTTATCCTCATTTGGTTCAACAAATTCACAAAATCGAAATGATAAGCTTTGATCACGATCGTGGGGGACCTTCCTATGACTATAGGATGAGTGCCCCAAAGTGCACTATCCAATTTCCTTCAATTTCTCCAAATTCTAACACTTTCATACCAAATTCAAAATATTTTCATATTATTCAATCAATTATATCTCAATTATACTTTAATCCCTCATCAATTTCATCTTCAATTCCAACTCAAAATCATTCAATTGGCAGCTCATAAACTATTTATCTTTCATGCATACAAAACCAAAACAGAAACTTTTGTTAACTTAATTTCATCATATATGTAGTCCTAGTTTTTTTTTCCAAATTCAAGAACACTTCACTAGCACCTTTCTTTAGCATAAATTCACCTTCATTTAAACTTCAAATCTCAATCTCAATCATCCATATAGCAACCTATAACCTACGGTTCTCATGCATCAAAAACAAAATAGAAAAGTATCTAATCTATGTATCATTTCCTAGCACACTTCATCATCAACATCGCATGCAATCCATCCCAATTCAATTATCATAAACTTTCTGTTATAACATGTCACAAAGATTAGTACTTTACTTACTTGTTTAGCTTAAGTTCCACCTTAATTCATCAAGTCTACTTTGCCTTATATGCATGCAAGACCATCTCAAATATAAGATGGGAATTGGATGGGTTTTTAGCAAGGATAAAAGACAATAGCAAAAACAACAATGTTCTGGCTCTATAACTATCTTGTGAAGGGTGAAAGCATGGATTTTTGGTGTGGAACTTAGACACAACTTAAGCAAAACACAGGGATGTGAGGGTATGGTCTTTCGGTGGTGAGAGGAAAGGAGAAGAAGAATGAACCCAGCAGAAACTATCCTTACAGTAGCTTAACTCATTAGGTGCTAGGTGTAACCATTTTATAATGACATTTGTCACCTATGCATGCATTCCATTTGTCCCATATATAAGCTGCCAAATGTCACTAATATCTTAGGCCATTTGTCACTCAATCATTGTTGTCATTTGTCACTTAATTTTCTATGCCAAATGTCACTCAATTCTCCTGTCATGTGTAACTTATTTCATAGGTTTAGTAATTCTAAATTTTCATGTGTCAATTTGACATTTTTCCTAAACTAAATGCACATTTTCATTTATCAATTTTCCAATTGTAACAATTAATTCCAATTTTACTAATTATAATCTACTAAACCAAAATTCAAGACATAAGTAATACATAATTCATATCATGATCATTTTAAACCTTTTATACCCCAGAATATGTCAATTGAGTGCACATACAATTTTGGCAATGTTTACTAAATCATGATTCATGTGTGTATAAGAATATTATGCTTATGAATGAAATGCACTTCATAAATTCTCAAACGATATGATTTAATAGTCTAAGATTCAAACTGTCAGTAAGTTTTGGAACTCGAACTATTATAACAAGACAAAGTTGGACACCATAAAATTAGACATCGGATCTCATCCATCTATCAATAGTACCTAATCAAAGAGTCAATCTTTGGGATTTGATTATTGGCTCTTTGTAGTACCATTGTACTTAATATTGCACAACTAATATTTCTATCAACCCTTGAGCCCAAGTCAACTTTATTAAGCACGTAATGGATTACTACCTAATGGTGAGGTGTCAAACTACACAAGCTTTACTATCTAGACAAGGCTAAACTAACCTTTATAAATTTAAAATAATTCAATATACTTAAAAATAATTAAAGAGAATCTCTTCAATGAATGAAGCATTAAGGCTTAAATGCATTGAGATTCCATATGATTTAACCTTTTTATTTTACTTCTCATATTTTAAAAATATTATTTATCATAACTACCACAAAATCTCCTTCATCATATTTTTTAAACTTTTATCTATTTTTAATCTAAAATGACGTGGTATTGAAAATTTTAAGTTTTAATATAACATTATTTGAAGCAATGAATGGACAAAAAACTAACTAAAATTGACATATGAATTTATGTAATAACAAACAATACCACAAGGAGATAAGCCATAATTTTCAAAATATGATAATTAAAATAAAAAAACAAATCATAGGGGGTTCACTATAATTAACCCAAGTATTAATTATATAGTCTTGTAAATAAACTTAATTCTTATGAAATAATAAAAATAACCTTCATTCATAACTTAAGTAATATGTCTCAATTTAAGACTTCTTTTATTTAAATCTATGTGTTTCACGCTCGAAACCTTTTCAGGTCCTGGGGGTCTTCTATATCTATATATATATAAATGCAACACTTGTCAAGAGAATAACATGATATACAACATTCCACAATGTATTGCAAATAAACATGTCAAATATCACAAACAATACCTTATACATGCTTTGGGTAGGTGAGGTGATCAATGAAACTTCACTCCAGATAGTGCACTCAAGCAACAAAATGGTGCACACTTTAGCTCTGGCTCATTCACCTTAACAAAAAATTTATACACACCCTAATTTGGCACTAACTAATAGGCTACAACTAATCATCTTTCATTACCATCGCATAGCACAAGTAATGTCCTTATAAGGCCTCAATATATGTTAAATAACATCAATAAGTCACCATAATATACCAATTGCACATACAAGGCACTAATTTTATGAAATATAATCACAAGTAATACTCAAAATTATAATGATGCCTCAGTGATACCTTTAAAAACATATCACTCTTAATAATAAAATTATACATCATATAACTCACAATTCACATATATTTATTACAACAAAAACCTAATCTAACAAATTTGGACAAAAGTATCAGCTCATCTATTCCCAAAATTGAGATATCAAAATGCAAATGATTAATTAATGCATGACTTAAAAACTAATACTATAAATAATCATAATAATCAACCTAAAAATGGTAATTGGCATATATCATTTGTAATCATACTAAAAGTATCATAGATTTATTTTTTTGTACTTGAAATGTCAATAACAAAATTTTATGAATGCTAATGAAATCTTCTGGAATTCCCTTCCTTGCTCCTTCAGAGTTGCTTATCACACATTCCTTGTATTGTTACATCACTTCCTAAGTTTTACTTTACATAAAAATAACAACTATCTTCATTAAAAAAATTTCAAAAAAAATCAAATATATTGATTGAGTAATATGAGATACTAATTTGCCATTGACCTAAATTTTCCTAATACTAAATGATTATTCGAGCATAATAGCTAACTGATAAGGGCAAATCAGCCTTAAGCGTATCTTAGTAATTGTAATATTCGTATCAAAAGTTATGCCCAAAGGACATAATAATGTTCAATAGTGGTAGTAAAATAAACCAATGTGCTTATTCAACAGATTTTCCTCCTTCCTCAAGTATTATCATCACAATTAATCAAGCCTACACCTTATATATCCAATATAAATCTCCATTCAAATTAACTAGTATTAACAATCTCCTAAGTTTTTAAATTTCATCAAAACTTTAAAAATCACAAGCTCAAAATTTTGGAATATCGAATCCTTCCTCCTTAAAAATAATTTTTGTCCTTAAAACTTTAATTAATTGAAAATGTAAAAGTTTTAGCTTGAAACTCTAAGCATAAGTCACTTGTCAAACCCTCTTCAGCATCTATAAGACAAAAAAAAAAATGAGTATAAAATCAACCTTATAAACTAACCAAAACTACATTAATGAGCTACTCATTCTACCTAAAATTATCCAACCATACCCTAGGATCATGTCCTACCTTAAACCTTAAGCTCTAATACCACTTTGTCATGCTCGAAGTATAATCTAACCTTACTAGGCTCGTGATAGACCACCATTTAATGGTAAGGTTCATCCACTTAAGCCTTTTTATTAGGTTAAATCTAATCAACCAATACAAACTCACAACGAACAATTATACTAAAAATAACTATAAAAATCCCTTTAATAATTAAAAAATTATCACCCATAAATCAACCCGATCCTTGTGAAATAATTAAACAACCTTAATTCACCACTACAATAATGATCTCAATATAAGACTCCTTGTATCTTACTTCAAATGTTTCACACTCAAAACTTGCCAATCATCCCCTAAAATAGCATGTAACAAGGTAGTATATATCAAACAAAAAAGAATAAATAAATAAAATATTATCTCACAATCTCTATATGCACAAATTCTTACAAACTATGCATATTTGACATTATCACCTATCTATGTAACACTTATTAAGGAAATAACATGGAATTAAAATATTTCATAAGGCATCATAAAATTAAATGCAACAAAAAATGTATTAACTATCACACATATTTACAATATACACACCCATGATAGTTGCTAGATAATTCATATAGCCAATGGACTCATACATGCATGGATTTAACCTTAGATAACTAGTCCTAGACAATGTGAATAAGTCACGATAACACATTATTCATAAATACAAGGCATTAACTCCATAAAATTCAGTCCTTAAAACCATAATGTTGTTTCCATGACACCTAAACACATACATCACACATACTTGTATAACTATGTCACATAATATGTAATTCATGCACATTTATTTTGAAGAAATTTACAATTTAGTCAAAAGTTCCAACTTACCATAATCCTGATTTGGGGTTTATATGATTATTTTTAAAATTAAGATACTAAGATATGCAAACAATTAAACAAGACACAAATAGACAATAAATAACACAAATAATCATAATTATCAACCTCAAAAATATCATTGCCTACTTAAAAAATCAGAATTGTCATATACCACATGTTAATCATACAAAAAAACCTTATATCCCTTTCTCTATACTCGACATTTTTTTAAAACCTACCCATATTTTGTGAATATAAATGAAATCTACTAGAATAGCCCCCATTTCTCTTCCAATTTGACTTTAACACCTTTCTAGTTGTTCTATCACTTGCTAAGTTTTAATTCAAATAACATATTGAATGTCTTAAATTTTCTTAAAATTTTGAATCATTTCAGTTCCATTCTTATAAAAAATTATGTTTAAATATTGAATAATATTTAATAGTAACAAAAAACTGAACTAACATTATTAATAGTGATAGTAAGCAAGGAAGGAATTCATTGGTCTCTTTGTTCCATTTTGAAATGATGCTTGTTCAGCAAGGAACGAATAAGAGAAGATGATTCCTTAAAGTAGTTAGTTTGCTCACCAAAAATCAATTGTTATGTAGTTTTCCCTTATATTTTACTTTATTGCTAGTTGTAACTCTTTTAGGAGCCTCTCCTTTATAATTTTATTTAATTTTTCAAAAAAATAAATTAACATATTTCTTCATAAATTTTTCTTTTTATTTAAGTAATTTTGACATGATTAACTACTGATATAATTTTAAAACATGTTATAACAATCTCTAATTTGATTAACAAGCATTAACAATCACTCTAAATTTTTAAAATTTATTTAGGCTATAAAAATTACAAAGTTCAAAATTTTAGGATCTCGATACTTCCACTATAAAATATGGAATTATGAATCTATAGTTTGTTTTTGTTTTCTTATTCTTATTCTAGTTTTAAAGTTTCAAACGGAGTTCCCAATATAAAATGTACAAAGAAGAGAAATAGCATAGAAGAACAGTAGTTTGATAGAGATTAGATTAGAATATAAAGCACAACTACAAATTTGATGTTAGACAAAAAAAACAAACAGAGAATCCTAAGAGAAGAGGAGAAAGGAGAGGAGATGGAAACACAAAGTTGAAAACATTAAAACATTTACTTTTCCTCCTAGTGGTGTTCTGCATCAATAAAAGTAGAATAGGTCTAATAGAAGGCAAATATAGTAATAAAAGTATTGATGAATAAGAGCATAAAAAATTTGGCATATTTTTTAGGACTAATTACTAAAAAAATCTCAAACTTTATTAAATTTTACAATTATAACTTAAGCTTTAAAAAGTGACAACAAAATGCTTGAATTTTTAAATTTTTGTAGAAATATCCGAACATTAAAGTCTTTGTTAATAGTGCTAATATGACAAGCCACATCAGCTATTATAAATTTCGTGAATGCTAAGTGTACACAGTTTTTCATGTCAAATATTAATTTAATTAATATTAAAAATAAAAACATAACCTATCCTAATTTTCCTTCTTCCCCAATTTTGTCTTGTTTGGTGGTCCTCTATTTCTCTCATATGTATTTTATTTATTACTCCATGTTTCCTCTAATCCATGGAAGGGAAAGATTAGAAACTTGCTTTGGTCTCCTAGAAGTTTGTTTGATGTAATCTTGTCAACCATCTTTGACATATCATCCTAACTTGTAAGAAACACAAGAATTGCTCAACCAGCTTCATAAAGGCATATGTATTCAATTGTTGGCTTCACCAATCCCAAGTCAAGCTGTGACCCTAACCAAGCTTTAATCGATAGTCGTGTAGAAGCATAATAGTTATTATACTGAGAATCAATGCCATTGTCCTTAAATAATTCAGTTATAGGATCTTTCTTCAAATCTTGCTCTCTTCTTCTTCTTCTTCTTCTTATAACGAGTTCCTCTAGGATCATTTGAAGATGTTGCTTGCCAAGAGCTATCTAAAAGATTTCCAACTCTTCTTTTAATTTTGTAGACATTCATATCTCTTTCTGTGATGAACCATGGTGCTCATCAAGATTTACCATATAATTAGGCAGCGAAACTTTACTGACCACAAGAGTCTTGCCTTTATTATGTGCATGGAAGTAGAGATCCAATTGATAAGAGAGTGTCTTAGTCAAGATAACTGTAGTTACATTTTACTATCATCTCCTGCTCCCCTCCAATTTTCATTCCACCCATCTTATCCCACCATTCATCCTCATCAAGGACATCCATCCATTTCAACTTACTCATGTCCTAAGCACATAGCTCGTTACACTGGGTCCCACCAGTGCTAGTCACCATTGCCTCCTCTTACAACACCTCAGCTGCCTCCACCAGTATGTTCGTGAGAGTTATCTCTACGACCACTACTATGGTGACTGCCTTGGAATTTTAGAGAAAAGGCATATTAATTTAGGTTGTGTTTTTATTTTTCTTTAATATTAATTAAATTCATATCTAAAGTAGAAAACTATGCATACTTGGCATCCACGTGAAATTTATAATAATTGATATGATTTGCCATGTAAACACTAATAATGGAGAGTTTAACATCAGATTATTTTTACGAAAATTGAAAATTTTAACTATAATTATAAAATTTAGTAAAGTTTAGGACTTTTCTAATAATTTACCCATTTTTTATGGGTTAGTCTTAGTTTTATAGTTGGCTCTCTAAAAGAAAGAGCTTGAAAAACTTAGAAGTTGGAGGCTCTAACACATTTTTTGGGATTTTCAAGAGTTTAGTGGTTTTGTTAATAAACTTAACATTCTAAATTAGACAAACTTTTGACCAACTTAACGTGGTAATAAATCATATAGTTCATCCTTTTGAATTATATTGCCACTTCTTTTAAAAAATTGTAACTTAAAAAAGTTCTAAATACATTAATATGTTAAGAAAAATATTAAAAATCCTCCACTTTTTTAATTATTATCTTCTAATAAGAATAAGAGAATGATCCTCCATAATATATTTTCATTTTAATTTTAATTTTGAGATCTTCTTTTGTGACCTAATTAGAGCAACCATCTAAAAACAGATATTCAAAAGAAGAAAAAGGCAATCGTCTGACACGAAGCTGCATAGCCAATTTACTGTCTTCTATTCTATCCAACGGAGATCTCAAGGTTGAATGCACGTAATACTTTGTTTATGCAGGCAAAGCGAGAGAAAATATTGACAAGAAGCTTTTGGGACAATCTATCCATGTGATCTTAAATATATACACTTCTCGCATAGCTTCTCACAACTCACAAACATTTTTGCATTTCTTCTTGTCAGTCAAATTAACCCTTTTTCACTTATGTGCCAAATATATTTAATGATTTTAAATGAGCTCATTAGATTATAAAATTTTAAAAAAACAATTTAAATAAATTTGGATTTCAATTTTTATATAATTTCATTTTGTAAAATAAATCAGTCCAAACAACCTTTTGTTTGAGACCTCATAAACATGACAGGGCTTCACTCCTATCCTTTCAAACTGCCAGGCTGCAATTTCAATGTTAAAAGTGGCTCCTGATATGATTAAAATCAAGTCAGCATTTCACTTCCGTAATTCTTCATAATCCGAGCTGAATCATTCCTTTTCTTAAGTCCTAATGTTATCCTAAAATAATAAATCAAGGATACTTGTAATAGCGAAATTAAATCATTTCAAGATCATGGCCAACCCGTAAAGAATGAAAATCATATCAAAAAAGTTTTACGTGCAACGGGGAAGGTGATCAGTTTCAGATAATTTGCTCTCAACGGTAAAATGCATTATTTACATCCAAGTCTCCATGGACAAGGTGGATTCATTGGCGCTAAGCAAATACATTAGCTATCCGTTATCAATCTAATCACCAGATTCTGCACTTAGCTATCCTATAAATATTTTTAGCAAATGAATCCCTTACTTCTCCCCAGCACCCTTAGGGTTCCTACCAAAACCCATAAGACCGCACATACGGCTCCAAACATTGATAAGAAAATAAATCCCTTGTTTCTACTGGTGCTCCTTACGGGCACAGGAACATTACAAGCATCAGGATTAACATTCTTCTCATTCATTCTGACTCTTAAACTAGACATTCGCTCGAAAGCCTTATTTACCAAAGGACTCTCTGCGGCAGAAGCAGGAGTGGTAGGTATAGACTCCACCAAGGACCACAATGTTGAACGTAACCAGCCAGTGGCACCATCGTCTTCTTTTCCGCTATCTTTTATATTAGCTCCAGTATGATTATTGGAAGGATCAAATGAAACACCTGAGCATGACCAAGATGGCCAAATATCAGACTACCACATTCCGATAATTAATTTCAGGAATGTACGAAACTGAAACACTTGTACTGAAGAGCTCTTGAATCTGGTTCAAGGTCCCAGTTTTAAGGCTTTTTGTCTTGCAGACCATCCATCTGATCAGGAGCTATGCATGGATGGACAACAATGACAGCAACGATGCCCCGAATAAAAATGTTCACAGGGTGAAAAACACCAAGAAGACAATTGGAACAATTTATTGTATAATCAAAGTTGGACATAATATATACCTGGAATCTTTTGAGATGGAGGCCCTTGAATTGGTCCTGAAGCCATAAAGGCATTACTCCTTTGTTCAGGAAGCCATTGATTGGTCACAAAGTTAGCATCACACGACTCTGTCTGCAAATTATCAGCCACATTTACCCCTGAGAGAGATTGCAATGGCAATTCATAGTCAGCCACACTTAGCTCTGGAAGTAGCAGCAATGGGAAATCCACCTGATCTGCCAGCATATTTGGTAGCAATTGGCAATCAACTTGGTTTGGAAATGAACGTTGCTCCTCTTGGTAAGCAATTTGGTTTACTGGATTATTCCCAGGGTGATTTATGTGTTGATGTAAAACAGTTTCCTGATCAACAACTCCCAAGTTATGCAAAAGCACGGCTGCATCTTCATCAAGCACAAGCTCACTCAATCCATCAAATTCTGTAAATGGAGAGTTGTCCACAGTTTTCTCAGTAGAAGAAGGAACAGGTTCTGGACCAAGGAGATCATCAATTTCTAGGAAATCCTCACAGAGATGGGGTGACGATGGAGAAATGTTTGCACAAGAGCTGATCTCAGCTGCATCAAGCAACTGCAATTTAGAGGGAGCTGAATGTTGAACGTCAAAGTTGGCCTGCTTTCCATCCCACTGCTGACAACCTCCAGATGACATCCAGAATGACTCATGAAAGATAACTTCTCTTAAAGATGGATCTACTAATGTACTTTCTGCCTCTTCTTCACCAGCAACCTGTTAGAATTTAGACAGATTACAGAACTGAACTCTAACCAAGAAAAAAACAACAGTGAAAAAATAAGGATGAGAAAACATAAGAGAAACATGTCTTAGTCTTGTTTAAATCATTTTTGCGAGAGATGATGGCAGAAAAAACTGATATACTTTTGAATTCAAACTAAATCAAACTCAACAGGAATAGCACCACTGTCACTAGATTGTCAAAGAAAAACCAAGAATAATTCATGCATAAAGTTAATTCAAAAGAGGACATTTGGAAGAATTCAGCAAATCAGAAGAAGAAAATTTGTGAAGCTAGGCAAAGACAACCTGCAATGGAGCATAAGTATATCCTGCTGGCTCATCGATCAAACCTTCCTCAACAACCTGTCTCATGAACTCCTCCAAATTACTTAATGGTGGCTGGACTTCGGCAACAATTTTAGTATTATCAACAGCAGTTGCTTGATTATGCTTAACAAGATCCTGTGGCGTTATAGCATTATTAACATCTACCTCATCATCTTTAGCCCAGTCCTCTTCTTTAAAAGGTGCTCCATATTGTTCACCATTTTTTGGACCAGGTCCACTTTTCTTGTAGACTTTATAGAGTGCATAATAATCCTAACATAGAGAATAAATCTGAATCAGTAAGTAAACATGTGATGAATAATAGATTAGTTCTAATCAGCAATGAGCACTTAATAGATAATGTAACTGATAGAAGTACAAAAGATACCTGGACATTTGAGCATCTCATAAGTTCTGCTTCATCTAAAGTGTACTCATGCATCACCCAGTCAGTCCGCTCACCATGAGGTGCACGGCCTCTATAGAAAACCAGTGTTTTCTTCACTCCAACAGACCTGGAATTGCACATTATGATGCGATCCTTTCCTGTTGCTTTCCAATACCCCTGTCTAGTTGCTCTATTTGATCTTGCACCATTAGGATACTTTCTGTCCCTTGGACTGAAGAAGAACCATTGCTTATCTCCAGTTTTCAATATAGAATGCCCTGCAGATCATTCGAATTTTGTCAGATAACCGTTCAATCATACACCCCCTAAAATTATGACCCGCACCTCAACAAAACAGGGTAAAAAATGATGGTTTGTGCTAAAAAGTTCAGTTCAGAAAGTTAAAATTAAACAAACCATTAAAAAATAAAATAATCAAAGAAAGAGAAACAAGCCATTAACTAGCATAATTCTCTAAGTAAGCTTGCATGTCTCCACATTCCATAAATAAACACATAGGAATCTGTTGACACAAGCTAAGGACATTACAGGCATACAACTTTGCACTTCAACAGAAGCCAATTAAGAGCAGAGAACACTTAAAAGATGACGATAGCATAGTCTGAAAGTAATATACAAACTCATACATACCAATTAATATATCAGTGAAACTGTATCATCGTGTTTCAGCCATTCAGAAGATGATTGTCATACATGGCATGCATGATTCAATTTGCAAACACCGCGTATAGAATGCCCATTATTAACTGTTAAACGATTAACAAACCAGACTCACCCAAATTAACAAGTCCCGAAAGAAAACACAAGAACAGCAGATTCAAGTTAAGTAAACCCAGCCAAGATTGCGTTCATAGCTATCCAGTCCTAAATCAACTAGACGATGAATAAAACAAGGAAGGTTAAAACCAAGTCAAGGCACCTAAACCGGGAACGAAACATTTCACAGGAAATCATCCTCACCCAAATACAGGAAACATCAAAATCTATAAGCAAATAAAAAAAAAAAGGACCAAAAATTCTAATCTAAACAAGTCAAGGTCGCCAACAAACAGTAATGATGGCCATAACATGATAGTAAAACAAAAACAAAAATTAAAAAAGATACCGGGCAAATCCTCAGGATCCCACTTGTAAACATCAAGCTCGCGGATGATATCAAGCTTCAGGCTTTTCCCACAGATCTTCCTCTTCAAGTAATACAAAACCAACTCCTCATCAGTTGGGTGAAACCTAAACCCCGGGGGCCACGACTTCTCGCCACCAGAAAAGCAAGAATCCACCCCCACCGTCATGATCACTATCACACAACCGAAATCAAAGAAAGGAGAGAAGAAACGAATAGAAAAGAAAAGGGGTTCAATAGAATCCTAGAAACTCGAGAACCTACTTGCTTTCTCGATCAACTGAAGCTTATCCCTACATAATTTATCTAGAAAAATTGTGGGCTTTAGAAAGAGTGTGATATAGAAAAGGAAAAAAAATGCGGGTAGAGACCTCGAGAGAAAATGAAAAAAGAAAAAGGAAAGATTGTCCACGCTTGTGACTTGCTGCTCAAGCAAATAGACGATAATAGTAGCAAAACAAGCACGTCCATTTTATTAACAGTGAGATTTAAAGTTTAAATTATTATAAAATTAAATAAATTTCAAAGTTTTAAAATATATTAAAAGAAATTTTTTATCTATTAAATTTTTAATTAAAAAATTATTAAATAAAAATAATTTATTTAATTTTTAAGAATAAAAATTATTAAACAAATTAAATTGAAAAAGAACACTTAAAATTTCTAATATTAAATTGGCTGGTGTGATAAAATATTTTAATAATGGATTAATAGCACAAAATGTGAGCGAGTGACATCACTGGACTAAACTTGCGGCTGTCATCTTGTCTCAGGCAAGGGGCTCACCTGACTTTGACACATGGAATTACGTGATTCAACTGTTCATTGAATTTTGTTATTTGGCAATTGAAATAGGAGGGAGTATTCGGCTTGGGAAATTCAAGTGTGCGTGGAAATGGATCATAATTCATGTGTATGGATAAGTTGTTTTTGTAAGACATTTTTGCCCCTAAGGGTAAAATTGTCAATTTCTTATTTCGTGGACAGTTATTAATTATAATTTTAGTTTTTCAATTAATTACCGTTAAATTACGCAATTTAACGGTAAAAAAATAGCCCAATAAATGATCTAGATTAATGGGTAGAAATTCAGGTAAAAAATGGATCTTTTTTAGTGCAAACCTAGTCTATTTCAACCTTGTAATGGGAAACTCAATATGGAAGCTATATAAATAGGTTATGGTTTCCTACAGTTGCTCATATCAATCGTAATTATACAGAATTTCTGCTCAGTTAAGAGAGCTTAAGTGTTGAGAAAACTGTAAAAAGGCCTATAACACGTGCTGGTGAATACTTTCCGTTAAGGTTCCGAGAGATTGGAGCTCGTTTAATGCCTGAAAACTACTTCAAAACAAAAGATGGAACTGAAATCAGTTATTTCGCATTCTTTCATTTTTAATCATTTCATGACTGATCCTGGGTACATTATAAGGTCTGTGCTACATATTAAACGTGGTATCAGAGCAATTACGTGATTAGATTGCCAGAAACAAAGGTTTTTTAGTTTTTAATCTCATATAGTTTTTCTCCGTTTTTGATTCCCTTCTCGATTTTTTTACGTATATAATTACGTAGAAGTAGTATACATAAGGCTAGCTATGAAAAACGGACCAAACGGAGTGAAAAATAGGATGTCAAAAATTGTCTCCGGCTTCAGAGGTGCTTCAGTGCATGCGCCCGCGGCACTACAGTGGCACGTGGGAGGTGACGCAACTAGAGCATGTGACGCACGCGCCAATTGTGTGCTACCGCGATCCGTGTCGTGCTTTCGACGCACGGGCGAGACGCGCTCCCACGGGCGTGGATATGTGGCACGCATGGATGGAGGCCACACAATAACTACGGGTCTGAGGCATTTGACAGGCGTCGGTACCCGCACGTTTAGCCACGCGTGGTTCCCCACCCACACACAATGACGTGGGCTCCACGTCAGCGACTGACGTTACAGACAGTGGTACAATACCAAAAAAAGGAAAATTTTATAAATTCCCTAAAAGTTATCCCGGGTATTTTTGGGTCAGTTTTAGAGTCAAAGAATTTTTTTTAAGTGATTTTTTTTAATTTTTTTGGATTTATTACATTGGTAATTGGATTCCAAAAAAGTTTTCAAAGTTTTTTTAAAGATCGATTTTGAGTGCATTTTCGTACTCTAAATTGTACATAAAGGAGACACTTAAAGTTTTATGTCGTGTGGTAGGTTCGATATTTGGAAAAGTACGATAGACGCTCTTATTGAGATTTTTTAAATAAAAATCTCAAATAAAGCTTAAAGACAATGTTTTCTGTTTTTGTATGTGATTATTTGACTGTGCATTTAGGTTTTGCATTTATAATTAATTTTCACATATATTATGTCTATATAAAACGTGAGGATGACATAAAATTGTATCTCTTATGTTAATAGACTTTCTGGGATATTGATGAGAATGTAGTCACCAAAGTGGTCTTTTAAGTTAATATTTTGGATTATTCTACGTACATGTTGGGGTATGTCTCTGGCTTTATGTTTAGTTATTCTGCCTAAAGGTGTTGGCCTTACATAAAGTTTTGAAATGTTCATAAAGGCATCAGATGGAAGAAAGTCGTTGCTTAAATGATTTATTCACCCAAAGGTGGTAGTGTCATGGGAGTTAATGGTTTATACTCTGTTCACTTTTATGCGAGTGTCTAATTGCATATATTATGTATTCAGCCCAAAGATGTTTTATAATATGTATGATCGGATTCTTGGTATAGATACTTTTTTAATGCTTTAAAGTATCGCTGTTATCCTGCATTTATATTGATATTGACATTGTCTTTTCTATTTTTAGTCACCTTTTCGGTCAACAACAATGCTGTCACCATTGAAATCTCGATTAGTTTCAACTTCAGGAAGTGGAAGAAGGACGTGGAGTTTGCATTGGAGATGGCAAACGTCAGTATGGCAACCTGGGAAAGCTCAAATAGGATGTGCTATTTGACCATTAAGAAGTCGATACCAGATCATTTGTTGAGTGGACTAGCAGACACAACCGTAGTGATAGTTGTCAATTGTATAATGTTTTAGGGTTTAATTTGTGATAGTTGTCAATTATATGATATTTTAGGGTTTAATTTGTTATGTATTTAGTGAGAATTTGAGTGTTGAGTATGTATTTAGGTTTTAATTATGTTAATTTGAGTGTTTTAGTGATTTTATGGGTTAGATTAAGGCTTTGAGCTTAAATGTTATATTTTTAAGGTACCGTGATGCATTTGTTAGTGTTTCAGAGTAAACGGTGAAGAACGGAGAAGATTCGAAGAGTTTTAGGCCAAAGACATAGCCCACGATAGTGGCACGATCGTGACAGAAAAGGACAAGCTAGTAGTAGCAAGGCCTTGATCGTGCAAGCCTCCAAGTCAAGCCACGACCGTGCACATTAGGCTACGATAGTTACAAAAAGGTTAAGGCATTGGCCATTATCATGGTAGACAGGGCTACGATCATGGCCTGCGTCAGATTGACAGAAAAACTCAAGTTTCGCAAGATTTTTTAGACCGTTTCGACTTCGACTTTGACGTAAAGCCTCAAAAGTATAAATAGAACATTACAAGTCAAAGGTAGCAGCCTTTAGAGAGCTGAGAGAGTTGTGCAAGAGAGCTTTGATTCAGCCAATTTCGAGAGAAAACCTAGAGAGAAATCAAGAGATTGAGAAAGGAGACAAAGGAAGAGAAACACGAAGAAGAGCTTGACCCGACGTACTTCCCGGAACAGGTAGTTTCCCATTGTCGCTACCTCCTCATTCGTTCTCGACGTATTTTCCATTTATTTCAGTTTTATTCATGTATATGATTGAAATAAGTGTTGAGACTCGTTTGTGTTGAATGTTGAGTTTGTGTTTATACTCACCTTTGGATCTTGATTTTTGAGATTAATAAAATTCGATTGATTGTGTTGTTATTGATTTAATTGTGATTTGAATTATGCTCTTAATAACTTAGCAATAAACTGACAGGGTGAGCTAGGTAAAAATAATCGATTTGGGCTAACGAGAGTTAGGTGAATTGATAGATTAAGAATTGATTCAAACTAGTAGAATTGTGCAATGAGAGATCAAGTATAGGTTCCCGGTAGGTTAATAGACAACTTAGAACTAATTTAGGTTTTAGGTCAATTGTGAATCGAGAGATCGCAATTCCATAATTTAAATTAAGGATCATCAATTAAGGTTAAGAATTATAACTCGAGAGAGAGTAATTCACTCTAGGATCTTCTAGACCCGTTAAGTCAGTGATTGCATAATTGGTTAGGTTTCCATTAATTTTGAAACAAAATCCCCTTTCTCTCATTTGGTGATTTCTAGGTTAATTTCAGATTGTGTTATATGATTGTCATTTTGTTTACACTTCGACACTTTAATTTGTCATAATTGATTGTTGATTGATTTAATTTATGCATTAGTTATTTGTTTAGAATTATTGTAGTTTAGGACGACCTTAGATTTTAAGACTAGATTAGGCTTCCTAGTAAGATCGACACCTTAGGTACTACGCGAATGACCCGTGCACTTACAGAATTTACCAAGGTTATGAATAGTAAAATTTAGCGCCTGTAACCTTCTGATCACGTAGCACAGGACTTCATGGATAGCATATCCCAAAGATACAAGGTCTCTTCTCATACTGAGCAGAGTGCTTTAATCAAGAAACTTTTCTCTATGAGGTATACTGGAGAAGGAGGCTTAAGCGAGTATATCATTTGAATAGTGCACCTTCAAAACAGGCTGAAGGCACTAGATATGTCAATCACTGATTTGCTGATAATGCATCAGGCACTAAACACTCTTCCTCAGGAGTTTGAGATGTTGGCCACTTTCTTCATCTCATAGGATAAAAAATGGGACATCAATGCCTTGATTTCCTAGTATGCTACAGCAGAGGAGAAGATCAAGAGCTCTCCTCATTCAACTATGTTTGTAGTTACGAAGGATAATGGGAAGGCTAAACCCCAACAGCCTAAGGGCAAGGGTATAAGATGCCCAAACTCTCTCCTCAAATTCAGAGTGGGCAGTCAAGCATTACGAAGGGCCCACATGACTTTAAGAGCATGAGATGCCTCTTCTGTAAGAAGAAGGGGCACAAGAAGTCTGACTGCTCGAAGTACAAGCTTTGGAAGGTCAAATAGGAGCTGTCAGGTAACTCCTCGGCCTTTATGATTCATGAATCCAATGTGGCTATAACTACATCAGTTTTTTGTTGGTTAGATAGTTGAGCTTCTAACCATGTTGCTTCCAAGATACAGGGGTTCATATCTAAAAGAAGGTCGCCTAGAGGGGAACAGAAGCTGATGGTTGGCAACAATGAGGAGATGGACATTTTATATGTAGAAGATGTAGGATTAAACCTCAACACAAGATTTATGTTGTATCTACGGGACATATTTTATGTATCATCTTTTAGATGAAATCTGATATCTATATCAGTTTTGGATAAAGAAGGTTATCATTTTGTATTTGATAATACAGTTGTAAATCTTTCGATCAATATAAGACATATCAATATTGCCTTCTTATCTTATGGATTATATAGTATGTTTCTTACTCCTAATGAGATGTATGCCTCTTCTTATGTTGTCGAACCTGTTACTCGAAAGAGGACCTCCATAAAGGACACATCGTACATGTTGTGGCATAAAGGTCTTGGCCACATTTTCAGGGACAGGGTTGAGAGATTGATATAGGATAACATTCTCCCAACTCTGGACTTCAGTGATCTAGAGACATATGTCGATTGTTGTAGGGGCAAGTGGACCAAGATAAAGAAAAAGGGGTCAACTCGTGCTTCATGCTTATTGGACCTCATACATATGGATGTTAGTGGTCCCTATACGGTCACGTTGTGCAATGCCAAATACTTCCTCACATTTATAGATGATGATTTTCAATATGGTTATATGTTCTTGCTTAAAGAGAAGTATGAAGCTCTTGATAAATTTAAGATCAATTGGGAAGATCAATAAAGATTTTCAGATCTGATAGAGGAGGGGAATACTATGGTAGACATAGGATTGTAGGACAAGAAAAAGGTTCATTTGCCAGGTATTTGGAATCAATTGGAATAATGCCTTAGTTAACTATGCCAAGTAGTCCTGAGCAAAATGGTGTAGCCGAAAAGCGTAATCGCACCCTAAAGGACATGATAAGTCAATGTAGAGCAGGACTAACCTACCTGAATACCTTTGAGGTGAAGCCATCAAGACGACATTATATATCTTGAACAGAGTCCCGAGCAAGTCAGTGTCAAAGATACCTTTTGAGCTTTGGGTTGGAAGGAAGCCAAGCTTTGCATATATTCGTGTATAGGGTTGCCCTACTGAGGTGAGGTTGTATAATCCTAACAAGAGTAAATTGCAACCTTGTTCAACTCGTTGCTATTTAGTAGGTTATCCTGACCACTCTAAAGGCTACACATTTTACTATAGAGAGGGAGGGCCCAAAATAGTGGAATCACAGACGATAGATACTACGGTCATTTCGTATCCGCCTCTCATACAGCCAACTCCAGTAGATGAAGGCACGAATATCGTGCCTGAGTAGGCATAGGAACCTACTCCTATTTAGGAAGAGGTTTGTCAGGTACAAGAGCCTGAGTAGTTACACAGATTCACCAGGAGAGGCGACCTGCTATCTCATCAGATTACATAGTTTATCTGGGTGAAAAAGACTATGACATTTGACATATTGTGGATCCAGCTGCTTTTTCAGAGGCCCTTTATGGACTCCATGAGGATATGTGGTAGGAAGCAATGAAGGACAAGATGCAATCTATGAGGTATAATAAGGTATGGGATTTACCTCAACATTGCAAGCTTGTTACTTACAAGTGACTATTTTATAATAAGAAGTACACACTAGGTCAAGTTGAGCAATTTAAGGCGCATCTAGTTGCCAAGAGATTCATTCAGAAAGAAGGAGTTGACTTCAATATTACCTTCTCTCCTGTGTCCTCGAAGGATGCATTTAAAGTGCATGACATTAGTAGCTCATTATGATATGGAGCTACATCAGATGGGCGTAAAGACTGCTTTCCTGAATGGTGACCTTTATGAGGAGGTTTATATAGAGCAGCCTAAAGGATTTCAGGATCAGGATGCAACTAACAAGGTTTATAAGTTGAATAAATCAATATATGGTTTAAAGCAAGCTTCCAGACAGTGGTATCTAAAGTTTTATGAGGTTTGGACCTCATTCAACTTTGTGGAGAAAAAAGTCGAAAGATGTTTATACTATAAGGTTAGGGGGAGTAAGGTTACTATATATCGATGATATCTTGCTCACGTCAAATGATTTGACCATGTTGCATGAAGTTAAGCAACTTTTGGCTAAACATTTTGACATGAAGGATTTGGGTGAAGCATCTTTTATTCTCGGTATACAGATTCATCGAGACAAATCTCAATACTTGTTGAGCCTCTTGCAAAGCGCGTACATTGAGTGTGTGCTACAAAGGTTTAATATGGCTAGTTATAGACTTGTTGTAGCACCTGTCTCTCATGGAGAGATATTATCTTTGGCACAGTGTCTAAAGAATGAGGTTGAGAGAGAGGCTATGAGGAATGTTCAGTATTCTAGTGCTGTTGGTAGCCTGACGTATGCCCCAAGTGTGCACTAGACTGGACATTGCATTTGGTGTTGGACTGTTAGGTTGATATCTGGCTAACCTAAGTGTGGACCATTGGAATGTAGTCAAACAAGTATTGAGATACCTAAAGGGTACCAAGGATTATACGTTGACATACAAGAAAGTCAACAATTTGAACCTCATAGGGTATACGGACTCTGATTTTGCTATGTGTCCAGATGATCGCAAGTCTACTTTAGGATACATTTTCATGTTGGCAGATGGTGCGATATCGTGGAAAAGTGTCAAGCAGACACTGGTGATTTCCTCAACCATGCATGTAGAGTTTGTTGCATGTTATGGAGCTGCTACACAGGCAGTTTGGCTTAGAAACTAGAGTTATCTGTAGTGGATTCGATTGCTAGACCCATACGGTTGTATTGTGATAATCTTGCTGCGGTATTGTTTAGTAACAACAACAAGAGCATCACAGGGTATAAGCATTTAGAGGTCAAGTATTTGACCATAAAGGAGCTGGTCCAGGGGGGTGACGTTGAAGTGGAGCACATCAGGACTGAGGAGATGTTAGCTGATCCGCTGACTAAAGGACTTCACCCACTAGTATTTACTAGACATGTATCCGGTATAGGCGTGTTGAAGTCCGTATAGGCGTGTTGAAGTCCTTAGGCATCAACAGTTAGGGATCACTGTATTTTGCTCCTTAAATGATTGTATATTTTGTTGTATTATGACATTATGATTATTTATTAATAAAGATGATCATATTTTTTCCTCAGTAATAATTGTTTTGTATATAGTCATAATACATGTAGAAGTCTTAAGATTTGTGTTGATCTTAAACATTTTAAAGGTGATTGGGCATTTATAAAGATTGACTTTGAGCCTATATCATTAAACACATAAAGTTTATATGGATATCCTTAAAGTTTCATATGACATAAGGGGATATAAGTTTTTTAATCTCATAAAGGTTCTCTAATGCTATTTAGCATTCGATTGGAGAACATAAAGGTTTTCTCCAATATTGTTTAGCATCTGGTGAGGAGAAACAAGTTTTATCTAATGTTGTTTAGCATTCGGTGAGAAAAAACAGGATTTCTCTGCTATAATTTAGCACATGCGGTTTAACATAAAGTTATAATAATCGAGACCTATAAACAAAGATGATACATATTAGATCATAAAGGTATCATCGTAGTCTTCCACACTCTATTTTTCCATTCATGTTAGTGAGATATTCAGTATTTGTGATTATAGTGGACCTGTGTCACACATGACATATGTATTTAATATTTTTTAGTATCGAAAGCCTTATAGAACAGGATGTAGGACTTTCATTACCTTTGGATCAAATGTTTTAAAATTTTTGCTGCCAATATAATAGCATAAATGAACCAGATTTTCAAACTGTTTTGAACTTGATTAAAACTGCAATTAATAATTATCTAAAGGGAAGATTGTAAGACATTTTTGCCTTTAAGAGCAAAATTGTCAATTTCCTATTTGGTGGGCAGTTGTTAATTGTAATTTTAGTTTTTCAATTAATTACCGGTTAAATTACGTACTTTGATCCAGATAAGGGTAATAAAATGGCCCAATAAATGATCTAGATTAATAGGACGAAGTCTGGGTAGAAAGTGGGTCCCTTTTAATATGGACCTGGTCTGTATCGGCTTTGTGATGGGAAAGCCCGATGTGGAAACTATATAAATAGATTATGGTCTCCTACAGTTGCTTATATCAATCGTAAGCATACAAAATCTCTGACCTGTTAAGAGAACTTGCTTATTGAGAAAATTGTAGAAAGGTCTAGACCATGTGCCGGTGAATACTTTTCGTAAAGGTCTCGAGAGATTGGAGCTCATTTAGTACCAGAAAACTTCTTCGGAATAAAAGATGGAACCAAAATCAGGTATTCCGCATTCGTTCGTTTTTAATCATTTCATGACTGATCCTGGGTACGAAATAAGGTCTGTGCTACGTATTACAGTTTTAGTACCTTCGTTCAATTGTTACATACAATGATATAAAATTTTTATTGGACTAATTAATTCAACGGAAAAAAATGAATCTACCTATTTTTTATTTAATTTATTATAACTTTTTATATACAAAAATTGATCGATTTAATAAAAATAGTTTAATTTACTAATAGATAATTTATTTATTTATTAAACTAAACTTTCTAAAATCTTAAAAAAGTAACATTAAAGATGTCAATATATAAGTACCATAGTCCAAGAAAATTTTACGAGGGTGATCGGGAAAAGCATTAGCCTTGATGATGACTGAAATATTGAAAAGTCTGATTCTAAATTGATCAATAATTGTCTCATTGTGATATATTCTAAAGGCAAATGTTTGCAATCACAAGGACATTTTGAGGTACAATAAATTGGATAAAATTGTCAAAGCCCTCGTATAGAAGTCAATCTTAAGTCTTAAAGTCTACCTTAACCTTTTCTTGTGATTGTCGATCAACAAGTTTGTTTACATTTTAACACCTCACACCACTCGTATTTAGGTACACCATCAACACAAAAGTTTTTAGAACAATTCAATCAAAATGGAATAAATAAGAGAGCAATATGACAAAACTCAACTTTTTATTAAACTATTCACAAGTTTCTGTATAAAGGACTCAAGTTACTTCCTCTTCGAAGCACTTTACAATAAAAATGCTTAAGAACTCGCTACTCGGAACTCTCAATAAGAACTTTCCAATAAACTCTCAAGTGTTACGGTGTTAAGCTTTGAACAAGATTCACCAACAATTACAGGATTTGCAATTTAGACTTAAAGGTCCAACTATTCATCTATACAAAAAAAAACTTGACACCCTCATCAAAATAATTCATGGGCAATCCTTCATGAGTGATTCATCTTCGTTTGTATTGGCACATCACCTACATACTATTTTCCCTCTCTATTAGTTTTCTTTACTTAGACACTCTTTCTTAAGGCCTATTGTATATAATATAGTATAATTATTGGTGTAGACTTCTTATGCTGAGTTCTCACCTCTCTTTGCTTGATCTTTCGTGACTATGGAATTTATCTACTCCTTATCCACCTTTCATTTAAAGCAATCTTGAGAAAAGATTGGACCTTTATAAATGAAACAATAAATATCTCGTTTTAATTATTTCTTTGACTTATAGTGAAAAGTTTTATATACCTTCTCCTTGTCTTTCTCTTATCCATTCTAAGTTCTACTATTCTTTTTTCCCTCTCTATAAATTTGAATGATTGGTGGCATTTAGAGATATGCCAAGGTATTCACAATCGTAATTATACTAAGAAGGTCCTTTATAGTTTTCCTCTACGACTCAACTTATGTTTAACTTTATAAGCTACTTATAAAGTTGAACAACTTATCCTCTTCTAACATATTTTGCATATCTAATATTAAAGATGTGAATTTGTTCACGTGCTCCTACATCGAGTCATGTTGTTTTAACCACTTCAAGACTTCTCTCACAAGACAAAAAGTGTTATTAGGAATGAACTGATATGTTAGCTACTTCTTCATATTTCTCTCAAGTGTTAATAGGAGGTCTACTCGCATTCATATTATTAGAGGTCTCTTTCCTCCACCATAGTTTTATATCAACAACTATATACATTGTTGTGGTTGACACCCTCTTTCAATCAGACACTTTGTCATTGCAAAGTATTGCTCTATATCTCATCAGATATTTTCGATCTCTTTGGCACTCTACTTAGCATAAAAAAAATTGTGACTCTTATACCTTCACTAAAGTGTTCTTTAATCAGACTCCACATAGCAAATTTGAGCATTAACAAGTTGTAGCTTATATCCCCACAAGCTTTCAACTATTCTTCAAATTCTCTCTTTGCCTTTTAAAGCTAAATCATTAAAGCTTCAAATCGTTTCAAGAAAGGAACTATACCCTTTTCTATTAGGGCTATGGGACCAATGATTTCCTCTATTCTAGCAACTATTTCCATAAGATTGCTTCCACTAACTATTGTTTACTAACAATGAAAGAAATTCTCACCAAGATTTAATACCAATTATCCTTCTTAGAGCTTTTGTACTAGTTTGTCACTATCTAACTCTAATATCAATTATTATGGAGCTTTTATAAGTGTAATGAAATTGGATATAATTGTTAAAGTCCTCATATGGTTGTCAAACTTAATTCTCAAAACCTAACTCAACCTTCTAATAAGTTTGTTTGTTTCGAACGTCTCATACCACTTATGTTTAGGTGTTTTACTCACACTATCTATATACAAGTTTTAGACACAAATCAATCAAATGGGACAAATTAGAGAGATATAATAAAAGTTAACCATTTATTAAACTATTCATAATAATCAATACAAAGGACTGAAGTGACTTCCTCTTCGAAGCATTTTATAATAAAATCACTAAAGAGCTCTATTAAATTTGTAAATGCGAACACTCCCACAAAGCTTTAAACTCTCTTATAAATGATTGAATGTACTTAATGTTACATAATGACTTATAAAATATGTCTTTATATAGGCATACAAAAAATTAGGGACCAAGTAAATTAAATTACCCACTTTCTACACTAACCCATCAAATTATTGAGGATTTAGCACTTCTTCCACCAACTCCACCAAGTTAGTAGAGTTATTCATTTTAGGCCATTGAATCCTCTTTTTCATATGGGAAATATGTCTGAAAGATGCCCATTTTGTTGCCATATCATCCAACCACTATCCCATTACTTGAAGAAATGCTCTCACTTTATAAGATAGCGCTCCCATTTTCTTAGCCCACCACTTCTGTATTCTTGTCACGTGCCACCAGATCATTACCTTTTAAAGAAAAGTTCCTTAATGAGCCTTTGGTTTAGACATCTTTGTACATAGTCCATCTAATCACATCCGTACTGTAGTTATATTGCTCTATAATCTAAGTTAACAATAATATGGGCATAGTTTAATAAACCTCATAGTACTTTTTTCCTTCTCATGAAAGTTAAGTGCCTTTGTGCCCCTTAAACTTAGCATGACTTAGTTACATTTTTCATCTTTGGTTTCACATATGAATCTTGCCTCTTATTGAAAATTTTTTCTAATTGTTGATATTGCACATTTTGTTTTACCTATTCACAAATCTTTACCATTTACCATTATCAACATGCCATTTACATGTCAACTAGAGTGCCAAACATTGACGAAAGATTGTTGAGACTTGTATAATTATGTAATTTAGACTTAAGATCTAACACTTGCGCTATAGGCTTATAGTTAACTACTTGAACCAAACATCTTAACAACTTAACTTCCAGTTTCTCCTCTTGTGGCTCCTTTTATGGTTATTATTGAGGGGAAGCTTTGAGGGCTCTCCTAGATTAAGCATGGCTAGTTCCTATAATACAAATAAATAAAGAAATGAACTTTTTAAAGCTATTAATAATTGTATCAGTGAAATCCTTGATATTATCAAATCCATGATTGGTGTTCAAAGAAGGATAATTTCGGTAATATCGATTTTACTATTTAAGTAATTTGATTACCTCTTTAATGCTTTATATCCCAACTATTATAGCTTTTATAACAACATTATCTTGCACTTTTTGCTATCAAACTATCGTTAGAATATTCCATTATAAGCTCTACAAACATGTCTTTGCCACTATAAAAAAATTCAAATTTCACTTACAAACAAACAAACTTGTATAAAAGAGTGTCTGAAATAAAACGCTAGCTCTCTATATGAATAGATTCATTAGATAGGAATTGAAACAAATGAAAATGAAAGAGAGTTAGGAATTGAAACAAAAGAAAATGAAAGAGAGTATAACATTAATAAAAGAAAAGGTTAAAGTTTTGAGAACAAGAAAGAAAATTTTGAAGATAAAGGGTGAATCCAATAGTAGAAGTTTTCTAGTCAAAAAGGTAATAAAGGTGGATTCAAACCAAATTGATGCTAAATATAAAAAGCTCTCATGAAAGGGAAGGAGGATTTGTACAATTCACTTGATGATGGTAGTCTAAAGGATATTGAGAAAACCCTCCTCCATAACTATATCTAGGCTTTTGAAGTTTATAACAGCTTAGTTAGAAAAAGATCAAGAGTGTTGTGGCTTAAAGAAGGTGATAGAAGCACAAAATTTTTCCATAACATAATCATTGCCAAAGGAATCAAAATAAGATAAGTATGTTACATAATGAATTAGGCAACTCCATTACTAGACATGAGGAACTCAAAAGAATAGTCTATATCCATTTTAAAAGCTTCCTAGGTTAATCCTCCTATAACTCTTCATCTCCTCATAACATCAAGAATTACATATAGGACCCTTTAAATTAGGATATAATTAACCAACTTGAGAGACCTTTCACTAGAGTTGATACGGAGGAAGCTATTTTTAGTTACGATCTAAAAAAATCTCTGGAACAAATGGATAAAATGCACTCTTCTTTCAAAATACCTAGAATAAAATTGGTGACATAATCATAAAAACCATATAGGAGTTTTTCTCTAATAGAAGAATGCTAAGAACGTAACATATATCTGTTTAGTTTCCAAAGCAGCTAATCTAAAGTGTCTTTATGATTTTAAACCAATCTCATGTTGCAATATGGTCTACATTCCTTTTTTAAAGATTCTTAAAAAAGATTAGAAAGGCTTTGCGAGGATTAATACAACCAAGTCAAAGTGAATTCATCAAAGAAAGGAACATTATGGACAACTTGCTAATCATTCAGGATTTGAAGAATTACCATAATAATAATTTTATTTTAATAAGTGCTCTAAAAGTTGATTTTCATAAGGCTTTTGACTTATTGAAATGAGGATTTGTATTGGATTGCCTTGAAGCATTTTATTTCTCAAAGCTCTTTATAGAATGGATATAATGATGCCTCACCTTTACTTCCTTTGAGGTAGTTATAAATGGAGAACCTCTAATGGCATCAATTAATTAAGGAAAGGGAATCCCATTTCCCTTTACCTTTTTACCATGTGTATAAAGTTCTTATCAGAATAGTTACTTACAAAATATATCAAAAAGGTGATATTAAATATCACATGAAATACAAGGAAACCAAACTCTTTAGCCTTGTCTTTGTTGATGATCTACTAATGTTAACTAAGGCTGGTAAAAGATATTGATCCTAATAAGTTCCTTTTATGAATTCAAAATGATGTCAGGGTCAAATATAAACAATTCCAAAAGCAGACCTTATGTCTATAAAGTAGCAATTAAATTAGTAGAAGTACTATTAAGAATCTTTAGATGTCAATTACAATAAACCCTTTCAAATACTTAGACATACTAATAGCATAAAAGAGACCTTCATATAGGAATTACTTTCCACTGTTTAACACAAACAATAGTATAATAGGTAGCTAACAAAATTTTTCTTTTCTCTTATGCTGGGAGATTGCAATTGCTAAGATTATTAATTAATAATATACAAAATTGTTGGAGATCCCATATAATGCTTTCCTAAAACTTAATCAAAGCAATTGAAAAAATCATGAAGAAATTCTTATTGTCAAGAGATGCAACAAAAAGGAGAAGTTTGAAGGTGAAATGGTTAAACATTTATGTTTCTAAACATGAAGGAGGCCTAGCACTTACCATAATTCATATCATAAGCAAAATGCTCATCATTTGCATGAAATGAGCTTTTGGAATCTCAAAGAAAAATCATACAATTCTTAGACTCTAAATCAAATGTTAAGGCAATGAAACCTGGTTTTGGTATGACATATGGTGTGAATTGGTCCCCCTACATATGATACTTAAAGTTCAGTCCATTAGATATGTTGATCGACAAAACTAGAGTTAAGGTTGCAAGGTAGTCAATAAGAATACAATCAGAGATGTTTTTCACTCATCAAAGACAACTTGCCAGGGTATAAGCTAAATGTAAGAAGTGAAGACAAGATGAAATGGTTTAGACACAAGTCAGGTCATTTATAAATAAATCTTGCATAGACTTGATTAGAGAGCACAAACAATAAGTATGGTGTAATCTTGTATAGATGAATTCAAAAGTCTCTAAAACTTTTTTTCATTTTGTTGGTTACAATCAAGAAAAGGTTGAAAACTAAGGATATGATTAAGGGCACAATGGTTTAAAATATGAATTATGCAACTTGAGGGATGAAAATATTTTACATTTATTCTTTGAATGCTACTATACAACAATTTTTTGGACATAGATAAAAATCGCATTTAGTCTTATCTGCCACACAAATAACTAAAATAATCTAGTTAAATGGGAAAGAAATATCTCTTTTAACATTTTCTTTCATTTTAAAAAAATAGCACTCTTAATAGTAAGGGAGATTTGAAGATATTTACAATGGCCCTCGGTTGCTTTATTTATTCAGTTTAGAGGGGGAAAATGTAAAAAATATTAGGAAAGAATTAATAGATGTTAATGAATTCCTCTTCAAAAATCTTAATTAAATAAGAAAAATAAAGTTATAGAGCAAAATAGGAGAAGAAACAACAAGTAGAAAAATGATGCAGAGATAAAGCTTATAAGGAAACATACAACACTAATTATTTTATACTGCTATTGACCTGGTATCCTCAAAATCCTATTCCCTGATGAAATACAATAGTACTTAGTAAGATGAACAAAATTATGTAATCCTTTTTGTGTGCATTTGCCTTCACTTTTTTTTTGGGCACTTTAGTATAAATTGGTTAAGCCTAATATGCTTTAAACTATGTCTATACAGTAAAAGCTAGTTTCAGTATCCATTATTTATTTATTAATTAATTACTTCCAACTTAAAAAAAAAATCTCTCTAATTTAAACAATTATTTTCTACAAAATAATGCTAATAAATTATTGCAATTATTAGAATTACTGATATTAATATTATCAGTAACGTCTTACCTTAGTTTTCTTTATTTTGCTTTCAGACCTTAAAATCCGATATTAAATAGTACTATGAAAATCATTGCAAGTATAATCCTTCTTTTATATATTTTACCATCATTACTGGAAGAAAAATACGGTTATTTGAATTACTTTCATTGTTTCATTTTCTTTTCATAATTTATTGTTGATAAACACCATTTAGTTTTATAGTATTTGTATTAAAAAAAGAGAAATTTGATTGGACACTCAAAAATGGATTCAAATAAATTAGATGTTGTTTGTGTTAAACAGCTAACACAAAATTAGATGTTGTTGGCAATACAAATGTTGTTAATATCCAATATATTGAGAAGTTATAAAAGAACAATCCATACCCTAAATAAACAACATTGAACTGGAACTACTCTGCCGTTTTGATTAACGATTGATTTTGGGACTCGACAAAATTTAATGTGTCAAAAATAAACAGAAATTTGAAAAGTCAAGAGTAATTACTTTTCCTCTCTCAATTGAGAATTAGGACTATAAGTTTTTGTATTAGATTTGCATTTACTTAACCACTAAGTCGCATTAAAAACCATTAAATTAATCACACCGACTTGTGATGAGAATATACTAAAAAAAATAGATCAGTCTACTGACTGATAGCAATGACTTTAAAGGTAGGTCCCGCCATTTGACAAAGCTACAGCAAAGGAACTCAACATTTCAGTTAAAGCCACAACTGAGAAGGAAAGCGCAGGAGATACGGTATTTTTATTATGTTTTATTAAATTTTATTTATATATTTTGTAAATTTTATATCAAACTAAAAGTTCATCAATCGGATCATGTGATACACTTTTAATCCTTTTTAGTTGCTTGTACAACCTTAGAAACAACAAGAAATGATTTAGAAGATAAACTGCCTAGTTTACATTTTTTTCAATTAAACATAATGTTTCGTGATTAGTGACCCTTAAGTTTCAAAGATACGGCATTTATTAAAATTATGATCAAACATTGCATCTATAAATCATGAACCACATAAGTCAAGATTAAAGATCGACAATTTCTACGATGGTCATAGCTAAAATTACAATGTTTGCTAGATTAAAAGGACCACGTTTCTTTTTAGGAAACGTTCAACCAGAACTTATTCAACATTTGACTGCTGGGAAAGCGGACCTTTTTATCAGATTGTTTATATTAATAATGTGAAAGCAACTTAAAAAGTTCAAAAACGTGTGGAAAATTCCGAGCAGACTAATAGAAAAATTGGTCCAGAGAGGGACCACGCTCCCCCGTGTCGCAGTTTCTTTCAGTGACAAACTTTTGCAGTCTACAACACATTATAAGGACCCCGCCCCGGCAAATTACTTCCTATCCTGCGTGATCCTGATGGTCTTCTGTAAGACTATAGAATGTAAAGATTATTATCGTGCAGGACTGCCATGTTTGTAATTCATGACCTCCCTCAACTACTATCTCATTATTGTACTTATATTTTATATTCTATTATATATATATATATGGTAAATATAGATTACTGAAAAACCGTAAAGGTAAAAGTTTTGTAAACTTTTCAATTTTACTGTGATTGTCTCTCATACAAACAAAAACAAAAACAATTAAAAGTGAAATAATAAATAATACCATAAATTTAATAACGCAGTTCGGCGGATCTTGTCTATATTTACGGGGCCCTCACCTATATTAAATACTTTCACCGAAGTACAATAGATTTATCCAAAGCTTTACTGAGCCGACACTACTCAATCCTTGACACTATCTCTCAACTTCACTCCCGTTAAAAATTTTCACCCCAATAACACGATCGATTTGTATTAACCTTATCAGATAATTTTTCTAAACAACTATAAATTATAAGATAATTAATAAATCATATAGTTGATTAAATAATCAATTCACTACTCAAGTAGACACTTGAATAAGAGACAAAGAATAATTTTCTTCACGGCTAATAAATCATGTGCAATTGAATAGTCACGCATGTATCATCACTTGATCTGCCCATTCACGATTGATAAGAACACTTCAAAAGCACAGACTAAGAGACACTCACAAATATTTCTCAATTTAGTCTCCAACAAACAAAATAGATATAAGGTTCACCTTTGATATATCCACTTACCATAATCACTAAAACTGAAGGATTAATGAATGACTCACGTATGCGTAAAGCAAAAATCATATCACGCACAACCCATTAATAAAACACTCAGCCAAAACTTTCACCTAGTAAATAGACTTTTTGTGCAAGAGCCGGGTCACGTGGATATGAACACACCTTCAGCTATTTTTTCAAAATCTAATTGACGTATATTGCACAATTGACGCAATATCTGCAAATTGACTATTTTCCCTTAATAGAGACTTACATGATACTTCCCTTAAAGAGCCACACACGCATACACAAAACCTATTCACTTAATCCTCATCACAAAAATTCAGCAATAGACCCAAACTTCACACACACGTGATATATCACACCCCCTCTTAAAATAGACTTCAATCCAAGATAGGATTTATTCACAACTAGAAGATTATCCATGTTGGATCCCGAAACCTTTCTTAGAATATTTCGAGCAGTACATGTGAAGTGTGGATAGGTTCATGTTTTGTTTTGGTGATTTTGGTAGTGAGAGACTATGAAAT